>CAJQUW010016910.1:0-600000 GCA_907163375.1 Prostheceraeus crozeri | reverse complement strand
ATTATAATTCATTAAACGTAAAAATAGTTAAGTTTGAGATATATAAGTCAACATGATTGCACGAAAGATATTGTTTGAATTGACGTTAATCAACTTGGCTCATAAAGTAGAGATAACTAAACGTCATGTTAATGATGCTAGACAAGTAGCAACAACGACAATCTCGCGGGCATATAATTCACAATAAATCTTATCTAGTTAAATATCACTCTATCAATCAAAATATAATCTCGACTGGTATTACTGAAAAAAATTATTTGACAGTAGTATGTAATACACATATTTTTTGCTATGTGACTTAAAGCTGCACATACCAAATACATACCAGAGGCATACGAATAAGGATGAATTTGCATCGGGTCTCGTATATAAGACATACCAACAATTCGTATTTCAGTGTAAAACATCCAATCACAGATAGAAGAGTTCGTATCGCTACATACCAATCACATACAAAGGTAAATGAGATTTGGTATGAAAAACATAACAGATTTCTGTAAACATACGAGAATCTCGTATCAGATGTTAGTTTCAAATTGTATGTAATTTTGATATATGTTTGTATGTAATTTTCGTATCCAGCGATTTACAGTGTACCATACTTCTACCGATTCAGTTGAAATAACACTGCAGATTCACTGTCAAAAACAAAATTTGATGATTCTACATGGACATGAGCGGATCATATATATTCTCAGCACAAAAAATGAACTAGAAAATATGGCTCCGGGTTCACTGGACCCCCTCAGGTTTCTGAGAGTTAAAGCGATCTTGATTGCTATCACTCACTGATTATTGAGAAATTTGCATCTATCCATGTTTGTACACTGCATTGTTTGTCTTTTAGAAGTCGAAGTTATCAAGCACGTATTTATAAATAAGTTTCTAAATGTGTTTTGAATGTTCTAAATCAATAAATTTTCCAGCAGATGTGATAATCAAAAGTAAATTTACTTTTGTTGAAGCAGATTGTGTTTCAGCAACTTTCCTTAGCAACAGCAAAAGAACATTCTAGGATTTGATATTTTTCATTTCTTAATTATCTTGGAGCAGCTTGACACTACTAAAGGATAATCCGTTGGTGTAATCAGAAATGAATATCCGATAAAATTGCACGTTTTTTTCGAGTCATCATTTTTTTATCATCTATTTTTGTAGACTTGATTTCTTAGATATCTGAGAGTACGATGGGTGCACAAAATAGCAAAAATAAACATGGATGCATAAATAGGAAATATAATAATGTTATAAGCATGACAAATAGAAAATTATCAGGCTTATAATAATTTCAAGATTTCCTCTCATGCGCCTAATGAACTCTCCGACTTCGACACTTTCTAGCACGTTGCGTCTATTTAGAGTGAGTCAAAAACCGCATTGAACCAAAAAATAGAGATTATCTTTTACGGATGTTTGCAGGATTTGCATCACCGACACAGTGGCAGTTAGGCAGAATTTCTTGAGAGTGATGATTCGTCGAGAAACGACTTTTAAGTTCAGCTACAGATAGGACTAAAGGCGCGTTCACAGTAGCACGATAAAGATAACGATAAAATCGTGCCGATATTTCATTTAATCGTCGAGCTCTACTAATTGCATCAGCTATGTTGCACAAGCAGATGAATTTATCTCTATTTATTGTTATAGTTATCATTATCGGTCGCGCTTTTTGTAACGTCGTCTCTCTGAAGAATTAGCACTTTCACAGACTTCCGTGAGAAAAGTTCCAAAGAAAGCTCAATAATATCCTTAGAGCCGCTGTATGAACAGGAGTTTGTCAATGGAGATGGCGTCAATTTTGCGAGATAATAGAAAACAAGTTTACTGATGATCCAGCTATAGAGTAGGAATATAATTATAGGTAGAGTGTCGACTCAAAAAGGTATCTGTATTCAGTGAAAATTTTTATATCAAAAGGTTCAGTTTTTTGCGGAGATTACGCTCCCGTGGTCCAAAAAATTCTTTGAGTAGTTTCAAAAATATCAAAATTTTGCAAATTTTTATATTACCGACATGGAAGCTTCTTTAGAAGCAGTATGAGAGAATTTGGATATGAAAGGACTGAACATTTGCTTAGAACTTAGCTAAGCGGAAATTAAGCTGACTATCAAAGGAATTTGATGAACCGCATTAAAATGGAAGTCTTCATGAAAAAAACGAGAGCTTGTTGTGCTTTCTTGGCTGAATTTCTAAGTTACTAATTCAATTTTTACCGGCATGATTCACTAAATTCTTGCTTCATTTCTTGAATCTGAATAGTGATGCGGACCCATTTGCATCTTTCAAAGGTTATTGAAATCATTGTCTTTGATTATGTGATTTTGCTCTGCCACTGGCAGGTTGCATGTGATATGATCACGCTAAAGAAAAAACACTTGAGGTTGAGCATGAAAGTGTAATAGCAACTTGTCGAATTTCTAACTTAACAGACTTAATTGCCTCTCCAAGGCAGTCATGGCACGTAGGATCTGTAAAATACTGCATTACAATCATGATCAGTCATTTCCGTGGCAATTTCTTCAAAACTTCAAAAAATTGCATGTCTCACTTTTGGCAACTATATCCAATATGCATCCTCCTCGAGTTCATCTGATAAAATCGAAAGTGTATACACATTGGGGATTTAATGAATGCGGAGTTACCACTCTACCTAACATACTTACTCTATGGATCTAGCATTATTGAGAAAGCGGACTTTTTCAGAAGAATACGTATTTCATCTTAACGGACACGTGAATAATCACAATATTCACTTGTCATCGGTCCAATCTCAAAATCGTATTCAAAGATCCAGCAGAATCCTTCAACTACCGTGCATTTCATTTAATGGAACTAATGACACTCGTGCCATAAATGGTGAGAGGCATGCTGAGTTCTTTACTAAAAAGTTAGTAATTGTTTCAAAAGAAATTAGAAAATTGATCCGCCAACAAGATGGAGTCAGTAGCCAAAATTGTGTAAACCCTCAAACAATTCTCGATTGTGAAATGCCCGAAAAGTGAATAGGAAGGCGAGGCTTCGTTGAGTGTCCGACATGGTCACCTGACCTCACTTCATGTCGTGGAATCGATTGGGTTTTTGGCGGCCCACGTGATCAAAACTGGCCGGCCGAGGCTTGGTCGGTCTCATCGGGCCGGCGGTCGGAAGTAAGCGGAGTTTCTGCAACTTCTAGTTTGAACTGCAGCTGGTCAACTTGGACCTCCACACATTATTCGATTTCTCGATTTCTATATACAGTAGCATGCGGGAGGCTTACCGGTACCCCGGATAAGGAAGACTTCCTGATCAAGCGCAGCGATGCTGATTTTATGAATTTCTATCCAAATTGATCTTCTATCTGGTAATCAGACAAATATTCGTGCATGCACTTTAAATATATACATTGTACGAGTATGAAAGATATTGAGAAGCAATCCGCATAATAGCTTATTCAAGACATGGAACAATTTTACGATAGATAGGGTAGCCAACACATGATTCTTACTAAGTTCATCTGCGCTAGCGTATGCGATTCCGGAAGCTCTATTGAGATCGTGTGGGGCTTAAAGTAGATGTATAATTACATGATTGTCTTTGATTATATGATTGTCAGCATCGATGTGCCCTCAATGCCATCTCGTCAACTGTAGAGACTTAGTTGTACTCATTATAAAAACCCAACTTAAGCGACAATGAGAATCCTCGAGCAAAATCAGCAATGAATAAACTTATTACCCAAACCTGTTAATGTAAGAAGTTGCAACTTTGAACACTATTCCCTACAAAACGAAAAACAACACACCTCAATGAATTTTCCTCATGCGTACATTAGCTTTTTTATCATGTTTATCATGAGGTTCCCAACTTTCAGTAATATGAAGCGGTTCTGTCAGGGGCTTTGAATAAAGATCTGAGGAATGATTTTCAAGAAAGTGCTTGCAAAATGTGCGTCAGAAGAATTATGTTGTCATACTCCTCCGATGTTGTTATTCTGTCTTAGCTGACTCTAATCAATTAATTCTAGAATGACTGCCGTTAGTCGTCGACATAAGCCTGATCAGAATGACCGGCCGGCCTGTTCCAACCCGGCAGTGCGTGTGACTGACGTGGTCACATCTTCATACTTGAGTCTACGATCCTCCCAATGTGACTTACATTCCCTTACCCTGACAGAGATAGCAATCGAATTCAATTGAAACTGGAGATAGTTCCTCTAAGAGTGATATATTTCCTGAGACCGCTGTTTGCTAGCTAATGATGACTTAATTGAAAAATAGAAAAACGTTGGATTTTGTTGAATATTGTGTCACATATTAAACACAGATTCAGCATATAAGATAGCAATTCTTGAATATAGAGACCACTTAAACCCTAAAAAAAGTACTTATTCATTCACGGCTATTTTTTTTACTCTTCTTACAAATGCTACAGCCAGGAGTAACAAATGGTGTCTGTCAATTGCCACAACACGTGTGCTGTTCTGATTGATCAGACTCAATGTGTCTGTCAACACAATGATCTATAGTCAAGGACTTTAGTTTCCTTTATGTAATGCGCTATTTTCGCCTTGATTTTCAATAAGAGTGCAGTATTTTATAAAGGAGTCTGGATTGCATCACAATGATCTTTCCCACCACAGATATCGAACAGGGCATTAGAAATTCAATTGACAGGCAAAATATATTTGTTATAATAATTCAGGAGGAAAGACACTACTAAGCATTCTTTTTTGTTTATTTTCCTACTAATATTTATTTTGGCTATCTGCAAGACGTCCTTCCTCTTTACATTCACATTTGAAGTAGCTTATAACTGTAGAACACCATTTCACAATTATAATAGAACTAGCTGCAAATTGCGTAAATTATGAAATGCACTGTAAACCGCTGGATACGAAAATTACATGCAAACATATACCAAAATCACATACAATTTGAAACTGACATCTGATACGAGATTCTCGTATGTTTACAGAGATCTGGTATGTTTTTCATACGAAATCTCACTTACTTTCGCATGTGATTGGTATGAAGCGATACGAACTATTCTATCTGTGATTGGCTGTTTTACAAATAAATACGAGTTGTTGGTATGTTTCATATACGAGACCCGATTCAAATTCATCCTCATTGGAATGTGTGTAGTATGAACAGCTTTAAGTAATATAGGAAAAAATAAGTTATATTGCATACTACTGTCAAATAACATTTTCCAGTAATACCAGTCGTGAACATTTCTTTGTGAAAGTATGGTATTTAACAGATTGGAATTATTGTTAAAGTAACGCCGCATGTCATCGTTGCTACCTGTCTTATGGCATTCACAAGACTCATAATTAACTCATTTTCATGAACTAAGTTGATAAACATATTTCAATAAAACGATGCGTTTCGAGCAACCATGTTGACTTATATATCTTAAACATAACTATTTTTGCGTTCATGAATTATAATGTGTTTTTATTTCTGATTGATAATTGATAATGTGCTTAGTTCCAAAATTACATAATGCATAATTGTTGATGGTTGAATACTTATTGGCTATTCATGAAATGTCTTAGACTTACATGCATTAATAATGAATTCAGTATTATAAGTTTGACTATTAAATGTCATTATCTTACTACTTACAAAACAGTAGCAACATTAGTGTGATCTTTATTGACAAAAAACCATGAATCAAAATATATTAGAAATCATTGATGCTTTCCTTTTGTCATTGTGCTGGTATGTCTTTAGTATGTAAAGCATACCACATTTGAAGAACCATACGAAAAGCATGCACATATATACCAAGAGAATACAGAAATAGACCAAAAAAAATTTTGGTATTCATCCTTTGTATGTGATTGGTATTGAGTGATTTACAGTGTGGGACTGAGATATTCAATCCCGTCCAAGTTGATATTACCAACTTTTTTTGAATGTTAACGTTTGCTCGTTATGATACTGTCTGTAAGTTAATCCTGTTTTTTGAGCGGTATAGAGTGCTTTCATGTTTACTAATGAGTGAAAGCAATTCATGATGCCTTTCTTGTTGGTATTTTTGTTTCCGCTCGATTGTCTTGATGACAATTGTCTTCTCTTGCCTGATATAAAATGTTTCAAATAGATGTTATTTTTTTTAAATATATCTGCGATATTATGTCATCAACTTCAATCAGGCTGCCTGATAGTTTGCGTTTGTATGCAGCTGATGAGGGATGTTTGACCCTTAACCACCTGAAACATTTTTTAATCATCATCAACGAAAAGGGGGAAAAAGGACCTCTATGTATTTTTTCTAATACGCTCTTTTAATTAACTTAATAAAGCAGCCAATCTTTATATCAAAAACGGACATTGTATTAATAAGCAACTGTGTCATTATATTTTAGGAAAAACAGCAGGCACATGGCCTTTTTATTTGATAGCACATAGAAAAGTCGATGTTCATTTGCAACAATTACTGCAGATCATATTCAAATGTTGTTTGCACGTGATGCGATTGCACGTATGGCATGTGTTCCTTGTTTTTCGATCTTGGTCACGTGGGCAAAGATGGCATCGACGTCTTGAAGCAGGAGTTTGAGAAGATGTTGCTGATTGTGGGGGATTGTACACGTAGAAGCCCGGCCAGTGATGACTCGATAACTTTCAAGTCATCAGATGCGAGGTTTGTCAGAAAAGTTCTAGGACTGAGCCTGCTGTGCTAGCTGTGATTGTTTGATCGAAAATCTGATTGAGTCACCATCTGACATGATGTCTTGTGTGCATGTAACTTTCATTTTATCTCTCTGTAGCCATTACACGATTCTCCACAACCGTTTGAGTACAGTTCAACAAATCGTTCTCGTTCTTAAATAATAGATCCGCGGTTAACAAGGTCGCTTTCATTTCGGAGGATGGCAGCAGAGAACAAACCTGAAGCTTTTGTTACGCTTCGGAAAATCTCCATCTGAAGCACTCGAAATGCTTCAAAAGGTCTATGGAGATGAGACGATGTCCCGCTCATGTGTTTTCGACTGGCACAGGAGGTTCAGAGAGGGACGAGAGGAGGTGGAAGACGACCATCGGAATGGAAGACCTTCGACAAGCAGGACTGAGGAGAACATTCAGCTCGTGAGACAGGTGGTGCGAGACGATCGTCGTCTGACCGTTCGGATGATAGCAAGTGAGCTTGGTATCAATCGCCATTGCTTCTGAAGGGTGATAACTGAAGACCTTGGCATGTGGAAGGTCTGTGCAAAGTTGGTGCCGAAGGTGCTAAACGAGGAACAAAAGTGGAAGCGCATGCAAGTGTGTCGAGACATCCTTGAGCGTCTCGAAACAGATCCAGGCTTGCTGTCGAAAGTCATCAAAGGCGATGAATCCTGGATCTTCGAGTACGACCCGGAGACCAATCGCCAGAGGCTTCAGTGGAAGACTCCCGGATCACCGAGACCGAAGAAGGCAAGGCAGACAAAGTCCAAGATGGAACTCATGTTGATCGTGTTCTTCGACATTAGAGGCATCGTCCAATTGGAGTTCTTGCCACGGGGTCAGACCATCAACCAACACGTCAACAGAGAGATCCTGAAACGTCTGTTTCGTTCAGTGCGAGAGTAGAGGAGGGGTTTGTGGCAGAGAAATTTGTGGTTGCCTCACCACGACAATTCGCCTGCTCACAACGCTACCAGCATCCAGGAGTTCCTCGCAAAAGAAGAACATCGTTGTGTTGGAGCAACCTCCGTACTCGGCAGATCTCGCCCCTTGCGATTTTTTCCTGTTCCCTAAGCTGAATGGTGTCCTCAAAGGAACCCGATCTTCGGACGAGGGAGCCATCAGGAAGGCCGTGACGACGGAGCTGCGCCATATCCCGGAAGAAACCTTCCATCAGTACGTAGATGCATGTCGCCGAAGGATGGAGAAGTGATTCAGACTCTGGGGGGACTACTTTGAAGGGGACAACATATAATTTCTGTATTGTTTATTAAATAAATCATTTGTGACCGAAGTCCTGGAATTTTTCTGACATACCTCGTATACCCTGACGTGATTTATGCCACTTTTCCATCCTTTGTAGAATACATGGGCGTATGAGTTCGTTACAGAGAATTTCTAGCTGAGTTCTTCGAATTCTTGAGCTATTTTGGTCTCCCGATGATATTTTATACCAGACAATCTGCATTTGCTGCTGCGAGGTCAAGATTATAGTGGAAGACGTTTAGAGTCCATCGTCTGTATGTGTATTTTTCGATTCTTTGGTCGAAACTGTGACTTCTATTCAACTAGGAAAGGCACATACGACTGCGATGAGCGATTGAATATCATCTCATGCCAACAATGTATTCATTTTTGGTTGACTGCTTGTGTCTCTGTGTGTGCATCGCTGGGGGCAAAAAAGACCCCTTTCCGTTGATGAAGGGAAACTTGCAGGTTAATCTGAGAAAGCTTAGTTATATTTCATAGAGAATCGAAAAGTTTCAAAATTTACTACATGAAATTAAAGTCAATATTCAACCAGCATGCAAACATGGCTGGGGGAGCAGAAGACCCCTTTTCGGTGGTTCCCGGGACGAGCAAACCGAATAATTTTGTTAGAAACTTGCTAGCTGTTTGCTAATTTTGTGAAAAATAGAAAATTTGATAAATTCCTACTATGTTTGCTAATTTTGTTAGAGGCCTACCAGTTTCTAAGCAAAATAATAAAATTATAAAAAACTTTTTAATTTTGTTAAATATTTATGAAATATTAGTCAAATTATCCTAAATATCAGAACAAAACATTAACTAAATACATGTTTTCAGATAAGATCTGATATGCCATCCAAAACGCAGTGTGTTGTCAGGAGCATTAAACTTTTGATTGACAAGAATCGATGAGAAATTGTCACAAAAGGCATTGATTCACTAATATCTCTCATTGAAGACCTGTGATTCGATGCTTGGTCAAATGAGCTTGAAAATAAGCTTCAGCACGAATGTAGCAATCAGATCTTGTGTTCGAAATTGTATGTTTTACTTCCATATTGCTTGTATGAATCTTGTGTATTATCTTTGTGAAAACTACTCGATACGTCATGATATGAGCCTTAAATCGAAGAAACAGTTTAAGTCGTGTGAAATTTCACCGACTCTAAGATCCTATCGAACTGTAGTAATCGCTTCGAACTTGCTCTAATCGTTCTCAGGAAACGATAGGAATTCCCGTGACGAGAATCCTATATTGGGTGCTATATTTAGAAGTCTGTATAAGGCGCTCAGAGAGTTGCTATCATTTCCCGATGTTTCACGAGTGTGTCACGAGCATGTTGCACGAGTAATCAGTTTTCATGATTATTTCTAAAGCATTACTTTATTCTAATGCATCCCAACCTCTGCAATTATCTAATTTATATTTCTGACCTATTCTGAGAGGGGATTATCATGTCTTCAAGATGGCGAGCCTCCCGACTTCGAACATTGCAAAGCATTTCTTCGCCGCGCTCTACGTCTACCAGTCAGTTCACGGATTCCTCATGTAGTGTGTGGGTGTGATTCCGCTCGTCGAAGTGAAGACTGATGGCGCTGTTTTCTCTATTCATTGAAGATAATATGCATGTTGTCATCCTTTGTTTAAGATCATTAGCGTCGATTGTCCAGATGGAGTGTATATGGTGCGTCACTATTATTCAGACATGTGAGTAGCAAATGTATTTGTAAATCAGGTGTAAAAACAGATGACTTGAAAAAACATTCTAAGCCAACCATTCAAATTATAATGACCTTCAATTACCAAATAAAATGTACATTCAGTTAAAGAATTAATCGTGTGATTCATCATGATAGGAGATGGAGACTTCGATCCTTGATGATGAGGCATATTTCCCAAAAATAGTGGTAAATATACATTAATTTCCTCCATAAAAAATTGCAAGCGTTCTCCGGATTCTCTATTAGAATCCGCAGCTGCGGCTGTCTTTCAGTGGGTGTTTCATTTGGGAGCTGGTCGGTACGATGATGATAGTGTGGTCCCTCATCAAATCGTATCAAATCATAAGAAAGATAACTCTCTGAAATTCATCAGCATCGAGTAAAGAGAGAGAATCCATATTCTATGGACAATCCTCACCATGACAGCGCGCACCGCTTAGCAATGTGCACAGCAGTCGTCCCATGTGTCATTGAATCTACTGAAAATCTATTCTTGAGAGAGAAAGGGATAACTAAAAAGTAGTCCACCAATGTGGCATTGAAACTGTCTAAGATACATGACTGAAGTGGTCGTGCTAAAAATCAGGATCACAGGGCTTCTTTGGGACCACACTATTATCAATGTACCAGCTGGTCGTATGGAAAAAGATTGAATCTTCTTTTAATTCGCTGATTGATACTGTCGATAATGTAGCTTGTGTGCACATCTAAACCGTCGTTTGTCAGGCCTACATGCAAGGTTGGCATATTTTTTAAATACGAATTTTTGTGGTTTCATAGGTCAAATGCTTCACTGTATAATTTGGATTTGTGCAAGACATTTGAGGGTACGTTATTGTTACTGATTTCAGTTAATGGGGAAATTATTAGACATCAAATATCAAATCGGATTTTCTGCTTAACCGGCATATGTTGTCCACCGTGCGAAAATGTGTTACGGATTAATTCATGCTGTTGTAAATTATTGGGATGATAAAAGATACTAAGATAGTTAAAAATATCACCTGATTGATTCTTATAATAGAAGCTCAATCAAAACCTGTGTCATCTTACTATTTTTCAATTATGTTATATTCTGTATGCCCTATTCCTTCTCTTATGTGCGTCAAACACATTCAATACTTTTTGCAGCAAAAACTCTATTGTGCATTTCAGACCGCAATATCATTGTCTATCAAAGAGATATCATAAATGGGAACTGATTGAAACTGACCAAACCAGTACAATTGATGGTAGAGGAACAATTACGACAGTTCTGTAGGCTGACATCTGCTGATGAGGTGAGTCTTTAAATTATGTGATTCTTTGCCACTGCCTCCGAATGTTTTGGTTTTAGCAGCAGTGAGTTTTTCTGCTGTTAATCCTTGGAGCATTTCGTAGCAGGATGACTTCGATCAACAGTTATAATGTATAAATATGTAGGGCTATTCTTGTCACTGCCTCCGAATGCTTTGGCTTTAGCAGCATTAAGTTTTTCTGCTGCTAATCCTTGGAGCATTTCGTAGCAGGATGACTTCGATCAACAGTTATAATGTATAAATATGTAGGGCTATTCTTGTCACTGCCTCCGAATGTTTTGGCTTTAGCAGCATTGAGTTTTTCTGCTGTTAATCCTTGGAGCATTTCGCAGCAGGATGACTTCGATCAACAATATATTCAATTAATATCAACGGTAAATTTCATCAATGTTTTGCTACGGCGTAGGTTAACTGTAGTTTTATCAATAGAATGTGAGCGGTCTGCGAACCCACTTTATGCGTCAAGATCAAACCCACAAGTTTTATGATGTGTAAATTATACATGTTATAATTATAATGCAATATATTTACACATCGTTAGACTTAGTTTCATCTTGACTCATTGGGTGGATTCTCAGGATGCTCACATTTTATTGATAAAACTACAGTTTATCTACGATATATGCTGTGGCAAAATATTGGGGCATGTCTAGAAAACATTCTAAAAATGTTTCAAGATAACATTTTCATAATATTCTCATGTATTGTCATTTGAACATATAACATTTTTTGGAATGTTTTTATAGCAAATTCACGACATTTTCTGAACAGTTTTAGAATGTTTTTTGTTGGGAATTCACGTAAGAGTTGTGTAAGATAATATCAGAGAGAAATTTGAGACATTTTATTAGAATTTTACCAAATAATTTGCTATTTGCTAAAAATTGGCAAATCATCAGCTATGTTAGATAAATATTTGATAAAATTTTAGTAGAAGTTTAATAAAATGTTGTCAAGTATTTGCCAAATATTTAACAAAAGCATCTGGTGTGTTCGTCCCGGGTTAAGGGTTAAGCATCAACTTGCTTTGGTAATTAAATGCAATGTCTGGTTTTGCATTTTGCTCATCAATTATTATTCCAGAAAATTTATTTTTTCTGCATCGTTTCAATACAGCTACGTTTCATTTCTGTCCCTTACCCTATACTTGTATTTTCAGTCTTTTCTTCTTTAGCTGTCCACATATCGCCGTCTTTCTTGCTTATGATTGCAAGCCTAGGTGTAGCCACTCATTATGAATAAAAAAAATTCTTGAAGCATGCAGATGAAGTTGAAATTGCACACAATCTCTCTTTACGGTATGAAGTAGTGTACTTCATTAATCATTCAATGCGAATTAGGTATGGCTCTTCTGTTCTCAATTATTTGATCTATTAGATTCTCTGAATGACACATCAATTCTCATAAGTAAACTACTGAATTTGCTAGCTCTATATACATCCTAGGAATGACTGTGATTCCTTTCGTAACATAGTCAATACTGCATCCCAAAAGGTCAGGCTTTGAACAATATTTTTTACCTCTGATTTCCCTTAACTTCAGGCATACCCCCTTTACTTAACTTTTCAGATGACGTTTTTCCTTTTGTACTTCTTTATGTGTTGTTTATGGAACGATGTTCTGCGAAATATACTCTTTAATCTCTTGATAATCAATTAGACTGTCTATCAGTTAAAGTTCGGATGCATTAATCAAAACAAAATTCGATCTCTGCATGCAGTTTCTCAGCCTAATTATTATTCCTATAGTTACAGTTCTTGTAAACATCTCATTCAGGAGGTCACATGGACGCCCTTCTTCCAACTGTTGTAAGAACATCCTCACTAAGTTCCTCAACTCATGACTTGAGCTCAAGACCTTCCTCTTCGGTCACAAGACTGCGAAACTGACCTCACTCATCCGTCAAGTATTTCCGTCATCGAATGTATCACCGCAAGACTGTCCTTACTCATTTCCTAACCTCAAGTCCTTCATTCCCAGATCCCATGACTGCAAGATTGTCCTTGGATGTATACATATATTACCCCATTACACGCGATGGCATATATACTCGTATATATATATATGCTGTATATATGCCAGGCAACTTATCTCCATTTATGTTTCATTTTAACCGCAAAAACTCGTTTTTCGGAACATTTCTTTTTGGCAAAACATTACTTAGAGCGATGTTCAAGATTGACGATGTGAAATCACTTTTGAAATTTCGTACATTTGGCGGGAAATTAAAATTGTTTTTCAAAATGGCGCGAAGAAATTCCTCGTTTTGGTAGATTGAGCAAAACATTCAATTCTGAACTTTCACAATCTTTTCGTGTCATGTATGTTTCATTTGGCGTATTTTCTAGCCCTGTGCACTAGTCTGATATTCAAATTCGACTTAGTTCAGTGGCAATGCAGCAATACGTACTGGAATATATATGTGCCATCGCGTAATCAGCTACTGTGAATGTCAGAATAAGTATCTCTTTCAGATAAAAATACCTCAGCGACTTTTGATGCTGTGTATGATCTAATTAACAATGAAGAGGATGATATCATGATATACCCCCGTTATGAGATGGTGAAGGCAGTACAGAGACACTGGTGAAGAGGATAAAAAAATCCTTGACGATGATATATCAAGTATGCCTAATTTGCACATGTACCTACAAATATGTACATGCCTATCGAATGCCCTGCAGTGACACTTGTTTAACAGCAAAATTGTGAGATATCAGTTTGTTTTGCTCTTCTATTATCTTGCATTATGCAAATCTTGTGCAAAGCATTTTAGGAAGCTAACGACATGTGAGATCAGGATTGACATTAGTAGGCCTACTAATGGTTTGAAAACGATGGGCACACTCTGACCACACTTGCACCACTATTTGCTTACGAAGCTTCGTGGTTGCTATTGCTGGAACTTTATAATCCATGCGTAAACCAGCATGCTATTTTTTGAAGAATTTGAATATCTTCGTCTCTTGCGATGCAGGGGAAGCATGATTTTGAAAATTACACAGTGCATGCGAAGGCTATTTTCAACAATTCTCTTTTATTTCAGAATATCAAAATATGGCGCCCATAGAAGTTAGCGATCATAGTCTAAATGAGGAAGACGATTATAAACTCTAAAAATGATAAAAAATAATTGCATTGGAGAAGCCAGATGTCAGAATTTATCGATGGCAATGCGCAATGATGGTACGCCTATAAACCATTGCCACACCTAAGCAGCTGCTGCGCTTTGGGTCAAGATCTTTCACGAACGAAATGCTACAAATGCGGTGTGAGATTGTGCGACAAGTGTTTCAAAGCATATCACATTTGGTGACTTACTTCCTGACGTCATGAACTGTTGAGCATACACAAATAAAGAAGATATAGTCGCTTTACAGAGCAAATTACTAATATAAGTGCATGTGTGTAATGCATATGTATTTACATACAGGTTTTAAAAGCTGTTATACATTGCTGTGAGATCTGTTTTATATCATGCACCAATAAAAGAAATTATTTTTAAAGTAAACTACGAGTGAAAATTGTAAATTATGCATTGTTCTCTTCTGAATTCGATTTACATGTAGCGTACGTACATGTAACTGAATAATGCATCAAGGTAGTTGATGTGAATAACGGAATTCACAAGCAAGATGTTCGCACCAGACAAATTGTTTTTATTGCAGTTTTATAAAGTTCAGTGCTTCAGTTTTTTCTTTTGTTGTCACAACCAAAATTTACTACTTCTTAGGAGTGGTAGGACGCAATGCCATATATATACATATGCCATCTTCGAATTCGATCCGAAATGACTCGCATCCATTCTACATCTGAATTTATTGAAAATACTGAAATACTTGAAATACCGAAAAAATGTTTCGTGATGTTTCAAGCTATGTTTATTGATATAATTCGAAATATGCAAATAAATCACAGCCGCGTTTAATGGATTAACTTATATAATTATACAATTAGATAATACTCCAATTAATATATATAATAGAATGATTACTTTGAAGGAAAATCTTCCGTTTTTCATGCATGCATTCGAATTGTATTCCAATTCATGTTGAAATCGTAATTATAAACGATTGCTAAGTCACTCATTGTTTCAAAAGCTAAAATTGAAAGCCAACCTGGCAACAGTGATATCAAGAAGTAAACATACTCGAAATGTCCTGAAATGTAGCAGCCACAATAAAAAAAGTCATTCCGATTTATTTGAATTTGACAAAATTATTCCGTTATTAGAAAGTAATTTTCCATGACTGATGACAGTAAGCCTTTACAACATGTAGCTGAACTTTCCGTAAGGTAGGCGTGCGAACTGGATACAGGTGATGTAAGGGATGAAAATCTTCACATGCAAATGAATAAAAGAATTGACTGAATACTGACTACATCTCCGAAAGTTGAGAGGAAAGAAAATGTCACACATAATCCTGTGCGCTCTTATTTGAACTTTTCAATATTTTTCTTTCTTTCATGTTCTGATTAACAAAAAGTAGTGCAGCATCTTCTAAAATGCTCCGAATGCAATTGCGGCATGTCTAAATACGATCATGGCTCAATAATGGACTCAAGCTTTCATGAAGCAGAGAGTTTTGAAGATGTTTTTAATTGAAACGGTGGATACAAACGTGAACCACTTGACCTTTAAATCAATAACAGAGTAGTGATTCAAAAGTTTTTATGCGCAGGAGAAATCATATTTTGCATGATACAATTTACACAATGTGATCTAAGTGGGCCAGAAATGCCATGTGGGTCCAATAGCCATTAGGACCGTAGAGATAACACTCACACAAGACATTATAGGAGTCGCCTTTAATGTTTCCTCTATTATCCTGTCCTTTTATGTCTTACGCATGTGTGAGCATGGTCTTAATGCACTGACGCATAACGACCCCCAAATTCCACTTATTGTTTCATACTATGTTTATGTCATTCTGCCCTGAAGATGCAGTGTGCCTGTGAAACATCGACTGCTGTATTTTAATAAAATGCTTTTCCACCTCTCGCCTAACGTTTTCTTTGAAAATAATATGCTTGTAAATTACCTAAAAAACATTTTTTCTGTGTCATTTAGTCAGAATATTTTTATCCATCTGCTATTGTCTGTTATTTGAATCGTGAAGAAGTCTATTATTTTGCTGACGACCTGATTTTTGTCCAAACTCCCCTTCTTCCGGAGATGAGACTCCAACATAGCCGAAGGCATTTTGTAAAAGTAATTTGTTAAAATGAATTCTGCAACACCTATATGAAACTTGCCAAGAACTGTGAAAAGCATATTCTCATTTTATCGAGATTTTAATGATGAGCAAAATCTTGTGCTGAGATCAAAGCAAATTGTTTGCTTTTTATAGAACGAAAGAGACGCATAGTGTCATGCTAACTCATGCTACACCGTGGATTTGAAGCATACAGAAACCATGTGTCAGGGGCAACTCAACTTGTTCATTTTCTGATAGACTTATGTAAAAACCTATTCGACTCTTCACCCATGTAGATATGTCACGAATCTTAACTAGATTCGAAGAGTATTTTCTCCGCAATCAGCGGGACAATAGACACAAAAGACCAATCACACAATTTCTACGCAACGTGTCACAGTTTTGCTTCCTCATTATGTCAAATGGACATGAGAAAGGTGCTTGTTTTTATAATCTTATGAAGCCTCTACTTGCGCCTTAATTACATTCGAACATCTACATCCATTAAGCAATAGCGAAAGTTTGAGTTTGAATTCAGAATCTACTTTCTAGTAGCAATATTAACTCACAGCAAGGGTGTGAAGGACGTCATCATTGAAGTGAATATTTTTCTGTCTCGTGGAATTTGAAACTCGAAAGTAAGGATGAAAGAGACTCTAAGTACCCGCACTACCAAGTGAGGCATGTACTGTATGTATTGCACACCCTTGAATTTGATAAGATATTGGAAACATGCTTGAATTTACATGACATTTATTGCAACATCAAATATGTGCAATGTGGATAGGTGATGCGATGTCGTCATATGACCGAATACACTGAACACATCCAATGATCTCTGCGGCACCTCAGCTGGTTTGAGCAACAGTTATGCACCTTTTAAAGTTCAACTTAAAATAAGTCAATCCAGATTTAATAATTCATATTTTACATTGAGTTTGAATTATTTTCATTTGGACTAGAGCTGTACCTGGGCGCAGCTGGTTTTGATTTGAAGTTGAAAGGATGCAGCAGAGCCCTGCTTGGCAATTCGATCTAAAACTTATTCATCCCATTCGTAATAGAACAGAATTATCAAATTTGATCGCATTGAACATTTGCGTTGTGTTATGTGCATGTAGTTCAAGTGTTGCGCGGGAGATGCTTTGAAGAGCATTTCCTCAATTTTGCGATTCATCAGACAGTTGGCATCATCAGCAAATCTTGCGTATAATTATTATATGATAGATTCAATGTGAAAAAGTGGCTATCAGATGCTTTTGATCGGTTTTACAGGAAGCAGTAAGCGATTTTTGAATGATGATACAGGGACACAATTCGGCTATTTGATCTATCCTCTCAATATATTGAAACTCTATTTCTGACCAAGCTTTTCGTGTGACAGACAACTGCTAATTATTTGTAATTGATAAATAATCTTTGAACAAAGAACTCAGTGACTGCGAGTATGAGATTGTGGGCGGTAATCTTCTTCTTCTTCCTATAGCGTGTTCCTGCATATTGTCAATCTTATTGCTTGAGATGCAGGCGTACAATCTTCAGGTGCTTTGCAATCGTCACATCAACCTTTGCTGGAAATGGTACCGATCATGTAATCTAATAATCATCGCGACAGACTCTGTCAGAAGTAGTCATAATGTCCTCTGCACTCACAATATCTACTTATTGACATAATTAATGAAACAAACTATCATTGGCTTGAATTGAAGTTTGTTTCATTTTTTCTCAGGTATGATGCAATATCTCGCTTTCTATGTATTACCATTCAACACATTACAGAATGGATAATGGTGGTCAAATTTCAAATTTTGATATCGATACAACTGTCACAATTGCTTTTACAAATTGAACATAAACGTGAAGTGATATCCAGCTTTTGTAAAATAAAATGGCACACGATCAGTTTACCAGAGGTATGGCTATTGGAATGATTCGTTGTGGTAGAAGTTGTGAGAGTGTTGCCGAAGAGCTGCAACTATCGAGAGTCGTTGTTTGGAGGTGGTGGTGTCGATGGAAAGCAGAAGGAGATGTTAAAAAGAGGAAGGTATCTGGTCGACCAAGAAAGTCTGCAGGAAGGACAGACGCATGTCTAGTTTTAGCTGCAAAGAGGAATAGATCTGTGTCAGTCCCAAAGCTAGTCGTACACTGGAAGAGTGCCTCAAATATAGACTGTAGCGTTCGAACGGCTTACCGAAGATTGCGAGAAGCTGGAATTCAATCGCGACGACCAGCTGTCCTAATTCCATTGAGTTTTGAGCACCGCAGAAGACGAGTTGCCTGGTGTGATGCCCATCGCTCATGGAACGACCATCACTGGCAGAAAGTCTTGTGGACCGATGAATCGAGATTCACTCTGGATTCAATGACGGTCGTGTCAGAGTGCATCGTCTTCCAGGTGAATGCTTTGCCCCATGCTGTATTAAAGAACACGACAGATATGGTGGTGGAAGTGTTATGCTGTGGTGTGGCATTTGGCATGGCGGACGAACGACAGCAGTCATCATCAAAGGCACGTTGACTGGAGAGAGGTATCTCAATAAAATTGTGCTTCCTGTTGTTGCCCCAGTTGTCAGGGTGGAGGATCTCGTCTTCCAAGACGACAACGCAAGACCACATCGCTCCTCGGCTGTCATTGCCACTGTTAGGAGATTGAACATTCAAACCCTTGACTGGCCTGCACGCTCACCTGACTTGTCACCCATTGAACAAGTCTGGGACGGGCTTGGGCGGCGAGTGAGACCGATATTCACTTCCACCAGTGTCCCTGAAGATTCTCTTTGAAAGACTGACAGAGCAGTGGCTTCTCCTTGAAACGTCCTTCATTCAGAAACTTTGTGAATCCATGCCATCTCGGATTACTGAATGTATTGAGCTAGAGGGGGGCACACGCGCTGTTAAAGTTGAATCTGCTACATGCGTTGTTTTTCTGTGCTAGCGACTTGGTGGAGATTGTGACTAAATTATCAAAGTATGATACATGCATGTATATATACCAGTCAAAAATGAAAGAAGTTAAAGAAGTAAATGTTTCAAAAATTTTGTCAATGGGAATAGATATGCTCAGATTATGTCTTTCAAATCGTGATGACAATGGACAGTTCATGTGTGACGTACTATGAAGTTATCGGTCAAGCGATGATGGACGAGCTTTATGAAATAAAGAACGTTGCATCCAGTTCTTTGACTTTGTGGTAGAATGTTCACTGTCCACCAGGAGACTTTGGTTGAAGCCATGGTCGAGCGATACGAAAGGCAACCTACAATCTTGCCCAACGCACAGTACAGAATAATTAAAGTGGACTATACAGAAGGTATATTTATCCAGAGGCGCTATGCCACTAAATTATCGATAAAAAAATTATGGGTTATTAACACCAGAGTTCTACTATTCAAATAGTTCTGATACTGACCAAGATCCAGCTTTCAAACCAATTGTGACCCGCGGTGATGTCATAGCATGTGTCAGTATACTTGGCAGAAACTGACATAGCAGACATTGCACTTCGCAGAAAAGTCACTTATAGGAAAACCACTCTGATGAAAATCTCGGTCACTCTTCTTTCTTGTCTGTTTGTCATGTCATGCACATAATATACTTTTTCATAAATTATTGACACAAACTGCAAATAAATGTCACAACTTATTTCACTACTGATAAACATTGTAGATGTACTGCTAATGTTCTATGTAGGTTTCATGATAGGCAAGCTTAGTGTTGGGCCGTACATTCCAAGCTCTATAATGTACAATTTTCCATATCACCAAACTTATTGCGATAAGAGAGAACAACTGCGTGACAATATATGACAACACGTTTATGAAATAAAGAACTACAACTTTTGAGTTAACAAATCAAAAAGTCTACTTTATTCAGACATTTCTCTGTGTAAATAAGAGAGCAATTGTGAAACTGATGGTATTTGATAGGAGTGATTGATGACAGTGCTTCCTCAAACTGCTGTATTCATTCGATGTCAGCAAAGAGTCACTCCAGCAGATCGAGCGGCAGAATGATCATTGAAAATCGACTGGATGCGAGGATCCGTCAGTCTTCGATTTGTACAATTTTCTACACATGATACGGCCTTTTCTGTCATGTTTGGAAAAGGGTCATTTCTCGGGACTGGCTTCAATCTTTGTATGAATGAGGGTATTGTCATAATTGAGGAAGATGAACTCCTCGAAAAGAAATGCACCTGCATCGCTGATGAAATTTAAAAAAGAGTTTTTTTGTCATTCTCCCCCCGACAAATATGAAGTGCATGAGTCCAAAGTAGAATGGGAGAAACAGGTAAAAAAACCCATAGAATTCTTCCCTATCTGTCCCTTCAACTACACACACTGACCTTTCTACTTGAGGCGATCAGACTTGAGTCCTCGCGGTCCGTATTCGTCGATGAAAATGTTGTCAATAAATGCCTTCTCTCATGAGCCATACGACACATTTCGCCCACTCGTCTTTCACCTCAGCGATATTCCAGCGACTGGGTACGGATCGCAAGAGCTTCAAGGTTATCTGCCAACCATCTGAAGCGCGAGAAATTGACAACTTACGCTATACAAGTGATATTGCAGTTTTCATAACATGCATGCATGTCTATGTTTTGAATATCCATACCAAATATCTTTGATCCATGCAGTCCATAGAAATTAACAATACCATAGAAATGTTAGGGCATTTCTGGCAAAAGAATCATCAAATTGTATTACATAAGTCATTCAATGATTAATTGAGGAGTTCCAGCGACATTCTATTTGTCTGAGAAATGATTGTAGGTAAAGAGGCTTTCAGTGTGCTTATTCCAGAAAAGCACTAGGTTTCTTAACCGATTGACCGAGAAATTATCTAATAATTAGAAATTTCATCGTGAATTCTTGAGATTTTCTTCCAGTCAGTACAGCAACCACTTTCAATATGACTCTGTGAACCAAATTTTAATTCGTATTCCAGTGTTGAAAAATTGCATAATAGTTGTCAATGACTGGCACAAATAGACACACTATATTAATCCATGGAATAGTGGGCTATTTCACATGATACGATACCACCATCTCACTAAAATTCTCTTCATGAAGATCCTGTGATTTGCTGTCAACAATCTCGACAACCAACTTGGCAAATGGTTTGACTATGATATACAAATCTGATATACAATATATATACAATACATGCATATATACAATGATATCGAATCTGATCTACAAACCATAGATATTTCCATGTGCCATCATTGTACATAGGCAAGATATCAAATTTCCATTCTAGTGTACTATTATCCACTTCTATGATACAGTCATCTTGCTTTGATAATGCGATGTCCTGCTAGCTTCAAAATTGTAGTTTGGTGTCGATTAAACTAGTTTCATTGCTTGTTGAAAAACAGATTGTTTCATAAAAAATGGATCACCCTTAAACATCGTCTAACTCCGCCAAACTTGAACGAATCTCTCTGAAATTTGGAAGATATGTCAGTTGTGCTTACTAATATCATTGTTGGAAATTTCAAGCATGAATATTGAGTTGTTTTCCTGTTATAGATGAAAAAGTAGTAGATAATTTGATCTTCATTTAGCAATGTTACACAAAATCATACCTCACTCTTATAAAATTACATTTGTTTCCTTTGTTATGTAATATGTTGTTCTACAAGCCAAAAGCTATCAAGCAAAACAAAAATAAAGAAAATCGGTCAATCAGAGCCAGTATAGCACCATTATTCATCAACAATAATGTAACTGCTACATGTGATTAACTGGACTTCATGTTCCATAGCTTCCTGACTTCGTTGCGGTGGTGTTGGCAGCACTCCTGATTGCTTTCAGCTAGAAATCTATCTCTTACCGGTTGAAAACAATACAAAGCACAAATGAACAATAACGAGATGCATTCACAAAAGGCAAAGTGTCAGCCTTGCTAGAAAGAACTAGGGTTTTCTTTGCGAGCTACAAGCAAGCGACTAAATGTCCCTTACACAAATGTGCATCGATGGCATAATGATGATTTTCGACTCTGTCGTAAAGAGGGCTTTGGACGTCCAATCAAAACATCCAAACGTAGAGACCGCCTAAATTTGAGATTTGTTAAAGTTGATCCAAGTCTCTCGTTAACTGAGATGGCTGCACTAGACTACTCGTCTATTTCTAAGTCCACTATTCGTAGAAGACTTATTGAGTCGAATTTCAAGAGCTGTAAGAGGCCCTCTCAGATCGAATTATCAGATCAGCATACAAAAAGACGTCTCACGTGAGCAATGAGTCATTGTCACTGGCGAAATCAATGGGATCGGGTTGTCTGGTCTGATGAGGCATCAGTCCGTCTGAAGGATAATGATGGTCGATTGAGATTATGGATAAAATCTGATCAGGAAATTCCGAGACATTTACATCGTCCCCGGGTACAAGGTGGTGCGACTATACTGATTTGGGCTGACATTTGGACCAATGGCCGCTCTGAACTTCACATACAGCAAGGAACCATGAATTCTGAACGCTATGTGAATGCTTTACGAATGAACATTGGCCAAATGACAGATCAACTTGGTGATCCATCGACTTGGTTATGGATGATAATGCTACGTGTCACAGGAGTAGTAGAGTCAACTTATGCAAGTCTCAATTAGGGCTTGGGACATTATCTTGGCCAGCTCGTTCTCCTGATCTGAATCCTATAGAAAATGTATGGAGTATTCTAAAACGTAACGTTCGTCGTTTACTGCTACCTACACATGGCGTATCACAACTTACGTCACTGTTAAAAAGAGAATGGAGAAAGTTAGATCAGTCAAAAATCAACGATATCATCGAATCAATGCCTAGACGAATTGGTAATGACATTGACAATAAGGGTAGGGCCACAAAATATTAGCTTCTTAAGAACCGTTACTGTATCATAGCTTATCAGATTATATAAGGACATTTAAATATATTAGGGACATGAAATAACATGAAAAATGCTTTCTGTATCATACTTATGTTTTATTTAGTCAAATTTTAGGATGATCTACTTTTTATGAAACGGACTGTATAATGATTGATTGATTGATATTGAGTGATGCAAGTAATGCTTGTAGTGTTCAGTATGACGTCGCATTTATAGACTTGTTCAGTTGATCATCTGAAGAGATTTCAAAGAGCGATTATCCATCTCCATTTGTTGATTGTCAGGCCTGCAATTCATCAATTTATTTATAGAATGTCGACAAGAATTGAAGAGACGAGACAGTGGCCGAGACTTTCTGCTGAGTCGATATTCGAGTAAGTTGGCTTTCCACTGACTGGGTGAAAACGTTCAGTTAGATAAAGAATAAACATATTGTCTATCGCTCTCTGGACCTGGTACCGACAAGACCTTTTGATGGTATGATCAACAGCATCAATGACATTTTCAATCATCTTCTCATGATTTTACTGTGGGCACTACTGCAGTTTAGTGCACCCTCTTTTACCCCTACTGCAGTTTAGTGCACCCTAAAATGCATGTGAGAACAACATGATTTAATCAACAGAATGAATGCCGTTCGTTCTTCCCTATAGTTATAAATGAGTGTCTTTGTGTTTTCGTGTGTCTTCGTCTTCGTCTTCGCACATTACACCGAGCGCGCGCTTCGGTGTAATGTGCGTAGTCATCGTTTGCGGGAGAATGCGCCGTTGTTTTAGGGTGCACTAAACTGCAGTAGTGCCTTTACTGTGACATCAAATAACGAATGAATCCTTTTCATTAAAAACAATATCGCTGATGACTAAAAATACATGTATCATAATTTGAACAACGATAAAATCCTGTAGGAAAATATATTGAAAACTTAGTGGCGAACACTTTTGTGACTTACGTTTTTACCTGTAAAACATTTTCAAGTCATTGTACTGAATCTTTTGAAGTAAGTGAAAAGTGCACCAACATATGAACATGAGATACATTATTGAAATGGCAGTAGTTCTGTCATGAATGACAGGTGGAAGTATCGAGAATTAATGAGACTTCTGTCTCTTTCTTTTGTAAAAGATGAAACGAGTTCAGTTTTTAGGGGAAGGAAGTGGGTGCAGAATCTGAATTATCTTCATCTCATACTCGTCTCATCAATTTTTGTCCAAATGTTCCACTAGAACAAATAATGTTATCTATAGTCTGTGGTAAGCAATAGTCACATTCCCCACTTAATTCTCATACTACAAATTTCCGCCGAGTATGTTTTCATCGAAACTGTCGGAGGTTCATTCTCAACTCACAGATATGAAGAATAATAGAATAAAGAATTTGTCTTCAAAATTCTTGAAGTAAATGCTTTAAATTGATGATTGCAATCTCATTCATAGTCTTTCTACAAATCGAATGCCAAAATATTTAGAAGTTTACGTCTATTTTTTTGAAGCATTAAAATAAGTTATTCAAAAAGCAGTAAAACATGAAGATTTTTGTAAAATATTGAAGCTGTAATTACTGTTGAAGCTTTATTTGCCGGTGTAATAAAACATGTGCCAATAGACTTGGATGACAAAGGGACGACAGGGATTGGGCCTGAGAATGTCTGAGCAGATTTCTCGTAGTTTGAACAAGAGGAAATACTTTTTGAAGCAAATAGCGTGATGTTGAGACTAATGTAATTCAGGTTCTGCCTGAATCACGCGAACAAAAGCACTTTATGCTGTGATCCAAGATAACGCGATTAAAGCAGTGTCATTCCTCAATCCTATGTTATCCAGAAGGGGGAGCCATGGAGCTCCTAAACAATTTTGCTATTACTCAATAGGTATGTAGGCCGATAGTAGCTTCGACTCAATTTAACCTATGACAACATAACTGATTTGACCTTTATTTAAAGAAACCTACTGAAAATGAAGATGCTTTTCAATTTCCTACAATATTAAGGGTAATTATCAGTTCTAATTGGTGATAGATTATTGAAGAAGTACATGTGAAGAGGGAGAGAGAGAAAATCGTTTTGGAACACTGAATGGGAATCATTAAGTATTACGATATCATGGCAATAGTCATGGCGAAACAGAACGTACTTTAGTACATATACAGTGCAAAATCAAATGTCAGAATACGAACGGAATAAAGAACTTTCGACGAATGGTTGTTCGATAATACGGAACAGACAAACGTCCAGTGGGGAGCACAGACGGCATGAGACCTCAAACGGTGGTATCTGAGTTATAAGCAGATTTTATAAAGGTCACGTCAAATCGCTCCCTTCTACCGCTGATATCCGCCCACGTATAATGCCATATAATTTTTAAGGAACGTTTTTGCTATCTCTCTATCTGAAGTAAATTTTCGCTCTTGAAGTGCCAGGAAAAACGGGACAAGCATAATCCCAGCAGAGATCTTATGAGACGACAATAGATAGTCAGGAATTAGAAAAATAGTTAGATAGTGAAGGTATGATTAACATATTGATTCATCCACAAATGCAGATATGTAATAAACAATAGTAATAACGATCGAACACTTCTCGAAATAGGTTGATTGATAATGCTGTCAGTCCTATGCTACAAATAATGAATCTTAAATCAAGAATGGAAGATTATCGCACCTTACGATGTATTTGGTGAATTCGATCATTTGGATGAGTAGCCAGAGTTGGAAAAGTCGGAATTGGAATTAATTCCGACCCGGAATTAATTCCATTTTTCGTCGGAATTGGAATTGGAATTGGAATTGACGATATTTAAATCTACTGGAATTGGAATTGGAATTGACCTTGATAAACCTCAATTCCACGTTTTCGATAGACCTGTGATAAATCTATTTGTACAAAAATTGAAATCACAGTATTCGGCTGTTGTGTTAACTGCACGCAGAGATAAGAGAGAGAGGGAGAGAGAGAGAGAGAGATAGATCGACAGAGCTAGTTATATTCTATTGTTGAATAAATGGTGCTAATTGTGACTATTATAATAGAACTTTGAGGGGATTTTCAATGTGACTGTGGACACAGTTATATCGGACGTACCGAGAGGACTTTGCGGGTCCGATTGAGAGAACATGTTCCTAGGTGGCTTGAGGATAGAAAGACAAGACCGCGATCTAGAACAGCACCTCAAAGTTCTATCGCTCGACACATACTTGAATGTGAATTTTTTCAGTACGGTCCACTTTGTACATATTTTTCTATTTTATCATCTTTTAAATATCGTTTTTCTTTGCCTGTATTGGAAGCACTGTACATAGCTGCGAGGCGACCTGTTTTATGTGTACATAAAGAGTTCCTTTATTCATTGTCTTTACCTTGGCACTGATTGGTTGGTGTCACTGGCGGCAGTTATCATTGAATGTTTCTCAGCCATCTCTGTACATGTTCACACTTGGCCGTCAACCCTTGACAAGAGGCCACGAAAGCGCTCGGGTATTAAACACATGAAGTCAATTGTGTTGCTTTCATTATTAAAACTTAAGATAATATTAAGTGAGATGGTGGCATTGTTTCATGTGCTATGGCCTACTATTCCCTGGGTTGGTATATTGTGTCGATTTGCAGCAGTCATTAACAACTATTTTTCAAAATTGGAATTAAAAATTGGTCCACAAAGTCATAATTGAAAGTGGGCGGTGCACTGGTTGTAAGAATATCTCAAGAATTCAATAGAAAAAAATTCTAATTATAGGATGATTTCTCCTTCATACGGTTAAGAAACCTAGCGCATTTGTCGAATAAACACATTGAAAGCTTCTTCACCGACAATAATTTCTCAGATAAGTGAATAGTCGCTGGAACTTTTCAATTAATCATTAAATGACACATGTGATATAGTGTGATGATATTTTGGAAGCTGATATTCGAAAGCATGTAAAGATTTTGAAAATTGTTCAAATATAGTGAACAGGGGAGCCTTTTCAAGTAAAATGAATACTCTGAGATTTCTTGGCCTCTGATTTCAAGCTGGAGCAATGTATGTTCTGTAAATCGACATTGCAAGTTGCATATGTGACTGATAATACTCTTGATAGATTATATAATAGATATTTCAAAATGATGAACGTACAGAACGTTTTAAAGGATTTCTTTCTTTGTCATCCTGTCGCCGCAGTATTTTGTAAATTCACTATTGCTTTTGCGTATTATCTTTGGACAAGGGGCAGCAATCCAGATCACAATTTGGCTTGATAAATATAAATACAAATAAGAAAACATGGACACCAGCTCGCACAATTTGCGTTTTGGCCCAACTTAGTTCCTCCGGCGTGTGCCATAATTTTCACGCAATTTCCATTCTAGGACTTTCTATATGCTCTTTCTCTCTCTCTCTCTCTCTCTCTCTCTCTCTCTCTCTCAGCATTTGATTCTTTGCTGACCGTTAATTTTCCTTTCCACCGATCATTTAATCTCCTCTTTTTCACAAGATGTTGAATATCTCGTTTACGAAACGAAAATGGCGTATGCTGACCGGCTACATATATACATGTACATGTACACAAGAAATATGAACTATGAACATGAGAACGCACATAGGAACGACGCAGGGAACGGCACACAGGAATAACGAGGATAGGATACGGGCACATGGGTTAGATTGAAGCGAGGAAACTTTAGATACATTAACATATACGCGTCATGCAATTATCGGAATTGAATCTCATTACGGAATTGGAATTGGAATTGAATTGAACTGTTTCGACTGGAATTGTAATTGGAATTGAAATTTCTGCTCTGGAATTGGAATTGGAATTAAAAAAATTCAGTGGAATTTTTCCAGCTCTGTGAGTAGCTACACTACTTGTAAGTGTGAACGATATTTAGGGCAATTCCATACAGTTGCGGACGCTCGTTCGCAAGGTAGACAGTTTTTCTTCTGGATTTCACACAAATGTTTGTTTATATCAATTATTCATATCACAGAAAAATTAGACCGACATTCGCACTACAGCCAATATGAGGGCTAACAAAGTAGACGTAACGGAACATCAGAAGTTTATTTGCAAAAGAATTGCATAGACATGAGATGAGCAAAATCGTACGATACAACATGGTGTCAAACAAGCAGTGCAGCAAACTATAGAGTTGAAATATGACAGAGAGGATTAGAGGCAATAATTCATGTATGTAATAAAATCAAACGTCCGTTACGCCACAATAAATGAACTAATAATTAATTTGATTTTGTGTCCTTATTTATAAAGCCCGTTTATCCTAATGTCTTATTAAGTCGAGGATCAGCCACAGACAACATGATTTAGTTATACGACGCGCGCAAAGAAGATCAAATTTCGACTTTTTAATTTTTTGCAGGACTCTGCGAATTGACAAGCAGCTTCACTTTCAAGTGATGTTTTCCGAAAACCAGAGCGTTGAAAGTTTAAGAAAACAATGTTTATTAAGTATAGAATGGATTTAGTTTCATCTTATAATAACATTTTCAGTGCTATGGACGCTCGCGTAACGGTCGCTCGTCCCGTCTACTTGTTAATTTATACTTGTAAATTAATCTTATGCTCATTTCTTCCGGAGTTTGTTAATACATTGATGATGCATTTATGTTTTAATCAATATCCCTCTATAGTTTCCCGTCATAAAGGAGGTGCACCGGACAATATTAATTACTGTCTATAATTTTCGATAATTTTCACTCAATTTTTCAACACTATCTATTCTGAATTGACACTATTTATTATTCCAATTAAGAATTCAAACATCTTTGGTGCGTGCTGTATATCATAAGTGCTGAGAAGAATTTAGAGGAGTAAAAAAGCAATAGTGCCTGCCTCTATGTAGGTTATATGTACAGAGTTCACACTATTATTATTTATCATGTTGCATAGTCTAATGCGCATGTTCTCTTGCTGATAATGAAATCAGGAAAACCTTGTCTAGAGCTGACAGAATGATCTCAATATCGATTTATTGCAATTTGTACACTACATTGGTTCCTCTCTGCCATGCTGCGCTATAGAATTTGCTCTTGCATAGAGTATCGCTCGATGAACATGCATTGGCCAGAAACTTGTAATGAAATGTTGTCCAAATGATAAAATTTTCTGATTTTTTGCTCAATTTCTTTTGTTATTTTACTTCAGCGTGTCGTCGTACACTCTAAAAAATCGGTTTTTGATCGGTTTTCTAGAAAACCCAACTGGTTTTCCGACCGGTTGATGGTTTTCTAGGAAACCGAATTGTTTTGCAGAAAGCCAGACTGGTTTTTCTCGCAAATACTGGTTTTCTAGAATATCAAAATTTTTTTCAGAACATTTCAGTATTTTACGACTTGGTTGTCCAAGAATTTTGTCAAAACGATTGTTTTTAGGAAAATGTGGGCCTGAGTTTCTATTCATCTTGTGAAGGAAACCCAAAAAACTAGTTGATCTTTACTGGCTTCCTCGATTTTCTATTGCGAGACCTTTCAGCCAGCACAGCCGGCTATCGTCAGGCGAAGCCACAACAGGCTATTGTCAACTGACATTCGCCTGACGATAGCCGGCTGTGCTGGCTGAAAGGTCTCGCAATAGAAAATCGAGAAATCTAGTAAAGATCAACTAGTTTTTTGGGTTTCCTTCACAAGATGAATAAAACGATTGTTCTTGGAGATTTTTGGGGTTCTTTTCACTCTCTTGATGGCTTTCGTGACCGATTGACAGACTTCTGATACTTGGTCATTAATCATCCATACGCTCTCATTGCTTTTCTTTTTTAATTGCTATATTCGTTGACACTTCTTATTTTCTTAGAAATCGTAGAAATGCAGCTCCCCCCGATTTCATCATTTCTCTTGCTAGCCTATACTCCATCCTATTTTAACTAATAGGTCTATTCCTTATTATCGCGCTTTGAATCTCTATATCACACTTTTTTACCTCATATAACGCTAGAGATTAGAATAGCAAACTAACTATAGTCAGTCAACTGCTGTGGGAGCAATGTCTGTAGATGAAAGCAGGTATTCTCAGATATTTAAGTAAAACGAACGTCCGTTGCGTAACGGACGTTCGGAATTTCAGTCCAATACAAAAATAGTGAAATCAATTATTCGGACAATTGATTGCATTACTGGATAGCATTCCTAAAACTCACTATATACCCGAGGTATTAACTTTCTATGTGCTTTTGCTAACTCTGAAGATAAACTGGAAGCATTTTGAGAGAAACGGACGTTCGCGACTTAATCTCCATTTTCAGATGACAGTTCTGTGAAATGTATGATATGCGCAAAATCAAACTTCATGACCAGAAAATACATTGCGTGCTCATTTGATAAGTGTAAAATTTTTTAAGATCTCTATTTAATGTCCATCTTTCAAGTGTGAATAAAAATATGTTATCTTTTTTACATTTGCCGGTCCATTTTTACTATAATGCCAAAATATTCTCTCATTTCAAATAGAGCGTTTGTAGATTCAGTTCATTATCAATTTCTAGTGGTAGTAGGTCTAGTGGTGGTTTCTAATAGGTATTGGTCGACATAATTAATGAACAGATTAATCGATCGAAATCTCAATTTAAATTTTCAACTTCGACGTTGATGCTTACGTGGATTGCCCTTTAAATGTATTTCATGCATTTTCAAAAATCTCGTTGTGTTCAGCGATGCTTAACTAACCTCCATGCAATGGAACATGCTTTCAACATTGTTCAAAACACTTCATGCGAAAGCTGATCAAAACATATTGTTCTTCACCATAATCCCCATCAATTTCCAACATGTGTTCAAAACATCTGAAACTGCTGCCGAATTTGCAATAACAATATGTTATTGTAAACTGCTCAAAACTGAAGCAACCATCGCAACGAGCATACGACAATTATTTTGTGCAGTAATTTTTGGAACGATTCATCAAAATCAGAAGAGCATTCAGAATCCGGCAGCCAGAGCGAGTTTCTGCAGGGAATGAGGCCGAAAGTGAAACTTTTACTGAATGATGTACACCCTATGCCTACTACGAATCTGCACGTCTGTCGAGGTGTACATGTTCCTCTTCTTGCCAGACATTGGATGACTATTTGATCACATGTATTTGCCTGCTCGGAGCTAGACTATTTTCAAAATATTTGTGTTAGCTTTCGGATTCTCTTACCATTCACGAGGAAGACAATTGGCTCATATGATGGCTTGTAATGCTCTGTAATGTTATTTCGATTCGATCCTATTACAGTAGAGACATTGCAGGATAATGCTTAGTCACTTCAACTTGTATAATGCAGTTTGTCTAATATAATATAATTACTAAATATTAGGCCATATTTGTTGAACTCATCCGATAGTATAAAACTTTGTTGAATTTAATGGTTTAACTTGACCGAATTTTATTTATAAATAAACAAAAAATCACCAAATTCATCAACGAGCGCTTTTATCCGTTCTATTTCATGTTGAACACGGAAGTGAGTGACAAATAAGCGGCATGACGATGCTAGTGCAAAAGATCAATAGTCAGTTCGTCACCAAGTTACTCACTTCCGTGTTCAACATGAAATAGAACGGATAAAAGCGCTCGTTGATGAATTTGGTGTTTCGTGTATTTATAAATTAAGTAAGGGGTCAAATTTCTTTCGTGATTATAAGCGCCAATTTTATTTTTCAGATGAAAATTAAAGTTTTTTTTTCGGCCTCGTGCCTGGCGTTAACTTATGGGCATGACGTCACATTTTATTGCTAATTAATTTGATTAGGCATTTCTCGCATCTATAGTATGTCACTATCGTCTTTTCGTCAAGGTAAGCAAACACACCTGGACATTCCAAAATGCCTTCCGGTATTGTACAAGGAATTCTGACAATATCTGGAATGTACCATATCTTCAAATGTTTCCCGTCATATCTGAAACGTGATACCCTGGAATCATGAGCAATTGTAACAGGTTGCGAGAGTTGCAAACATCTGATGAATCTATATTCAAGTCCAGGTCCACTCTCATACCCATTTCCCTACGACACGTTTGCATTCATAGATAGCCAGCTCAGACAAAACATCAGGATTGATTCTAGGTATAAGCAAAACATCAGGATTGTCTTGCTGCAATTTGTGCATTATCTCTTGATTTTATGGGGAAGCAAATGCAAGTTTTATCAGAATTGGAACCGATCAGGACTTTGTCGATCTTAATCCAACTGGCGATCAACTTACTTGTCCGGATGAGAGGAACGATTTTTCACGTTTGCTCTTGCTGATAGTTGGTTTTTGGAACTCGGTGATACATGACTAAACCCGGATCATATCGGACTCTGTCGTGCATCCATTCCTGGGGAGAGGTGATTCGGTCCCTTTCTTCTGCTTCCATTGATCCAAATGAGTTGAGAATGACGGTGCTACATATTTCGTGTGTAAACTTCATGGTTGCATCCATGTTGATCCAAATACACGCACAATTCACGCACTATAGGCAGCAGTTCAAAAGGCAAAATCACCAAATCAACCGATTTTGAAAAATTTACCGAATTTTGGCCATAAAGCACCATTATGATTGCTATTTACACACCAAATTGATTGAATGAACTTAACAGCTACTTATGAGATATTTATGACTGATTTGTGCGTGCAATACAGCTCAACGTAGTACATGAAGTGCGTGAGAATTCCCCAAAGAGAAACTATTATCCGTAAAACGGCATTCTGCAGCTCTAAGTGGCTTCAAATGTGTTATAAAGACGAAGACACCCAGAGAATTCAAATGATTGGGGAAATACATGAGAATAATAACTTTCGTGAGCAATTCCGACTAAATCCCGGTAAAACCCGGCTAAAACTAAAATTCCGAAAAATCAGTCTATTTCTTCACGAAATGATCGACAGCAAGTTGGGGTTTAAGTATTACGGTGCATGCGGGTTTGCAGTTTGCAACTCTTATCTTCCAAAACATGACATTCATTATGTGATGGAACCACATGATATGTTGTTATAAAGAACGACAAACGATGTTGTCTTTCTTTACGATCGCTCTGCCCTTTTCTTGTGATTTAAGAGCAAATGTAGACTTCAGCATCATTTTGGCTCTTTGGTTCATGTAACAGAAGTTGTTAGATACTCGCAGAATTATCATCAAATGAATGAAAAAATGAAAATAAATTTATGAATATAACTGGTTTATACATAGAACTAAATGAAGCAAACCACTTTCTTCATGTGGACGAGCTTCAATAATCCCACTGTCATTCTTCTGTGTTGACTGTTCAGCAAGAATGTAGAGTGTATTTTAATAGTAGCTTAGGTTTCATCAGCTCTAGATTCGAACTCAGATCTCATGAACGCAGAGAAAACACTCTGTCAAAAAGTCTCTGCACCGGAAAATCTCACCTCCCAAATCAAGCAATGTGCAACAGTCACTGAGAATGCATTTCTACTTTTTTAGAAATAATGCTAGAAATAATATTAATGCTTGTGACTGTATGTAGCAGGAAATCATGATTTGTAAGAACAAATAATAATTAAATAACACAGTTCGCACCAGCAATCTTGATAAAGTGATGTATAATGCATGTCTGAACAGTTTCAGTTATAATCTCAACAAAAGAACGTCCAGTAAGCTGTAAAATTAATCTTGTTAATAGAATCTGAGAGCAACGAACAATTTTGAAATTATTGTGATATACGAGTTTGCTTTAAGTTCTTGAAATTTCCATATTTTGAGCTCAAATCAAAACTTTACTCTCGGTTTTAAATTTATTTAACATAACCTTATCCTGTAAATATTTGAGGGTAAATTACCATGACATAAAAAATGTTGAAGGGCAAAATTTTCAATCTTGTCCTTCTGGGAGTGCAGGATAAATTTCATAATAATATTCGTGTAATGACAATGGGTATGGGACATTTGCCACAGACTTAGAAGACAAGCTATTCTATGAGATCAGCAGGGAGGTTAATCGTAGAAATCCGAGCCCAGATTTCTACATTTTCCTACCTTTCTAGCTTCATGGAATGCCTGTTTTCGATCTTTTATATAGAGCCAAGGGTTCCTTCCAGCATGGACGTCTGCTGCATCTTACAATGAATGAAATTCGTAAAGCAACAAAATGCGTGCACACTTAGAAGAATAATGTACAGCAACTTTATAACAATATTTTTTATAATAATTCACATTCTTACACCTATACTTGGAACATATTCTTGATTGAAATGCGATATTGATAGGTTTGAATTGTGAAAATACAGGCCTAAATGTTTATCGAATGATGAAAAAGTAAAGTGAACTTATTGCGACTTCATCAATAAAGTAAGGGGTGACGATGATCCCTTTTATTGTATGTACCCAAAAAACTTAAGTAGTAATGCTGGAGAAATAGTTTTAGACAGTTTTTGCCAGTTTTAGCCGCAAAATGGTGACAAAAGCTGGTGGTTTTTACCGGCCAACCCTGGTTGCAATTACTACTTCAAAAACACCCGAAAGCGCGCAGTGGGATCCAGAGTAGCAGCAATCTAGCCCAATCCACCCGACACCAAACTAGCAGCAGCCCTGCGCCACCCTAGGAAGCCCTGATATGTTACAATGAATGCGGCATACATTGACACTTCATTAAGCCGACAAGGGACATAGCTGCTCTTATGGGAAGGTTCCATCAAGCTCCTTAACCCCGGTTCGTTTGCACCTGTGTATCATGCTGACTTCCAACAGAAACAATCCTGCCAGCAATCCTCTACATTATCAGGGACGTGCTCATTAGCGCTGACTCTGGAGTCACTGGTGACACATTGCCAGTTACTGACTGTGTCTCCCACAGTCATAAGCACTAGCTCGGATAGTACTAGCCCCTATAGGGGCCAAGTAACCCAGCAAGAACCAACCCTGACACCAAGTAAGCAGACCAAATTATCGCTACCCCAGGCACAGACATCAAGCGCCATCGAGAACATTATTTTTCAAAATTTCATTCTGCTGTAATCACTAATATTTAAATATCAAATATTCTATTCAATATTTATAATGGTATAGTAGATGATACGATGTCACTGATGGAGGTATGCTTATAGAAAAGAGCATTCATGTTGAGCATCTTCATTGAAATTTGAAAGAGTCTGCAAAAGTGCCCAGAAATGGACCTCCCAATGAATAAAATCCAACGACGTTTGGTGAAAAGTGTGAAAATGCGCTTAAACTATACCTTAAAATTATCTTCTATCACTTGGTGTCAGATTCGGTTCTTACTTGTCTCTTGGCCCCTACGAACTAGTGCTTGTGACCGGAGGAGACAATCCTGTGATGGCAATGAGTCCCTGAGACGCCAGAGTCATCGCTCACGAGCACATGCCTGATAAAGTGGCTATAGGATTGCTGACAGAGCTGTTAGGATGACACAGGTGCAAGCCAATCAGGGTTGTGGAGTCCTTCCCATAAGGGCACCAACTGTGTCTCATGTCGGCTTGCTAGAGTGTCTCTCCCTCCTTGAACTCATATAATTTTCTGCGTTTTGGTTTGGTGCTTGCTGGATTGGGCAATGCTGTCGCCTCTCTGCGTACCAATCTCACTAGTCCGGCAGCCAGAACGAGTTTCTGCAGGGAACGAGGCCGAAAATGAGACTTTCACAGAATGATGTACGTCCTATATCTGGTACGAATCTGCACGTCTGCCGAGTCCTAGTGAGTTCCTCTTCTTGTCAGACAGGATCAAAGAGAAACACATGTGCATCCAATTGGACACTGATTGCAGTTTTTGGCTAAAAAGAAATTTTCTTTGTTTTCCCTGAAGTCCAGAGTCATATTGTTTTGGCATGGAATCTCTTCAGGTCATTTCCTTTCATGTTTATGCATCCCTGTCTATGAAGCCAAACACATTTAGATTTGGTGAGCCTCATAATGTCGGCAAATACAAACATTTCGGGCAACGTTATCCACATTCTCATATACATTGGCGATCAGATGCATGATAACAGCACATGCACACCATAAGAAATGATCTGAAGACATTCCATGTCAAAAATTATGACTCTAGACCTAATGCTTTCCAGCTAATAAGCGAAGATATAGAAAATTTCATTTTAGCCAAAAGCTGTTATCTGAGTCCCATTGGATTTGCATGTGCTTTTCTTTGATCATGTCTGACAAGAAGAGGAGCTAGGAAGAACTCGGTAGACGTGCAGATTCGTAGTAAGCGTAGGGTGCATACATCCTTCTGTGAAAGTCTCATTTTCGTCATCGCTCCCTGCAGAAACTCGTTCTGGCTGCCGGACTGCACCTTCCAGTTCTCATGCTAACATAAAAGCAGACAACCATGTTCTGCATTTGTATATAAGTATAAGGAAATCAAGTTGTTGGAACGTTGAATAATATGATGTCATGAAATATTCGCGCTTTATGACATGAATTGAAGGATATACAGATAACAGTTATTACTGCTTTTCTAAAGATGAATTACAGAGTGCGAGCAGTTACGCACCCTTCTTCAACAATCAAGGTCAGGAAGGGTCTATGGGTCTGTGATATGGGTCTCTCTCTCTTCTTGTCGACTCTCCTTTTATCCGACTGACTATGGCCTTAGTAATGCTCACTGCCTCAGTTAGCGACTCACATCCCATCACTGTAAATCGCTCAATACCAATCACATACAAATGATGCATACCAAAATATTTTTTAGTATATTTCTGTATTCTCTTGGTATTCTCTTGTATGCTTTTCGTATGTTATTTCAAATGTGCTATGCTTTACATACTAAAGCCATACCAGCACAATATTAAAAGAAAGCATAAATCATGTCCAAAGTATGTTGATTTAAGGTCTGTTGTCAATAAAGATCACACTAATGTTACTACTGTTCTGTAAGTAGTGAGACAATGACATTCAAGAGTCAAACTTTCAATACTGAATTCGATTTTAATACATGTAAGTCTAAGGCATTTCATGAATAATCAATAAGTATATAACCATCTACAATTATGCATCATGTAATTTTGGAACTAAGCATATTATCAATCCGAAATAAAAACACATTATAATTCATGAACGTAAAAATAGTTATGTTTGAGATATGTAAGTCAACATGGTTACTCGAAAGGTATCGTTTTATTAAGCTGATGTTTATCAACTTGGCTCATAAAGTAGAGCTAACTAAACGTCCTGTTAATGTTGGTAGACAAGTAGCAGCAACGACGTCAATCTCGTGGAGCTTAAAATTCACAATAAATCTAATCTAGTTAAATATCACTCTATCAAATAACAAATATTCGCGACTGGTACTGCTGAAAAAAGTTGTTTGAGAGTAGTATGTAATACACATATTTTTTTGCTATGTGATTTTCTGTGTGTTGCTATGTGTTTTCTATGCTAGCTGCACATACCAAATACATACCAGAGGCATGCGAATAAGGATGAATTTGCATCGGGTCTCGTATACAAAACATACCAACAACTCGTATTTCATCGTAAAACAGCCAATCACAGATCGAATAGTTCGTATCGCTACATACCAATCACATACGAAAGTAAGTGAGATGTGGTATGAAAAACATACCAGATCTCTGTAAACATACTGTACGAGAATCTCGTATCAGATGTTAGTTTCAAATTGTATATGATTTTGGTATATGTTTGTATGTAAGTTTCGTATCCAGCGATTTACAGTGAGTGATCCCTAGCGTTGCTCTCTTGGACTGAGACTAACTACTAGGGTATATGGGAAGTGCGTCTTCGGGAAATCCCGGGAATTGGGAATTCATGTCAACTTCCCGGGAATATTTTCCCCAAAATATCTTGAGTTTGAGATCTTAAACTATGGAATTCATGTGACGCTGTTGCGCCAGGATGAAGAAAAGTCTGAGAAAACATTGTGGACGCTGGAAAAGATCACCTGTAACTAGATGGTTTGTTTCTTCATAAAACCAAAAATTCCTTGATCTCACGCATGCCTTATCTTCTATATCAAAGTAATCTCACATTATTTAATGCTTTTGATGAAGGTGCCGTTTGCTGACCACCTATAGTAATAATCTCTTCGCAGAAAGCATTTTCTTGCTATGATTGCATCAAGTTCTTTTTTCTCCGACTTTTGTGAAAGTATCCACCAGGAGATGTCGTAATATGTAAGTGCATCAACTTGAGGTGCAGTTATAGGAATAGGTGTGGACGAGCTATCCTATGCACCGAACTTCCAATGACTGAGCAGCTATTTCTGATACCCTTCAATGTTATGCGATTGCCACAAAGACACGCGCAGCTGATGGTGCTTGCTGTTGGAAAATGAAATCTTGTGCAACTTGAATAAGCATACTTAATGAATTTGAGGCGGTATTATGAGCGTAAACCATCTCTACATATCTGAAGGCATGCACCTATCCATGCTTTAGCGTGTGAACATGAATTTAAGCTCCTTCTTACTAGTTCATCAGCTGCCATGAGAAATTATCCCACGTTGTATTCGCAGGTTCCCATATCCTTTCGTCGCAAGCAACAAGTTGATAAGAATAGTCGTACACCTTACTCAGGCTAGCCCTGAAACCAGTAAGCTAGAAATAAATATCGCATGTTTTTCCTACATGTAGTTAAAAAATACAGATATGCATACTCTATTCAGAAAACTGGAAAATATGTATATTCAAATGTATTTTTTATGTAAAATTTATTTGCTCTAAATTACAATTACCTCTAAAGTCTCTGCTTCTCCATAATCTAATCTGCATAAAGTGTTGTATATGTAAATTGAAAATACACATATAGACCGGTATGTGAAGTTTTTTGAACGATTGATAAAAATTTACGGGTCATAGACAAATCTGAGAACGGAGAGCATTCACATACCTCTCATTGGAAGACTGCACTACTACAAATCCTATTTGTAGATTAGAGTCTACATGTATACGATGAATGCTGTTAATATATAAACTATTTCATGTGGCGATGTATAGAGTGTTCGCTCTGTGTCCGGGAGACTTTGGTTCAAATCTTGATCGGGTCAAACCTATGACTTTTAAAATAGGTGCACTCTGCATTCTTGCTAAACACTCAGAGTGAAAAGAATGAGTGTGATAAATGACGACTCGGCCACATGGAAGAAAGGCTCGGTACCTAATGTGCTTCCGAGTATAAACAACGTTCATTTATTTTTTATGTTAATAATGTAATCAAATCATCTTTCCACTTATTTAATTAGCTTAATTTTGCTCGATGTTTCCCGGGAATTCCCGGATGTAGGCTACTTCTCGAGAATCGGGACTTGAATTTATCGGAAATTCCCAGGAAATTCTCCACATTATAAATCGTCCTGAAACCTAAAGATATTCTATATTCAACGTTATATTTCTAAGTGAAATGAATCGATTGTTTACAAATCACCTGTGCCATATTCATACTTATTCATTTAATCATTGAAAAGGATCATTCCTCTCTACCAAAGTAGGATGAGCATATGGTAGCCAACTGTCCATATATCTCAATCAGATATGACAGAAAACTTCTTCCTGTTCCCATTTCTAGCGCTTATTAATCCCAAAGGTTTGAATACAAGCTTCCAATATTTCCGATGAAAATTCGTGTGAATATGTAGCCGAGTCAGTTTACTGACAGCTAACAACATAAAACTGGGGTTAATTATATATCCATGAAGGTTTATAATCTTTGGTGTTCTCTTGTACATCAACAAATATCCCTCTCTGCCTTGAAAATCATGCGGATAATTGAACCAGGTATTTGAATGAGCGCTATTTTGACATGTTGACTGATGACTAGATGTCCCTGATAATCAATGCATGGAGAGAACGAAACTCTTTTTCCAATTTCATAATATTGAACGTCATAATTGTTGGTGACAACGTTTCTATTCATTTCATTTGATATTACTTCCTCTCTAGTGAATTTAATTTTGCTGAATCAAAGATGAAGGATTCTTGCAACTACCCACTGATTCAAGGTACTTGATCAATTATCTGGCTGATGTTCATGGGTGTGAGAACAATGGTGCGCAGGCAGCCAACCATTGGCATTTACTCCTGCGGCAAAATGTCTACACAAAGTAATCAACCCTATCAGGACCGCCCCCCCACCCAATCACTTTCTTTTTATATCTCCTACATCAAGTCAGATAAAAGTTCAATTTTCTTGTGACTTTTAGTTTTGTATGCATGTTGAACCTACAGTGAAAATTTGGGCAAAATTGACCTACTATAAGGTCAATCTTGAAGGTCATTTTTAAAAGTGCTTTTTAGAAAATTGATGGTTTTCATTTAGAGCAGCATTGATATAATGCTTCTATATCATATTTACATTGATAATTACGCTTGCTCAATTCAAGATTATTAAGATACACATTCATCTTATCTCCCAAAATGAGTAAATGTGCTTTGTAAATGTATAATTGTACATGTAATGTATATGTAAATGTAAAATGTGAAAATATGAGGGTTTCATGTGAATTTTTAGATATGAAATCCACAGTATAATGCAAAATACATTTCACCATTATAAAGATTGCATTCGGAATGTATCATCGCCGTGTCTTTATAGCGAATAAGTTATTAGAACGAGACATTTGTTAAGATAGAAAAATGCAATAACACATGAGAAAACACTATTTGCGTTCAAATTTCAAATTGCTATTTATAGTACTAAAATTAACGTAGAATAATATAATATGTTTGATGTTACTAGATAAGCTACTTATAGAGTTATCCACCTTAGTGTAATCATTATTCAATGTTGCCACCTTGATAGAGTGCACAATTGTTGTCAGCGATTCAATTTTTATAACCAATTTGTCCATCTTTCCCGCCAAGAAACCAATGTCTTCCCTAAACGAACCGCAAGTTTTCATTTTTGTAATAAAATGTATAAAAAATGAAACAAAAGATGGCAAATAATCTCGATAAATCCAAAACGTGGAAAGTCAAGGAAAAGACGTAAGCATATGCTCGACCGCTTTCACTTGTAAACAAGCTTCTCAAGGGCGTTCAATTTAATGAAATCATGCACAAATATCATTCTTGGCGGGAAAGATGGAAAAATTGGTTATAAAAATTGAATCGCTGACAACAGTTGTGCAGTCTATCAAGGTGGCAACATTGAATAATGATTACACTAAGGTGGATAGATAACTCTATAAGTAGCTTATCTGGTAGCATCAAATCTGAACTCAACAAGATGTGTAAGGAAATACAAGTGAATTTCCGTGGAGATTTTGAAAGATACAAGTAACAAAAATTGTTCAAGAGAAAGAGGGCCTACTTCCAAGCTTTCCGAAATAGTTATCTCGCCGATATTTACGAGAATGCCTTAAATTGCGAAGATAAGAAAACTCCAAGAAAGTTTTGGTTTAAGCCTCTGAAAGGCCTCTCGAATGAAGAACTAGAGTTGAGGAATTCCTTGTCTGTGGCTGAAGTTAAACATGAGATCGAGCACCTGCGCAAAGCAGGCATAAAAACTGACATCCACTCAAAAATAGACAAAGGTTCAAGCGCACATAAACAGTTATTTCTATACAAAGCCTGCCATGCAGAAATTTCAGGTCTGGAAGCAGGATGAGGAAAAAGAGGAAGAACTCAGTTACAAATTCTGGGAAAACAAAAGTGTGTTATTTCTTTCGGACAAGTACTTGGTTTCATTGAATTCTGGTGTTGATAATTACAGAATTGGTAGGACACAAAGACAGTTTCCAAGAAAAAAATATTTTCTTAGATAATAGAAATATAATATCATAATCAATTTTCCGGAAATCCATGTCGTGTATATATCAAATTTAATTTAGGATTGACAGCTATTGACTTCTGGATAGATAAATGTAAGGGGAGCTGATCGATGAAAGATTTTCAAAAGTGTTTACTATAAGGACTATCCTTTGAAATGAGCACAATTTGCAAATTTCGAGCACAGCAATGGATAGAAAGATTGCCCCGACACATGCTGCCTTAGTAATGGGTTTCACAGAAGAAAAGATTTATTCCTTCTCTATGCAAATACTTTCTGCAACTAATTTCCGAATATTTTGTCACTCTTGGTTAAGATAACTATCAGACGATTGTTTTAAAATGTGGAGCAACAATTTTGTGGATGTTGACGAGTTTCATTCTTAACTCGTTGGATAATTACATTCAGCTTACTATCGAAATCGGAAAGGATAAACTGAATTTTCGTTGATGTATGTCTCTATACAGATCATAACGAATTGTAAAACGATATTTATTTTAAGTCAACGGATAGCCATGCTCATGTGCCTTTTGATTCATGTCATCCGAGACATGTAAAACGCAATATTCCGTACACGTTGTAGAATGGAATGTGTAAAGTTGTCTCAAATGAAGGAACTAAAGAAATGAGGTTAATGGAAATGCACAATAGGCTGAAAAGTGTGAGTTATCCTGAAAGCCTGATTGAAGAAGCAATCTCCCATTTAGTAACAGGTAAAGCATTTAATTACAAATATATAAATGAAGAATGACCGAACTTTTAACATCAAACACGACATGACTTGCAACTCGAAAGACGTTATCCATGTCATGGTATGCAGGGGTTGCCGTGCTCTATATACGTTGGTCAAACGGGACACCAGACTTCATCGACAACAGTTAATGATGAGAAATATCGTGTTTTGCATGTTAATTATCATAGTCATATGTGTTCGAAAAATTATGACCCACCTTTCAACATGTGCATGTACAAGTAGTTCCCATTTTAAAAATTCCAGCTAATTGTGACAGATGCTACAGGGAGATTACGGAAAGGCAGTGTATAGACATCTTGAAACCACTGCTCCATCGTGATCCATAGCATTTAACTATCTTACTGCAGCCATGGTATTGACTCAGCCTGATATCCTACTTATTTGAGTTATGCAATGATTTTTGTGTATCATTTCATTGAATATACTTCGTCTTCTCCTTGACTTTCCACTTTTTTGGATTTATATTAAAAAATATCAAAATGCTGCACGAAAGTATTAAGTAATTGATTCTACTACTATTCAGGACATCTATAAAAAGTATTCAAAAACAAACTGAAAAATGGAAGTTCCGGATAAATTTAAGACCTTGGGTGGCTGCTACCGGATATATGGGATCTGGTAGCCATGAAAACCAAGCCATCTTCATTTGGAAAGAGACATTATTCACTTTTGATCAGAAGGTTTCACACTGATATATAATTCATTTGGCAGCTTGCGGATTACCGTATGTGCATCATACAAATGGAGTGCGAATTATCTCTTTCTTTCTGTTTAGATGTGTTTTCAACATCGAACCTGGTGCCACCTTCGACGGCGTTCCTCCCAAAAAAATTGAATTGATTGAATTCATCTTTATTCATCTTGCACTGGAGTTCTACACTTCTTAATTTCCTAATTTGGTATGATCAATGATCGTCGAATGCGACGTTAAGAAATCCGACACTTGCTGTTTTATATGCTGTTACTGTACATGGATAATCACATCAGATTTTTTTTCACATGTTTGAGCAATGATTTAAGAGTAATTAATGGCATTTTGATCGATTTTTAAGTTGGAAATTTGAGATTGAAAATGCAAAGTCCTTGCTTATTTTCAACAAAATAACATTTTTCTCTTTGGCTCTACAAGGCTTTGACCTTGGATTTCTTCCACATACTTCCTCGCTGCCAATTTTAGCTTGGTTATTGAGATTTTAGTAGGCAAGCCGAGAAACAGGAATAGCGGTCAAATGATGGATGCAACGCATTAAGGTCGGAAATAAAGTTGTCGAAGAAGCAACTATTAAACATCAATACAGGAAATCCTCAGCTCCCTTCAACTCGCATAAAACATGAGCTCCATCCGTCCTGTCCATCGATTAAAGGGCACCGAAGCAGCCCAAATATTGCCCATGTGAGGAGTCTAGCAAGGGTCAGAAATGTTTCAAATTGTTTAAAATGATGAGAGAAAGAGAGAAGGATAGAAAGAGAATGCTCATAACTTGAACTTATCCAGATACCATCAAGATAGTCATTCTTTCTACATACCATTTTGGACCATCATTACTCACGATTTTAGTCATCTGTCACACGGAAACTTGCGAGTAGGTGCTCTGTCTACCAAGCTGGACAAATGGTTTTCAAAATCCCATTTTTGTGATCACGGAATTAGCAACCTTAATGCATGATACTAGCAGTGGGCCCAACATTTCATAGCATTATTATGGTGACGGTGGAAACTACAGCAGCGCTGATGCAGTGTGTCATTTGCGCATTGATAAGATCCTTCACTTAGATATCATAAACACAAAAATAACGAGCAAAGATTCCTTTCTTCTCATTCCAGGTAATATTTCTATTATATGCATCTTCCATATGTAGAGTAAACAGTATCTAAGAACAAAATGACAAAATATTTCACACTGTTTCATCTACCGTATAAAGCCATACCATTCAGAAAGAAACTTCCTGTAATTGGCAAGTATGAATATCTGAAAATCATCTTGGACAAAAAGATGGCGTACCTGTGGATTAAAGTAATGTGGAATTTCCATAATTGATATACACAGTGGCCCAGAAGTCTTCGGTCTAACAAGAATTATGAAAATAAGACCCAGGCCGAGACACTTTGGTTAATATCTAACAGCATTGTCCTGCATGTAGATCATAAAGGCTGCTGCATGACCATCAACAGGTTTCCAAGCTAACTAACAAAAGCGAAATCGGAATCAAATGGAATCATATTGATCAACCATCCTGTAAATGCTTACACTCAGAATCAGCTTTGTGCCTCATGTGTCTTTTTAGTCTGATAATAGTGATGCGATTTTGTCGCATTTCAATGAACGAAAATTTAGTAAGTCAATGATTAATGAAATCCTCGGATCAATGAGTCTACATCGCGCCTGTAGAGATTTTCTCACTAAAATGGTGAATAGAAAATTCAGTTAATTAGAAGGACGGATAATTAGGCCGGTCCCTGAGCGCGGGAAAATATGCAAATTTACAGACAGAAAATGAGAAATCAGAGTCACAAAAGTCGATGTGGAGATGATATTTTTGGAAAAAGCTTTCCTTCGATGTCAGTTTGGCTATTAATTTAATTGAAATCAAAAGAGACGTTGCAAATATGAAATAGAGCAGATATTTCGAGACATGAAGCAACAAAGGTAAACGAAGCAAAACGACATATGTCGTGCTGGTACTCTATAATGCATTTAAACTTGAGTTTAACTGGGTTGATGTTAGGGAATGCAACCCAGGTAACCCGGGTCGGGTTATTTTCATTTAAAACCCGTCGCAGGTAGCCGGTTATTTATATGCAACCCGGTCAACCCGTGAAATTCTCTTTTGCTACATTATTTAAGTGATTGTTCGATTCATTTTATTTCCATTATAATTTCATTATTACCTCAACATAATTCCAAAGCACGAATAAATTATTCAAAAACTGCAAATAAAAAATCATCGTCAGGACATGTATAGTACAGCACACTTGTTGATACAAAGATGAAAAGTGCTGTTTCCTCATGCGAATGCAACTCGAAGAGATTCGCTGAAACGCCATCATTTATACACACGCAAAAAGAAACGTACAAGGCAGACCTCCATCAGAAATATGATAATATCATTTCTCATACTCCCATCATCAGAACTGAAATTTGAAATATCATTAGTCAATTAATAAAATATTACAAAACTTCAAAAGAAATCATCAGTCATCAATAGACTCATCAAATATCACATCAACTGTACTGAGAAACTAATGAGCAACAATTTAAAGTCAAAAGCGCTATCTATTCAGAATATTATCAGTTTGTCAATTTGTTGCATCTTTATTTCATCATCATGCTTTTAACTTAAATTCCTTGTGTGTAATTGACGAATTCTTATTCTTTGGTGATGATGGTAGCCCCATGCACAACGTGCTGACACCAATATAAGGATAAATGATCAATTTATATCAAAATATCAATCGATTATTTTCTTGCGAACCGTGGTTTGATAATTCGGAACTATGACATTTGACAGAACCATTATACTTGGATTGGATATTCATATAAATATATATATAGTAACCTGATAATTGATAAATTTATCAAATCTCAACAGATGTAACCACCACGAGACATGTTTCGGCCTGTTGGGCCTCATCAGTCGTGGGTAGGTTTGAACCAGCGACGTTGGAGCCGGCGACCTTCTGCAAAAGTAGGTTTTCGATTAGGGCGGTATTCTCTGACTAGGCGGTATACTCTTCCAGAAAATTTGGATGTGCTATCTAAGTTGATTAGATGTTTGTCCGAGGAGAAAAAGTCTGCCTTTTGCTCCCATATCTTGTGAGAGTTCGTCTCCTCATTGTCCGTACAAAATTTCCACTTACTGATTTGTGTAATAGACTCTTCCTCGTCAAAGTTGTTAGTGCACAATTCTTCTATTTAATAATAATAAAGGCTTTATTTTAGCTCGATACACATTAGGCGCGGAGCCTGTTTTCGATATGGTCGAGCAAATACACTACAAAGATACGTGTAGAAGGAAAAAACAATAAACATTATGAAGTCATTCCGAAGGACAACTGACAATAAAAGTCATAGCACTTTCTTTTAAAGTTGGTCAACGTATCGCATTTTCGCACATCAATTGGGAGTTCGTTGTATGACTTAGGCCCGACAACACTAAACGATGACATCCCCAAAACTGATCGACTGAATGGTATGTTCAAAGTGAACGAGTCGTGGGATGAACGAAGTGAACGATTGCACTGTTTATAGCCTACCAGCTCGCTAAGATATGAAAGGCCAATGTTATTTAGCGCTTTGAACACTTGTATGCAGGTTTTGTATTTGACACGATATCTTACAGGAAGCCACTGTAGCCGTTCAAATAGCTCAATTTTTGATACATTATCGATTGCCGGAACATTCAAGATATGACGCATCAATTTTCCCATCAGTCTATCGAGGCGATTTGAATTTGATTCACTCCGATGTCCCCATACAGGAATGCAGAAATCTAAGTGCGGAATAATAAACGATGAAGCAAATTGAAGCCTCGCAAAATGAGGCAAATATGCATTGATCTTCTGTAGCAAAAAGAGCTTGGGCTTCACCTTCTTGCTAATATAGTCCACGTGCCGATTCCATGATAGGCTTTTTTCTAGAATAACGCCGAGGGTCTTGTGGTAATCGACAAATGTTACATCGCTGTTGTCAATTTGTAGCTGTAGCCGCTCCTCTACGAATCTCGGACGCTGGTTAGTAGTAAGTAACATCCCCTGTGTCTTGGAGGGATTTATAGAGATTTCATTCCACTTGCACCAATCGCTCACGAGCTTAAGGTCTAAGTTTAGGAGGGTCTCCAACTCTTTGACATTCTTCGAAACTAAGCGAAGCGTCGTGTCGTCTGCGTAGATGTCTATAGAGGAATGTTTGACCACAAGGTGCAAATCGTTGATAAATACAAGAAACAGTAGGGGTCCCAAAATAGATCCCTGAGGAACGCCTTTCAGAATGAATTGTTTCTCGGAGGAAGCAGCTCGTATCTGCACACGCTGACTTCTTTGACACAAGTAGCTTTCAAAAAATGCAAGAGATCTTTGGGAGAAGTTATACATTTCCATTTTTTCAAATAATATGTTATGAGGGACGGTTTCAAAGGCCTTTTTAAAGTCCAAAAAGACACAACCCACTATGTTCTTGTTTGAGATGTCTTGAGACCAGGAGTTGTACATACGAAGTAGAGCTGTCTCGCATGAGTGAAACTGTCTGAAACCAGATTGGTTTGTGAACAATAGGCCATGCTTATTTAAAAATGCCATCAAACTGTTGTGGATATGCCTTTCAAGAACTTTTGATAAGACTGATAAAATACTTATCGGGCGGTAATTTCCTGGATCGGACTTTTCTCCAGACTTGAAAAGAGGAAGTACTTTGGCTTGCTTCCATGACGACGGGAAGATTGAGCTGTCAATACATTTGTTTAGAATTTTAGCCAAGGAGACATAGATACATTCAGCACCAAATTTGAGTAATTTGCTGCTTATGCCATCTGGACCAGTGGCTTTGTTGGGTTTCAACTTCTTCAACTCTTTCAGAACGAAAGATTCGGTCAGATGAGGTATAGAAAATTCCTCGTTTATTTCTTTATTTCGGACAAAGTTCTCGATCAAGTGCTTGTACTGTGACTGTCCGTTGCTGCATGGCAAAGATGTTGAAATTGATACTTGATTAATGAATTGCTCACTAAATGCTTTAGCAATGGCACAGTCATCTGTATGGAGTACACCATCAACCAATAGTTTTGTCGGTAATCGAGATTTTTCCTTTGGACAGAGTTCGCGAAAATATTGCCAAAACTTTGAAGTTGAGGAGGACCCACTAGGTCTAGTAAGTAGAGAAGAATAATAGTTCTTCTTGGCCTCCCGGATCAAGTACAGCACCTTATTACGTAGACGTCGATAAGTTTGTATATTAGACGATTTGTCTGTTTGGTCTCTCTCACGAATAGCATCATTGATCTCGGTTGTCCACCACTCCGGCAATTTTAGATTCTTCACTCTCTTTTTTGTGAGTGGAGCATGTTTTTCAACACAAGAGTTGAACAGGTCACACCAAGTTCCAATATTGTCGTCAATGTCATCAAATACCTCTATGATGGACCAAGGCTGAAGAGCAAGATCATCTTGAAAGGCTTTGATATTGAAATGTTTCATTTTACGGTAACATATAATGCCTCCATTACGCGTACGGGGAGCATTTAGACGACAAGATGCGAATACTGGGAAATGATCACTCAATTTAGACTTGATCACACCAGATTCAATAATGTTATTTGGGTCGGAAACGTAGACATATTCCAATAAGGAGGTGCTGGAACCAACCACTCGGGTAGGTGCATTAATTAACTGATACACATCATTTTCGAGCTCAAGAATTTCACGAAGCTCCACTGATTGACAATTTCTCTTACTAATATCAATATTGAAATCTCCAATAATAATAAATTTGCGTCTTTCATTTTGAACTTTTCTGATTGAAACAGATAGTTCGCTTGACCAGACGCCAATCTGACGATCATCATCAGGTGGTCGATATAAAACCATCACTATACATGAATAGGAAGTATCGGGATATAACTCAACACAACATTTCGATAGATGGGATTTCCAAGTCATGTCGACGTCGACCAATATCACTTTTTACAAAGGCTGCGACACCACCGCCAGATAACTTAGAACTGTTTCCATGATTTCTGTTATTTCGGAAAACCTCATAGCCCGGAATCTGTATATCAGAATCATTTATGGAACCGTGGAGCCAGGATTCCGAAATGCCGAAAAAACTATTTCATTATCAATTTTTGTCACAAAATCCAACTTAATACATGCCGTTGTTCTTAGCTTTTCTATTTCATGCTGTACCTCTTTCACAGTTAATCGTTTCAAGAGATCTGAGTTAAATGTGTCATCACTATTTCTTGGCCTTTTGAAAAACTTACGTGGCACCTTAGGTGTATCGTCGTTTAAAGCTTTCTCATACATATCTGCGACGCTGTTGCACCTATATGCTTCATAATAAAGAAACTTTCTTCGGTTCAATCGCTTATTCCAGTCCAAGTCTTTAATAATATTTGGCTTCATGGATTGCTTCACATTTTTTTTACATCTTGAAGATCCCCTTTCAGATCCACCAGGAAACCATTCATGCAAGTTTGTATTCCACTTTTAATCTCCTGTTTAAATGAACTTCTTAAAATACCATTCATTTCAAGAACTTGATGCAATAGAGTTGTCATGTTGTCCATTTTTTCCATAAATTTGTCTAATTTCTTCAGAATTCTTTCCTCCGATAAGCTATTGACTTTTCCCTCCGCCATGATTGTAGATGCTCAAAGAGAAACGAAATGGAGGAGTAGTTATTATAAATGAAAATGAAATAAGCCAATAGTATCGGAAATAAGTATTCTGTGTATTAGAGCGCTTTCGATGGTGTTATACTTGCCATCTCCTCAGACACAGACATGAAATTAACATTAAGATAATTATACATTGGCATTGAGGGAAGGATTGAATTCGTTTCTTGGATGACTGTTTTGTCATATGGTCTATTGAATTCGGGAATATTGACCATTTCCATGAAATACTAAATACTTTAAATGGGAATATAAAATTTACGATGGAGACAAATAAGGTATCCATACCGTTTCTAGATGTCCGTGTCTACAAGAAAAGTGGAAAAGTTGAAACTGACATTTATAGAAAACCGACGGACAGTGCTAATTACATTCCCTTTTATTCATGTCATCCACAACATATCAAGAGGAACTTACCATTTAATCTACTTTACAGAATTAGAAGAATTGTTTCGGAGGATGAAGTGAAAAGTACACGAATGAAAGAAATATGTGAAATCTTGTTGAAGCTAAAATATCCCAAGAAGCTTGTGGAATATGGTTTGAATAAAGCTATTTCCTTCGTTAACACAGAACAAACGCAAAACAATAACAAGATAGTTCTGCCGTTTATAACAAAATTTAACCCAAATAACCCAACGATTTTTCATGATTTAATACGACCTGCTACAGAAAGTTTGAAATTGATCGACACTTTTAAACAGCATAAAATCATTGCAGCGTATAAACAGTCAAAAAATTTGCTGTCCATCTTACAAACCAAAAAGCATATATACTTGTATCATGGTGTTCAAAAGTGCATGGACAAAAGATGTAGGTGCTGTCCACATTTACTTGTCGGAAATAGTGTAGACATTAATGGAACAACATTCAACATTCGAGAAAACATGACATGCTACTCATCCAACTTAATATACATGTTGCGTTGTAATGGGTGCTCCGCTTTCTACATCGGCCAGACGGGAGATCTATTCAAGAATCGGATAACTGTGCACCGACAACATGTAAATAATCCCAAGGCTGCCCCACTCTATGTCAGCAAACATATCTCCTGTTGCGCTAAAGCCATTGATATTAAGTTTATGGCTATACCTATTTTTCAGTTACATTATAATGCATGTAAGGCTGAGAGGGAAAGGAAAGAGAAGATATTTATTTCAAAATTCAATCCTTCCCTCAATGCCAATGTATAATTATCTTAATGTTAATTTCATGTCTGTGTCTGAGGAGATGGCAAGTATAACACCATCGAAAGCGCTCTAATACACAGAATACTTATTTCCGATACTATTGGCTTATTTCATTTTCATTTATAATAACTACTCCTCCATTTCGTTTCTCTTTGAATATATATATATATATATATATATATATATATTAAGAGTTCATATGTATGGGCCTAAACATGTATTATGTACAATTACATAAAAGTGTCACTTTTACATGACTATTGAGATAATATAATAATATAATAATATGGGTAGGTCTCTTTATCTCCAAATATGGAATCAAAAGTAAACAAAGACTGATTTCAATGGAGTTATCCACGCACGACTCAGAAAAAACCCGGGTTACCGGGTTGAAGCTCATATCCAGGGTATCCCGAGCTTTGATTTGCCCACGGGTTGCCATCCAAATTGATATGTGCACAACACATTGCTATAGCACAATGAAAAGTGTATTTTTACGCAATAACAACAGTACATGTGCAACTGCTTCAAATGATGTGCAACATTGAAAATATATACAAATATTTTCATAAATTTACAAAATTATGCTATTTTAGGTAGTCCTTAAGGGGACTGATGAACGTTCCCACAGGCAAACCAGGCAAAGTCAAAATTTTCTATCACACAAATTGAAAGAAAGCTATCTTAAAACAATGGGCGAACGAAAATTAGAGTTGCTATACACAAATCTCGACACCGGTGAGTCACGTTTTATGTTCGTCAGCAGGAAAACCAACCAGCTTTGCATTCCGGGTCCTTTAATTTCCTGCATGCCGTGGTTGGCGGACCCCTCGCCCCCCGCTGCAGGACAGCGGACCCTGTGACACCTATTACACACAACGATGGAAAAACTCCTTACATGAAAAAATTACAAACTTTCGAAGTAAGTTCATATGTCTGTATAGGATATGTGTGGCAGCACGACGTAAATCATTAACAAAAAACCTCTCTTAAGAAGAATACATGTATTTGCAATCTTTTGTGCCCTTTCAGCAACATATTGGTAATGCGAGAAAATACGTAAAATTCTAATTATTTGGCTCGCAAATACATGAATGCCCATCTTTCGGGGGATGAGGCTATCTGGAAAAGTTAACAATCTAAAGCAATATTGCTTTTAACATCTATAACAAGTGTGATCAAATTCTTTCCATGATCAAGAGGTTTTACTAAAATGCTCATGTTCTTTTGTTGAGTTCATTTAGCAAAGGAGAAGGTATTTTATCTAAGTAGTATGCAACTGTTGACTAAAGGATAAATTCGGCACAATACTTTGGGCGTGAGATCTATTTTAAAATTTGAATGTTTTGGAATATTTTGGCTGATTTCGATATATATTCACTTCTAATGTATATTGTGGCATCAATTCTATATGAAATAAGTTGAGACTACATGAAGGATTCTTCCTATCAAAAATATTCACAAATGCAAAATCTTTGAATTTATTATTTGAACTCTTATTACGCATGCATGTTAGAGATTTGAAATTCAAATTTCATATATGATTTTTCATTATTTTTGTACTTTTTAGTCCAGCATCTTATCATCGATTATTAAAATTTTCAGAATCATGTTGCTTTTACCCCCAGTGTCTCGATAGTCATCGAATTGGGTTTTTTACCTGCAGAAACTAAATAGCTACTTAAATATGAAATTTTAATGGTATTTGAGATGAACTAAAAGTTTGATTTTTAGCCTTTGACCTCATCTAATACCATGATGTAAGTAAGTTGTGGTAAGCTGATGCTCAGTACAAAATTCTGACGATGATCTATGAGTACAGATTGACAAATATCAGCTAAAGAAAAAAAAAATTTTTGAACTGAACATCAACTTACTGGGTTCTTCCCACAACATTCTTGCAATGTCAATCCAAGGCATCTTCACCCTGTTGCCACAAAATGTTGTAAATTCAGAGCAATTGATAATCATCGCTTTATTAACCACCATAAACAGATCTTTCGATTATATATGGTCTATTATTATTGTTGTCATTTTCCATTCCAAATAGTGATCTAATGGAAACTTGTTTCAAATTGGCGTTTTCTGACCTTTTTCCAGGGATGACCTTCAAGATAAAAGCAATGATCATAGAGTAAGCATATTAGATAGAGTAGCAACTCCGCGTTTATTGAATCCCCAATGTGCATACACTTTCGATTTTATCAAATGAACTCAAGGGGATACAGGTGGTATTTTTACCAAATGTTAGATATGCACATTTATGCAGTTTGAAGAAATTGCAACGGAATAAATAATCTTTTTGTATATTGATAAATAGAAATCATACAAACATTTTCATATAAGTTTTGTAAACCACTTCATGCGAATCTCACAACATCGTTCAGGAAAAGAAGGTAATCAAGTAAAAGAAAAAACAGTTTTGTTGACTAGCCTTGAGCAATAAGGAAAGAAAGTAGAGGACCGTCGCACAGAGTAACAAAGTGGAATTTCGATATGGCCTGAAACGGTAAGTCGTCGTGGAGTCAAATGGTGCAAAAAGTTGTCCGGTTTCAGAATATCTGAAAACGTACGAAGAGCAATCTTGTCTGCCCGCTCAAAGAAGGAAGGCAGTAAATTGCAATTACTGTTACAACGACCACGTATAATAAGATGGCAGCGTTTTCTAAGCCTTTCAACCTTTCTTTTTGATTTTCTGGACATATTGATAAATAAAGGGCAATTGTATTCAAGTATGCTTGAAATATATGCCTTGTACACACACAAAAGATCGTTTTTGCTTATACCAGGGATCTTTTTCAGTTGCTTTAAAAGAAATATGCGCTGAGAAGCTTTCTTAGTAATGTTGTCGATGTGTGAATCCCACTTTAGATTCTGTTGGAAAGTCACTCCAAGTATTTTGATCTCCGGTACTATTGTGAGATCACAGGAAAGGCTGACTGAGCATCCTGACTTACCAAACATCACAAGACGTGCTTTGTCCACATTAATCGCCAGACCGTGCGTCTGACACCAGTGTGCAACATTATTAATTTCAGAGTGAATATTGTCATTTATATTTGAGTGCTTGTACGACGGAAACAACAAGTACAAGTCGTCAGCGTATTTGAAAAGTTTTGTGTCTGGATGTTCAGGAGATAAAGAACCCATAATTGAGGCGAACAGATAAGGCGAGATAACGGATCCTTGTGGTACACCGGATGAAGTGACTTTCTCCATTTAGGCCAAACCACGTAGTGTTACTCTCTGTCTTCTTCCGTGAAAATAGCTAAAACACCAGCGAATGAAATCAGTGAATTAAGTGATCATGATAGTAATGCAGAAGCAATGATATTATTTTACAGATCCTCCGTGTCATGACAGCCTTGGAGGTTTAGTGTTTGTTAAATTAGCAACTCGATGACCTGCTATTGCTTTCATGCTCAACCTCAAGAGAATCTTCTTAAGCGTGTCACAAGCAACCTGGTACTGGTAGAGCAAAATAACAGAATCAAAGACAATGATTTCAATTAACTTTAAAGGATGCAAATGGGTCCACATCACCATTCAGATTCAACAAGTGAAACATTCATTCAGTGAATCATAAATTCATGACGATGAAAATTGAATCAAAAATATGAAATTTCAGCCACGACAGCACAATAAGATCTCGATTTTTTCATGAAGACCTCCATTATAATGCCGTTCATTAGATTTCCTTGATCATCAGCATAATTTCCGCTTAGTTACGATGCTTTTTAGCGAATTTTCATTCCTTTTGATATCAAACTTGTTTCCACCAAATAATCGACTAGATTGACTTGTATCCATATTTGAGAGAAGCCGAAAAACCGTGATGTTCGGTAACGTTTGTCTATTCAGGCAAGGCCTTTCGACAGGCACAGCCAGCCATCGTCAGGCGAATGAGACATGTCACAAATCAGAGCACAAATCACACAGTCAATGAAATGCAGCATAGATATTGAACTAACAATATGAAGTATTGAGTTAAGTGCTACTACTGATATGCTAGGAAAGTAATGAGTAAGAAAAGGAAAAAAATAAAAAGTTAAGAAAACCACAAGTCACTGAGGTTGTGCTTAGTGCGGTTAGATGAGGCAAACTTCTTAGACCACCAGGCCTCCTTCACAATCCTCTTTCTCCAGCTCGTATCTCTGTCAATTATCTTCATGCCACTGAAATTTATCTGATGTGAAGAGTCGATAGCATGTTGGGCAACTTCAGAGCGCATGACGTCGACCTCTCGTACTGCTCTCACGTGTTCCTTCTTCGTTCCTCCAAAGTGCGCCCGGATTCGCCCACATAGCTCCATCCACAATCTCTCGACCCACACGGAAGCTGGTAAACGATGCCCAGCTTCGTGGCTGGGGCAGGCCGCTTCCTCACCAAACAGGACTGCAGAGTAGTGACTGGCTTCATGCCAACGTGCACATCCACTCTCCTCAGCGCGCCTCAGATCTTCTCAGACACTTGTTTCAAACTTGTGTCATACCACTTATAAGTTAAGTTTTTGTCAATTTAAATACTGCCGACATGACTCCCCATTATAAGTTACAACGGGGAGTCATGTCGGCAGTATTTAAATTGGCAAAAACTTAGCTTCTTCAAAACTGCTCAAATAATTTTTTGGACCGCAGGAACCTAATCTCCGCAAAAAGCTGAATCCTCTCATATAAAAATTTTTACTTAATACAGATACTTTTTTGAGTCGACACTCTACCTATACATTCCTACTCTCTGGTAATGATGTTTTTCTGAATCCTCATTCAATGCCGATTGGATTGATTTTTGATTTGGCAAAATTGGTGAACTAATTTGGGAGATCAGCAAGGGGGAGAAGCCAAAATGCTTTTCCGAAAGCACCGCACTGCGAAGAGGGTTAATAGGAGTCCTCATCAGAATGCTTTAACAGCATGAAGATTTTAATGAGCAATGAAGTGCTGCCGGACATTTTGGGGCGTCCGCAAAGAAACACTTAAACTAGCACATCTCTAGCAGCAAAATTTCACCCATTGAAATTAGCTTGCCACTAACAACTCACTGTGTAATACTGCTTCTGTGCGGTCTAACACTGTTCAGATCCTGTCAAGAAAACTAAATCACGTGACAGATCATCTGACTTACCTTGATTTGATTTTTGTCGAACATGAAATTGGAAACGTCATGTGACATTCACTTTTCTCACGTTTGCACAAACCATAGAAACATATTGTTTATCTGAAGCTGTCTAAAATGACAATTGATACAAGGTCGCGGCACAGCTGATGGCCTAATTTGGGGCATGAATAACCAATGAAAAACATAGAATTACAAGTGTGACTGATTCTGACCAAATGATAAAGCCGTTAACAACTATTCCTCAGTGAAGATGCGTGGGTTTTTATGCCACTATTGTGTATGGTGCTCCACGAAACTTAACTTCGATTCTAGAGGCTATTGCTATCAATTTCTATGCCACATGCATCGGCTACACGTCATGGTGGAAGAACAACGGAGGAGCTGCAAAGTAAGACGCCACGGTATTGAGAATCAATATTAGAGGGCATTAGAAGAACAAACAGTGGGTACAGCCACTGGTAAAACCCTACCAGTTTACTAGTAAGTAAACAGAAGCTTAGCAACAAAGTATTGCTCACTTCAGCTATCAGCATAATAACAGCGGCTGGATGAATAGAAACTATTCCTCAGTTATGTTCATTAACAGTGTCTGCGAAATAGGCAGAGGCTTCACCAGAACTCATTGATCATAGCCCTGGTTGTTGTCATTTCCCTTTATACACGGTGCATCAAAGTATAACAACTTACAATTATACAACGTTTGAAGACATGAATTTGCAATAATGGCCGGTTTCAGTAAGATCTGATTCTTAAGATCTAGCAGCATTGACCTAAATTGGTGCCTAAATGATCGCCTGAAGTGACCACCAGCAAGCAGCTATTGTCCATTCTACACTGTAAATCGCTCAATGCCAATCACATACGAAGGATGCATACCAAAATATTTTTTGGCATATTTCTGTATCTATTTGTATGCTTTTCGTATGTTATTTCAACTGCGGTATGCTTTATATACTAAAGCCATACCAGCACAATGTTAAAGGAAGGCATCAATGCTGTCTAAAAAAATGTTGATTGAAGATCACACTAATGTTGCATGGTACTTATTGCTGTTTTGTAAGTAGTGAGATAATGACATTCAAGAGTAAAACTTACGATACTGAATTCTATTTTACTACGCGTAAGTCTAAGGCAATTCATAAGTAATCAATACGTATTCAACCATCAACAATTATGCATTATGTAATGTTGGAATAAAGTATATTATCAATCCGAAATAAAACACATCATGATTCATGAATGCAAAAATAGTTATGCTTGAGATATATAAGTCAACATGGTTTCACGAAAAATATCGTTTGAATGAATTCATGTTAATCAACTTGGTTCATAAAGTAGAGCTAACGAAGCCTCCTGTTAATGTTACTAGGCAAGTAGCAGCGACGACATACTCGAGCATAAAATTCACAATAATTTTGAATAAAATTGATTCTCGTATCAAATGTTAATTACAAATTGCATGTGAATTTGGTACTAATGTATGTTTGTATGCAATTGTCTTAACCAGCGATCTACAGTGTAGTCTCACTAACGCAAGCAAAGCGAAAAGTCGAATTTCTATGGGTAATATTATTACATGCTGTTACGTGTTACTCATTACTTAAACAATTAATTAATTTGATTTAATATTACCTAATTGTCTACTTGTGAATTCGTGCTATGTTAACCTGCAGTAGATTTGGAGAATTTTGAGATATTTCTCATCTACAGGGTAAAAGACTGATCAGTCAGTCACTCTGGGAGCGTTAATGAATAATTAGCAAATTCAATCCTTGCGGATTACAATCAAATTTTCTGAGCTTCAAAAACTTTTCCCTCTAGGAATTCATTGACGAACGTTAGAATTTCATTGATTTCTTTGCTCAAACTTCAGAATACCGCTTTCAATTGAAATGAATCCATCGGCATCACACTCTTTGTCAGCAAAGTCATGCATGGCTTGCAGGGATTCTTCGCTGTACATCTCGAAAGCCAGACTTTCCAGCAACAACTTCGTGAATACTTTTGTCAGACCTTCGGGAGAACAACAAAGACGAATTATTTATCATATCTTGAACAAAGGCCTTCCGACGACTGACGATCCTTAATGTTGTCGTAGTTCAGTTAAGATTGGTTCTTAAAGAATACGATAGCAGAGCTGATACGGATTTTTTAATTGTACTGGAATGAACCCCTCGGTATGATTTGATGCACCGCTTATGAAGCATTAGAATATCATTGACAATTAGTTCCTGTAGATGTTTTTTGTCAATTTATGATTAGTTTTTCACAATCGCACCACGGGAACTGCTTCATTGGAAAATTATTCACCGATATAAAGCCTAAATCTTATTCAGTACAGATACTGCGCTTGTATAATCTATTCAGAAGAGGGAGCGACGTCACCGCGCTATTGACGAACAGTAAAAAAAACCACAGCTCGTACGGACTTCAGTGTAAATAATGAAAGTGTAGAATTCGTAGGTCAGTATGACTGACATGCTCGTATCTCGTATAATATTTTAGGACGGTTTGTTCATCAAGGATAAAAATATTCGCTGAACATCTACTACAACATACGTAGCGTTAATTCAAAAATAAGAAAAAAGCACCTTGCATTTATAAATCGAAGAACATGATGATATCAGGGTGATGCTTCCAAATAAAGCGTTATCATAGACTTCACGCTCTACTGTTTCTTAAAGAACCCCACTTCAAAATGGAAAGGATTATAACTGAAACATCAGGTAACATCCAGTGTGATCTTCGAAATTGAACAACCTGGACTCTAAATAAATGTGCATGACGAAATACATGCCAACCGAAGTTAAGGACGAAGCAATGCGAAGTAGGTCAAAGACAAGTGCCATAGAAATCCGACACCGTATTAGTAAAGGACTAGACCGCTACATCATGGACAGGGATGCCGGTTTCCAATGCAAGTGGGTGACAATGATGATAAAAAGGTAACGGTGCATTATCAGTGCACTATTATTTGTGCTCATTCCCTATGAAAGTAATTTCCTCTCCTATTGGCCCTGGTTCATCCAATAGCAAAAAAGTCGCTTTCGTAGCTAGTGGACTCAAACAATAAAGCTTTCTTACAAGTTGCTTCTCGTTTTGTACATTTGTCTCGAAGTGGCTTTGGTATCGAACGACAGGGTTGTCGTGAGTATACCTATGAGTATGGCGTGGGGATGATGCTGAGGCCATCTCCACAGCTCCCATAGCGCTTCTTCTGGGATTCTGTGAGGACTGTAATGATTTTTGACATTCACTAGAAGAAATCAGAACTGACACTTTATCATTCAATAAATTCTGACTTTGAATTATCGAACAACTTGCCATCTCACTGCTTACTTTTTATGAAACATCTGTGCTGATTACACATCTTCAACACGTTGACAATGATTTTGAATGACTAATGATAGTCTCGGTGTACCAGGGACGTCTGAAGGGGAAGAACGCTATAAGCTGGTTTTAGGGTAGAGCTGAATGAAGGCTGATTCGCACGCTTTTTATACTGGTATGATCGCGGGCGGTTTATGTCGATAAATCATTTACATACAGATGAAATCACATTGATTCGTTATGATTATGTGATATAATTAATTATGCTTGCGTGATAAATGTGACTAATCATTTCAAACTTGCCACGATACAGAGGAAGTCGTACTATAGCATCTCTGTTATACTTTCAGCATAAAGCAAATAATGCATGGGTCATTACATAGAAAACTTGAAATTTTGTGTCCTGAATGCCACACTTCAATATTTATAGAAAAATATTTATATTCAAATATTTATGTTATCAAAATAGAGGATGTCTGTAACATAAAACAAGATCTTGGGCGCATACGGAATTCTGAACTCTTTTAATGTATGGTATTAAGCAACTGACCTGTCAGTGATGAAACATGTCGCTATAGAGGCACATCAAAATTCCCAGCAAATCCAATGGCTTTAAGAAAACCTCGATGATTTGAAAATAAAGTAAGGAGATGTTAATAGAATATGCTGAAAAAGTTTCAGCTAACGTAGTGAATAGTAAAAAGGCTAGCACCAATCCGTCTTGTCCCTAAGATTTTGTGTCAGTGGTGCAGGCTAATATGATGATGATGCATTTCGACTCCCATCATCTTCTTGTGTTTAATTTGTCACCAACAATTAACTATGGGCAGTGGAATTGTGTTAAGCAATGTTTCAATTACGATAGTGATTTGCACATGCTACATCCATTTTGTAATTGGATTTTCAGTGTTTTGCACCTAGAGGGTGATATTTGGTATTTTCGAGTTCCACTTGGTGTAGGCCTATTCAAGCCGTTTTGAGAAAACTTGTTTCAGACGTCCTTGGTGAAACGCTACTTTAGGTTGCGCACAAGTTTAATTAGTATTTTTGCAGACAACCTCAATAAACAGCTCTGCAACCGTCCTGATGAAACACTCTCATTTCCATCATCAGAGTGAGCAGCTAAGAATGAAAACATTACAGAATTTACGCTATTGCAGCGAGTATTGCGCATACTATTGAAGTTTTAATTTTTTTGCTGTCCATCAGATATTCAATCCCTTGTATGCATTATAATTTATAACCAAGGATCACAACTGATCGGATTGAAAGTGTGCTTCAAGATTTTGTTGAGATGGGAAGACATAGGAATGAAGTCTTTTTCATTTCGGGACGTATGATATCATCATTATTCGTGCTCGTTGGCCTGTATATCTTTATTGTCACTTACTTCTTGCTATTGGATTATTTGAAACCTGTGCGAGACATCTTTGTGCTAGCAGGAAGAGTTCATTTTGCCATCAGACCTTAGTGCTGCAGATTGTTGGACAGAGAATGATTAGTGAAAAATCTATCCATGTTCATTTAGAAGCTCGGATTGGATCTGAGACAACTGATGAAGGGCAATCAACTAAAGAATAGTTTTAACCTCAAAGGTGAATGGCTTTTTTGGCACGCATTTGTCAATTCACTTGTTACAAGGTAAATGGAAGCACGGCATTAGTGCACAACAAAAGTAAAATGTAGAAGCTTTCTCAACCGGCTAGCCGGTAGCATTCAACAAGTTTAAGAAGCAAAATAATAATTACGTCAAATATTACTCAGAAGCATTAAAGCTGTTACATAGAGGTGCAAAAGATTATGCCAGAGTCGAATAATGATTGTTGATATTGATTTTTTGCTCAAAATCTGTTACCATGCCAATTTCCTCAGTTTATAATAGTTCAGGTGATAAACTATAAATGCTATGTAGTCTTGTGGGCGGAATCATATGAAATTCCATTCAAATCTGTCTAAATAATCAAAATCAATTGGAAGTACTCATGGTAAATGCTAGTAAACTGAGTCAATTGGACATGAAATTTTATTCAAATTTGAGTTGAACATCCAGATTAATATTGAAATAAAAATCACAAAACTACACTAGTCTAGTGGGCTGATAAGGGTTAAGAACTAGAACATAGAGTCTTTTCAACAAATGATTACAAGATCGGCAGAAAATTAGCAAATTATGCCACTCATGACCGACAATGCTTGCAAAGCTTTACAAAGGGTCGTAATCAGACTGTTGTACTCTTCTCCCTATCTCTCTCATTATTGTGTAATGTACATGCACAAAGCATGATTGGAACCAGCCGCAGACAGGCCGGGCCAGCTTTTGCCGGTTAATTTAATTAGACCAATGTCGACCGTTGACGACATTCAGTATAGAATAAGTTGCTTATTCAAGCATTGAAACGTCATTAAGAGCATGTGCATGTAAATGTAATCATCTGAGAGCGTTTACACGTATGTTCTGTGACAAAAATTTTGCGAGCAGTTCTTTAAACAGTTAAGGAGTGAACTGGCAACTTATAGACTACTGCAGGTATATGTAGTTTAAACCCCTACTTTATCAGTGATGAAGTTTCCAGAATCTGCCTGTATGAATGTTGGAAGCTGCGCATTCCTCAGTCTATCTATTGTAAAATTATTCCAAATCATGAATAATTTTACTATATCGGATAGTTTAACGATTTAAATTTTATTTATAACTTAGAACTGCAATGAATAATAGAGTTCAATGCAACCTGGGGCCTACTACCAAAACATTTGACAGTGGATCGTGGATAGTAAATATTGCGCGTGTTACTGCTCACCGCACAAAACTGGTCATCAAAAAATGAAGTCATCACAAAAAATATTATCCCCAATCACCCAGTTTTAAAAAACGCCATCGACCGGCGTTTTGAGCACTGGTTCTAGTTAAAACTTTGAAGCGAACATACAAAGATCAAATGTTTGACTATTTACTCAAGTTTGACCTTTTGCAAGCCTCATTTACTTGAATTTTTGGGATATGAGATTCGTAAAATTACTTATAAAAGTGTTGCTGATGCTGTACTTATTGATTTGAGTTACGCCTTTGGTTCAATTATCCATGATAAGCTTGTTATAAAATTGCAAAATATATGGTTTTCGTAGAACCCTTCTGAAATTGCTTACATGTCATCTGCCTCAAAGGAAGCATTGAGTGACTATTTTTCAGTCGGCATCGGTATGGAGAGATTTTCTTAACTCTACCATAAAGGCACATTGTCGGTATAAGAGAAAACAAATGATAAAGTATAGAAATAAACTCGCTGTCCTTTTAGTGTCGGAAAGTCGCATACGTTGAGTCAAGAACTCCTTGTATCCTCAATTATTACTCTATATGTGTCACTGACTAATGAAATCTCCACAACAGATTTGTATGTTCATTTTAATCATCTTTGATTAACAAGGACAACTAACAAAATGCGTGCGTTCCGAAGAGTCTCGTTGGCGTTGTTCAGTTGTTGATGCTTAATTGGCACTTCTTTGTTAAAATTGAGATAGATTTCAATGCAATTAACTGAAGCTTCGGAATCTCAACCCGCTAGAGAAGATCAATGATTTAGCCATTCGTTATCATAGTTGTAGAAAAACAGTCTGTTCTGAAAATATCCTGTGTATGTGAGTATTTGCAATTGTAACGTTATTTATCCATCTTATTGATTGTGCGTCTTCAAGATTTCATGTATCCTCCTTTGTTTGCAATTAAAACGCTATGGATTGTCGTCTCATTATTTAATAATAATAATAATGCATTTTTAATTTTTGAGCGAATGAATTGAGTACAAACATTATAACAATTTATGCATTTTCTTATCACTAATACATGAAACATACTTGCATGAGGGGTGCTCATTGTAGTTTACAGCACATGCCAGGGGTTGCAACATGCGGCCCACGGCATCATTTTCAAAAAACTGTCTCATGCAATCCGCAATGACTACTACAGAGCTGATTATAAGGAACGGACCACCTAATTTGTATCCGTTGCTGTATTTACTGAGCAGTGCTCAAAATATGAAAATCACTCAATTTACTAATCACAAGTTTTCAATAAGAAAGCATGTGAGTGTGATAATGAATCAGGCATGGGAAGAGCGAGCATTTTGTGAGCTCTCTTTTGATATACTGGTCATCTAAATCGGTGAACTTTGGAAAAATTATTGATATCGTGAAGTTATCACAAAATCATGACCTTTTTGGTTGAAAATGTTATGTTCTCACTTGTTCATCAAATATGTTCATGTTTTGGTGTCTTCAGAATCCTTGCGATGTAAGGAGTGCTAATATGAAAGTCATATTCAAATAAGTTCAATATTTCTTTTCCAAGCTTCTTCAACATTTTTCCTAATTACCGCATAAGTACACAATCGCCATGTAAGGTGAACGAAGGTTCCTTACATCGCAAGGATTCTGAAGCTTGAATTCTTCATTGCTCAGCAAATACAACAACTGATACAAATCTATCATAGATCATTTCAAAGCTGACAATGCAACCTCTCGAATGATGTATGGCACGTTGCTGTGCGACAGGACTGGTAGGCATGAGAATCGATTGAACTTCCGCGTAATTTAGGTGGTCTGTTCTTTATGATCAAATCTATACTTCCATCAGTTTCGTGAAACTGACAGACACGATCATCATTCACTATCTCAACAGAGATGTAGCGGTTTGTTGGGTGCAATCAGTTGTGGATAGGTTCGAACCAGCGACGTTTGGAGCTGGAGGATGTGCAAGGACACCCCCTAACCACTAGGCCACCCACAGAGATATGGATGCATCTGCGTGTTGGCTAGTCTAGAGCGAACACAATAACAATCCAGCCATTGCATGCAATTGTAGAAAGAGATTGACATAGATATTCGTCTCTCTTTGGCTTGTGTGATTCGCGTGCGCATTTCAAAAGTGGCTCGTATCAGCAACCACACGAACCTCTGCGGTCAGGTTGCAGTCCGGCAGGTCAAGTGAAAGTCCCTATTCTTGACTCAGTTTTTCTCCGTGATAAATTCGTCAAATGGAAATATTATTCACACCTTTCGACTCTTCATTATCTAAATTTACTGACTGTGTACGTTTGATGAGATGTCACTGTTCCAACACGTCCGAAATCAGACTTGAATTTGCATTACGTTCATTGGAAAATTGATCTTTTTGCCCCTCGACAATAGTTTTGGAAATGATCATCAACATTGAGGAAAGTCATCTCCAGACGGAAACACGCAGACAATGCAAATCACCACTGTGACGCCACCAGACCATCTGTTGAAAGCGTGAATTAGCCAGGAAGGCACTTCTTTACCGCAGGCACGATAATCATCGTTCAGGACTACATATAATGTACTCGTGTGAATAACAGCTCAGCTGCATAAAACTGGCCAAAAGTAAATAAGATCTCAACTCGTTGACGCCCTCTTTTCAGACGTCCTCCTTCAAGCCTCCCATTCAATCAAGCCTGATATTGACTCGTTATTTGGCGCAACAAATAATAATAAACGTTTGTTGAAAACCAGAAAAGGCCCCAACAATGAGAATCATGGGCCTAAGTTACAAATTAGTAGAATTCTAATCAGTGAGATTAAGAAGTCATGAAAAGAGAAGGCAAAAAACAATAAACAACAATAGATTGAGTAAACCTGATCATAGAGCGAAACCATCATTAAACATTCTACTCATGCATACAAAAGTTTCCTGGAATATGGCAGCGTACGCGGAACTAATTAATTAAGCAGACGTTCGTAGTCTGTCACAAATCACCAACCTTGATAATGAGCGAGACAATAAGAAGACCGGGGATTCTTTGACTTGTTACAGTCTCATTTGTTGGATGGTCTGTGCAGTTTTACTTGCTTTATGTAGTTTCTTTTTGATTCTTGTAATCATGTTTTTATTGCCTTCTTTATTGTTGTCCCGTTGTCTCGAACAACTTGCTACTTCTCTTCATATTCTCGCCTATTTCGCGGTAGTTCAATGACGGTTAATGGTAGCTAAAATGTTGATTAATTAAAAGAAATACTGTTTGTGATCCATCCTCGCCGTACTGGGGCGTTTTCCTGAACGTAACCCATAGGGAGGGGACGAACCCGGCTGATCTCTCAAACTATTGCATCAATTTTGCGAAGCCACACATCAATCGAATAGGCATTGAAAGGAGATTCAGAAGAGCAGCATCAGTTTTATTTCTAAGGTAATCCCTGGGGTGAGGTGAAGGTCAAAAACTGCCAATTTTTAACAAATTTCCATTATATCACTATTTGAAATGGAAAATGACAACAAATGCTAATAAACCATACACTAATCGAAAGGTCTGTTCAAGGTGGTCAACGAAACGAATAATCACTCTCAGATTACATCATTGTACTAGATGAGGTGAAAGGTCAAATAATTCAAACTTTAATTCTACTCAAATAGCACAAAAATCGCACATTTTAGTATTTACATAGTTTCTGCAGGTTAAGAAACAACCCAATTCGGTGACTTTTATCGAGACATTGATTCTAAAAGCAATATGATTCTGAAAAATTCAATAATTGCTGGCAAGATGCTGAAATAAAAATTACAAAAATAATAAAAACTCTTATTTGAAATTTGAATTTCATATTCGAAACTTTGAATTTCTGAATATATTTGATAGGAAGAATCCTTTATAATCTGAACTTATTTCATCAAGAATTGATACCGCAATATACATTATAAGTGAATACCGAAATCAGCCAGAACATTTCAAACATTCAAATTTCAAAATAGATCGTACGTCAAAATTATTGTGCCAAATTTATTTTCCTTTATTCAAAAGTTACACAACACGTAGAGAGCAAGCCATTAGAAATTTGGTGGCTATAGCTTGCTTGGTCTAAAAGATATTCAAAAAATGCGACAGGGTGCCAAAACCTCCCCCCTGAGGGGCGAGGGTTTTACAATTAATAAACCTTTCTGATCTTGAAGAGATCATACTTCTGCAAGAAGATGAAATTTCTGAAATTTGTCTGATCTTGCTTTTCATTAATGCACTATAACAATTTCTAGTGGTAATCAAGAGACTTCTCACTCACCGTTGATCAAACGCTTTTCAGATTTAAGGATGTCGATATTGGAGGCATTACAGATACTTTTAAGGTCATCTTGAATAGTTTTATGTTCTTATCCACTTCTTCCGATGGGAAAACTCTGACAAAAAGCAATATTTCTGAACTGCGGTTTATAACTTGAGCTGTAATTAGTTTTAGAATTGCCTTTTCGACTGTCCTTCGTCTGGGCTCTCAGGGAGTACCGTTGAGAGACTTGTGAGCATGTTGTCGAGATTTAGAATTTGTCGCTTTGACGGAGAAAGATGATTTGGACTATAGATTGGATCATAATGCGAGCTCGACAAATCTTGAGTTCTATTGCCCTTTCTATTCGGCTGTTTATTTTCATAGTAGTATTCATAGTTTACAGTCCGTTAGGATGTTATCCTATTATTTTATTCTTTGCTGTAGGCTAGCTCATTCGTTTGATTGATGCTTTTGTAAATTGCATTGTTTCATTGTTGTCCTCGTGCGCTCATCGGATCTCACTGTTTACCGCTTAGTATTACGCAATATTGAATGAAATGATTACTGTCATCGAACCATTGAATTGAACGTCGTGCAACCTGTGAATAGAGCCATGATTGTGAATGACGTCAATGCAGAAATAGACAAACGAGTGACGGAAGCAAGTGGTTTCAAATCGAACCGCAAATGTTCAAAGAAAGACATACATGTACTAGACTGACATGCGAATTCAGTAACTGAACTGAAACTGAACTGTCACATTTCGAATAAAAATTATTTGTTTCTTTTTTCTCATGATTTTTATTTTGGGACTAAAATAAGCCTTGACATTTTAATAATTTTGTAACACTTTCAGTGTGATAATTTTTCAGTGCATCTCCTTCACTTTTCTGCCCACTGGTAGGACTGATCAATTGATGCCATGGTCACTAAATAGCCAAATTGATTGTTTTTTAAGAGAGGGGAAGATCATTATGCATTGTATTCCTCTACGGATTATGCTGTTAATTATTCTGTGGAACGCTTAACGATGGATCTCACAGAAGAAAATGAATCATTTTAATTATAGTAACTGAAATTGAAAACAGTCTCACAAATAAGAAGGATTTATGACTTAGTTCCTTTTCTCCGAGATCCATGTAATTTCAAGTAATTGGTATTTCAGAAAACCAATCTCGGGATTCGAATTTTATCGATGGTTGACCATTCGATAACGAATATATTCGAACCACGACGCTAGTTTTCTGAAATACCAATTACTTAAAACGAGTAAAATTCTTCGACCTTTAAAAAATTCTCACCAAAATGCCAACATTTAAAGGCTTGTGGGAAATACAAGCCTGCAAAATACGCTCATGTTTGTCGCTAAAATTGGTTCTTATCTTTCACTCTGAATAGCATAACATGCTGCTTTCTTACTGCTTCATGCATCTAACTTGGCATCAAAGCAATTATCCATCGAGATACCAATTTACTTAGTATGGGAAAGGCCACATGACGAGCCACACTTTAAAGCTAGCAGCGACGTATAACTTTGTCAAGCTCTGAACTGTGAGAGTTACGCGGCCACATAATGAGCCTTAGAGTTTGATTTAGAGCTAGTCAGAATTGCTGGTTTACTATGTTAGTTCTAAAATAAATCATCACACCGCTCGAGCTTTGAGCTGTGATATTGAGAGAGAAATTACCACAGCTCAAGGCTAGCTGTGACAAGCTTCCACAGCGTAGCTGGTGGCACTACACCTTTTCCATTCTAATCAAAAGTTGTTCCGTTCTATTTAACCTGTTTCGTTCTATTTGAAAATGGTCTATTCAGTTTAAGGCATGCTCCATTCTATTTAGAAATACTCTATTCAGTTTAAAACCTGTCCAATTCAATTTATAACCTGTTCCATTCAATTTAAAACATTGAGTTAAGAACGAGCTATATCGCTGCTACAAAAGCAAAATGATATAGAAACAATCAATGATATCATAATATTTTATGATATACTTATGCACAACATGGAATTTGATGAATAAAATAATACGGATAAAAATACCTCCTAATAAGAGGATCATAAAAAACAATAAACAATGAAACATTTTATTTTAAAAGTAGTCATCAATTCACCAATGTAACACAGTATTCTAAGTCTCGTCGGACCGGAACGTTGACAGCCACATTCGATAACTACATCATCACATTATCGGATAAAATGAATCATTCTTAGAAATCGAGCAATAGCAAAAGTAAGAATCTTCAGATCGGTTTAGCGCGCCATCATCCCATACATCATACACGCACACACTTATTGAGTGCGCGATCCACACGTTTTTATGATAAGATACCCGCTCGCTCCGTGTGTTCGGTATGAATAGCAGCAGATAATATCAAGTGCTGAGTTGATTAGTCTATTTCATTTGGTAAAGTTTCTCGATGTAGACCAACGAAGACGAAATCATGACTTTCCATGCAATGTCAACGTCAATAAGCTCCGGTGCATCTGACACAGACACTGACATGAGTGAAATGATGGAAAATCGTGGTGTTAAAACAGGTACTCTAGGAAGCTATAAGAAAACTGATGGCATCGCTAAGCAAAGAATACTCGATTAGCAATATGGTATTTAGTTACATTTGTGACTGTCATATTGTTTTTTGTAGTAGAATAGAGCTAATTCTTAACTTAATGTTTTAAATTGAATGGAACAGGTTTTAAACTGAATAGAACATTTTTAAATAAAATGGAACAAGCTTTAAACTGAATAGAACATTTTTAAATTGAATGGAATAGGTTTTAAATAGAACGGAACAACTTTTAGTTAAAATGGAAAAGGGTGCTAGTGTGACCGCTCCGATTGAAACACATACAAACATTTTCACAGCGTGGCTACAGCGTAGCTCAAAAGCTCGTCATGTGGCCTTGTCCTTATGAACCTGCTTTCTCGCCTATTCCTTGCGTTAATCCTACATGGGTGTTGGGTCAGCAGTTTTGCAAGTTCGCCTTTATCTAGCGCGACCGAGGGCGTCATTTTCCTTGGCGTTCATATTCCTCAAGTCCTCTTCAGTCGATCCAACCATCGTCTCTTTGGTCGTCACCTGTCTGAGCAGGAATAGTGGAATAAGCAGAATAGGTCACGTTGCCTTCATCGCCACGAATTTCGAGTTATGGGCGCGATTCTCAATAGCTTTCGAACGTGAATCGGTGCATTAGTATTTCCATGGTTTGGATGGCTTGCTTCTGCTTCCTGAAAGTCGACCAGCATTCTGCTCGGTAGGGGGCGACTGACAGCACGACTGATCTGCAAATTTTCAACTTTAGGATTCTTGGCATGTGTCGGTCGCAGAAGATTCCCTTTTCATGTCGCCACTTCTGGTCTGCTGTGCTCATCCTAGCGTTAATGTCGGACTTTATATCGTTGTGGAAGCTGATGGTCGAGCCGAGGTACTTGAAGTCTGCATGCAACTCTCTTTAATATTCACCGTCAATCTCGATTGACAGTCTGATTGAGTCCCGCATTCCATGCACTCAGTCCTCGTGGCTCGTGATGCTAAATTTCAGACTGAAACTCTCCCAATAGTCTTTCCAAGGCTGTGTCTGACGCTGCAGGTATACTCACTTGAAAGAGACGCTAGGAGTGCATGATCGGTACAGAGGATGAGGCCTCTGCAGATCGGCGGTCACTGTATTCATACTGGTGATGTACATCAACACTGATAGTGAATGATAGCGAGATTCCGACACGGCATCTAACAACATTACTGGTGTTGCGGAAGAGGATCTGAACCCAGTCGATACAAGCCTTAGAAGTGGATAATAGTACATGGATAATAATACTTTCTATGGTATTGTTAGTTTCTATGATATAAGCTAAGGTGTGCCATGGGATCGCACGGCATGCCATATGAGTTCGAAGACACTCTCGAACGATTCTTCTTTTTCCAAGCCTACGAATGTTACATGATCATGGTGCTATTTTCTTTGTATTTTTCTACGACTAATCTGCCAGCCGGGTGACCGCTATGTTGTAGCCTTTCACGAATCCACACTGGTTTAGATAGACTTTGACAATGTTTCGGTATCGTGCGTTCTCGGTACGTTTAAATGTCTTCATGGCTTGACACAACAGACAGATCGGACGACAGTTCGTGCAGTCCGCTGTATCCCCTTTGCACCTTCAAAGAGGGACGGTTGCACTTGTCGACCAGACTGCCGGGGCCTCCCCAAGCTGTATGTGGTTGAAGACTTCAGCGAGAATCGATACGACTTCATATTCGAGAATCTTCCTCGCCTCAACTTAGTATTATGAATAAAAGGCATGCGCCACTTCTCATTTTCTATGATAACGCAACTTATTTCGCGATTGCACATGTTCGTGCAAAATACAACAGTCCTGATGCTGAAGGAATGTTTGGTACCCATACATAACAAAAAATTTACAAAAGATGATTCGATATTCAAATCTTGCGTTCAAATATAGCAGTCCAATGGTTCACATAAGTTTTCGCTTGAAAAGCCACAACAAAGAGTTGCGCGAATGTTTCCAGTGCTGATAGGAACCACGACAATCGTCAAATTTGAAGAAATCATTGCTGACAATTACTATTAAAAAACCCAATTCAGTTTTCACTTCGATACAAATTTCCTTTTTATGTGGGAATGCATGTATATTCTAACATGTTTAATACCTCCATGTTTGATGAACTATCATTTATATATAGAAGAAATTGAGAGCAAAAGAAAGCAATGATTTGAACTTTCGTGTTTAAAAATATTTCTTTTGATTTGCCGTAAAAGTTCGATGTCGGGTGAAATCATACTTTTACTCCAGGCATGCAGCTTACTCTAACTGACAAAATTAGGATTAAAGACTAGCGCTATCGTAACTATACACTGCGTACAAGAATTAACAGAGCAGAAATCAAACAGATTCTCATGGGTCTGGATGAGACAGATATAATTCACGTTTATCAAGGATTTCCTATAAGTGCTTCTTCGGTGGGGAAGAAAAAAATATGACGTAATGCACTTCTGAAGCACAATAGGGTAAATTCACGATTAAACTGCCGAAAATCGACTTATATCGAAGGAACTGATACGTATGAAATATTGCTTGAAAAATGTTTGGTAGCAAATCTATGCTAAGAAAATGATAAATCTCACTCGTCGCTACACGCGATGAATTTCCAGAAATGAAATTTTTCTAATAATCTTTACATTTTTCTAATACTACATTCAATTTAATTAATTTTCTACATTATACTGATAGCAGCATACCGGGCTCTTGTAACTTTTTCTCTTTATCTTTTCTGTACATAGCTTTGTAAGGCGCCTGTATTAACTTTCAGAATAAAAAATATTCGAGAAGGAAAAAAAATCAAACATTTCTAAATAATCTTTGTGCTAAATCCACATTATTCCGATTCAGTTTATTAACTGCTATTTATAGCAAGAAGATGCTTCACAGGCGGCACAACCTCTGGAAATAAATGCTAAACACATTCAGCCTCGCACCAATGGGGGAGGGAGCTTTTCGCCCCCTCCGTAGCCAATTTTCTTTTAATATCTTTTAAACCAAGCAAGCTGTGTCCACCAGATTACTAGTAGCTTACTTTCTACGTATTATACAACTTTTGACAGAAGGATAATAAATTTGGCACAATACTTTTGGCGTGAGAGCTATATTAAAATTTGAATGTTTGGAATATTTTGGGTGATTTCGGTATATGTTCACTTCTAATGTATAGCGGCATCAATTCTTGATTAAATAAGTTGAGATCACATAAAGGATTTTTCCTATCAAATATATACAGTAGAGATAATCACAAATACAAAATCTGTGAATTTGAAATTATCCTCTTATTATATGTGCATGCTTGAAATTTGAAATTCAAATTTCAAATATGATTTTTACATTATCTTTGTACTTTTTAGTTCAGCATCTTTCCAGCAATTACAGCAATTTTTCAGAATCATATTGCTTTTAGCCTCAGTATCTCGAATTGGGTTGTTTCTTTACCTGCAGAAACTATGTAAATACTAAAATGTGCGATTTCAGTGCTATTTGAGTAGAACTAAAAATTAGAATTATTTGACCTTTCACCTCATCTAGTACAATGATATAATCTGAGATCGATTAATCGTTTTATTAACCACCTTGACCAGCTCTTTCGATTAGTGTATGGTTTATTTATTAAAAATTGGCGGTTTTTGACCACTGACATTCACCTCACCCCAGGGATAACCTCAAAAAAACAATAATGCTATTTTTCTTAATCCCCCGTCATTACCTGCTCGATTGATGAGTAGTTTGGCAAAATTGGTGTAGCCTTACAGTTTGGGAGATCAGGAGGAGGTGAGTTCGGAAGGTTGATGTTCTGGCATGATAACCCTATTGAGTACACCAGTATTAAGATGATTTCCGAAACTCAGAATTTGTCCCGTAAAGCTTTACATTCCTCTGAAGTCATAATTCGTATCCATGGAATCTGTTTTAATTGTCATAAATTTTCAATTCCCTTCTAAAACTCTGTCGCGAAGCTTTAAAACCTCTTTGGGATGTATCGTGGTAGAGGTTAAATTGATGATTTATTTGCAACAAGGATTTCTTCAGGAAGGAAGTTTTCAATGAATTTCTCGAGTACGTTATGAAAAGTGAAAGTAATTGTTGATTGAAAATTCCTACGATGCCGAAATTCTTCCAGATAGCAATTTTTTAAATTCTTTTGAATGAACTATTTTTCATTCTAAGAAAGACTGACATCTTCTTGACGAGAATAACAAAGTGTAAAGTTGATATCAATAAAATGCGTTTTAGGATAGCCTACTTTTCACGAATTTCTGATATGATATTAAATAAAATACTTCTGATTTTGTTCTACTGGATGACTTCTAATGAGCCTATATTCAACAGCTCATTTGCAAAAATATGGCTTTTTAAGTCTGCATGTGTTGTAAGGTTTGGTTAGAATAAAATGACGCAATTGAAATCCAGGCTCAGTCAGGGCTATTGAGTGGCCGCGCATCCGTTTGTCTCCGTTCCATTAATCGTGTGCTGATCCGCATGATTCGGACACGCGCCCGCACTACTGTTCATGACTCTCACGATTTAATCCATCGAACTTATAATGATAGCAAGTTGCAGAGCTTGATAGCAAAACGGCATAAAAACTCATACATTAAGAATTCATGTACTGAATTATTAGTTACTTGTACTAGTCAACTTGATACTTAGTAGGCCACCTGAACTCTGTTTCGTTGCTTCCATCAAATGCTGTTTATCATCAAATGCTGTTTTGCGGAAGTCGGCGCATCGAAGTGTCAGATTTTAATTATATTATTGTAAAATTTGGTTTTTGTAAATATGAAGGAGAGAAAAAAATAATTTCTGACACAAACAACTATGGTGGAATTTTTTCACTATGACACTACCAAGTAAATTTACAAGTTTACATATACAATGCATGCTATATCTTTACAATGATAACTATTTGGGGAACTTGACATGTTTTTTAATATTATAAGGACGATAGTATGCGAAAGTTTTGGACGATAAAACTCGCAAAGGATTAGCAGTTTTTGTGATGTAGAACTAGCAGACTTGTGGCTTCATTAGTACAAATCTTCATGATCAATTTAGTCTGCCAAATAGCTGCAGGTTTCTTTGAATTGGTGACAGAGAAATCTAGGTTTTTGGGAAAGGACATGATTTAAGAGCCTAAGGGGTTTTTGGTGAGAGCCAAATTGGAAGCTAAAGATAAATTCATGTTGCCTCTGTGTTAGCGAGCTACGATCTGCATCTGCGTCTGTTGCGCCCAATGCCGCTTACTTTCGCCCCATACTACTCTTCGGGCCCTATGCGGTCGCGTACTTTCCATTGACTCGTGTTCCAAATTGGAGATTTCTTGGTTGTTCCAGATTCTTTTTTTCCAAGATTCTTGATCTTCTGACAAGGGATTTTTCTCTCGTTTTGTGGGCAGTCTGTTGCTTTTCGTGGCCAGGTTGGCTAATTGCTTGTCTAAATAAATGGAAAAACTAAAGTTGGTAAAAATATAGTCAAAACAAGTATAAACAAAACTAATGCAAATGACGCAAAATAATACAAAAGACGATGAAAAAAATATTGAATTTACGGTAATTTACGTTTTATCTGTTTTTTCTATATAATGCATATTTCATCATTTGATCATTAGGCAAATCATGAAGATTATAATAGTAAAGCAGCAATGATTTCATGTCATTGAATTGCATAAGTAACTATCGACGAAAAAGTTGGGAACCATTTTATCACGAGCCTCAGAAGTTTTTATTTATTTTATTTGAATTTTCATTTTTTTCTCAAAAAAAAAACGCTTTCTAATTTTTTTCTATTATCTAACAATGAAAAAAATGCAAAAATAATCTACAAAAGGAAAATTTAAAAATGAAATGAAAATTTCAAAATGAAATCCACGCCTCCCACGCCTACCACGCCGTTTCAAGTACATAGCAAGTACCATAGCAGGTGACGGTTTTCCTCAAAAATTTTCAAAATCATTTGTTGTGTCTTAATGGGGACTGGGGACTTAGAATATCTTGATATCATACTTGTTATCATGTTTCCTTTTTCTCTCTATCAGGGAGAGGAAGTCATCAGTGTTATAAGTAACATAGGATTTAGTAATTTAATATTCTACAAATTTATCGAATTATTTAATCATGAAAGGGTGCGTGAATAAGCTATAGAATTTAAACACATCGCATCTCCGTTTTCGATAAAAGTAAAATGATGTAGAATTTACAAAGTGATGTTTTTGATAATGATGCCGATCACCACACCTCTTCTTACGGTAAATTATAAAGTTATTGAACGCACATTCATGTCGTAAGATCCGTTCACCTAGGCCTATTTTATAGGAAGTCACCATGAAACTTCACCTTAGATTAATATAATGATTCCAAAAACTTCGCACTAAATTGTAAGTCGATGACAACAACGCAAGTTTCAAGTTCAGCAGTGTTTTTGAAGTTTTCGTGGCAAGGAAATTGAAACCAGTTGCTTTAGAAGTGAATTGATTTAGATTGGAATTTGCAGCCTACATCAAAATATTCCGAATTCACAATGTGAGCATATTGAAAGTGGAATCAAGCAGGATTGTTGGCACAGATTTCCAAAAAGTGGAGGCGAGACTCTGACTGCATCTTTCTTGAATTCAATAACTAGTTGGGCAGCTTTGTTATTTATTAATTACTTTTAAAGTCACAAAATACAAAAAATTATTAGTTGCAAATAACATAAATGCTAGGTGTTGACTCCTATTAATAGCTCAATTTTTATACACAATAACTGATATTTACATTTTGATATTAAAGATATTAAAGCCTTTAATTAGCAGTTCCTTTCTCGAAGTTATCAGTTACTCAAAGGATCTGTAAAATATTGTTAATATTGCCATGATGATAGTCGATTCATGGTAATTTTTGCAAAACAACAGCATATGAACATCTCAAATGTGGTCCTACAGATAGCGAGAGGATTTCATTTGATGAAATCGAAAGTGCATTTACATGGAGCATTTGATTAATACTGAGCGGTTACTCTACTTTGCTTCTCTACATGTCATCAGCCCATTTAGGCTGCACAGGACCTGCCTTGTCTATGAGCCTAAAATCAATAATAAAACACTTTGGAATTGAATGTAGAGCTCCATCTTTCTATGAAGTCGTCATGAGCACCTAAAACGCATGGCTTTCATCAGCACTGATTGTCATATTTGAAATGGAGAATATCTATGGTCATACATTTTAAATTTTGTTTCGAAGACTTCGGCTATGCTCTAGGCAATTATCAGACATTCTTCTATTACGCACATATTTGCAAAATCATGTCACCTAGCTACTTTTATGCAGCTCGAATGCCACACTACTGCATGCATTGTAGCAAAGAGCTATGAATGTAGTAGCTAGGTGTTGCTTATGAATATACTGAATTAGATTACTTTGAATAGACAAAAGAAAAATAATAACTCAGATAATTTGTGCGCATTAAGTTATCTCCATCAGAGACTGCTCGCACGACTCTTAAAATGATCAAAATTGAGTTGATGATGGAATGCAGTGTGAGAAAGATTATTTACTCACTGTGCGAGCAAGCAAATGCAGCTTTTTGAACGATTCACTGCAAGCCCACTTGTGCGCTCTAATCTCACTTGAGTTCGTTAGCTCTTCGTGTGTTGTGACGTCTGTAAACATCACCAGATTGCACTCAATCTGGGAGGTCAACGAAGCATCATCAATTATCTTCATGAAAATGCAGGAAAAATGGTGGTTAAAAGATGGTTATAATGGCAGCTTTAAGTTGTCAGATTCGATGATAAAAAGAAATTTCATTAATTCATTAGGACGTGAACGCAATGAATATTTTGATAAAATTTTAAGCGATGAATGTCGTTGAGTCGCGTCCTCGTCCCACGTGTCTGATTATCATAGTAAATAATACGTGTATAAGGCAGAGATCGAAGTATATTTAGGCATAAAAGAGGTATTTTCTTCATGTCATGCTATCTCCATAAATATTATTCGGATCGTCTTAAACGTCAGTTACAAGAATTTTGTACTATGATTATGCAAATCGATATAAAGCTTTGACTATCGAAGGGACCCATCGTATTTCAAAGCATTCCTCAAAGTTAGTTACTGTGTTCTTATTTTGAATTTATTTTGTTCCTCATTGCTTTATTGATAACTTAACCGTGAAACTGAGACTTTGCAATTTTTGCAAAAATGACATTGATTTGTCTGGCTATTATGTCTTCAGTTACATGCGAAACCTTTTGCTGACTCATACCTAAGTGAAATTTGATTGCCATGTTGCGATTGTTGTTCTGATCTCTTAAATACTCGTAATTCAATTCGGGTTGAACAAAAATGTTTTAATTGTCTTTGAGTTTTGACTTGAATCGCAATTTATTTGCGAAGACAAAATTGTTTAAATTTAAGCAAAAAAGGAAATTGCGATTGTGTCAACGAATCTCATTTTACGATCAAAATGTGCACATCATCATCTTATCATAGGAACTCTTCATGCATTTATTAATGCAATCGCGCTTTAGTGTGTTGTTAACGACAAATCGAATATATTTCAAATCATTTGAAGACTTGCTTTCATGTCACGTATTCCTAATTTGTCACATTTTAACTGTTTTCATTACATGTTTCCAAGTTCAGGTTCTATGTTGAGAATTTAGGCCTACTTGAAACATTGAAGACATGAAAAGTCCATTGTCTAAACGCCATCTGCTTCAAATCACACCACAGAGGAACGTGACCCAGCGCAAATTGTCATTTCATCAATACAAAGTCTATTAAATCCACTTTCTCTCCTGCTCGTGCAGCAATGTCTGAATTCATCTAAATCTCAAACATCACAAGACGGGATAATTATTCTGCCACTTTTCGAAGTTATAACAATTCTAAATTGTCATTCGTTTGCGGACTCAGTTTCACGCACATCTGTAGGCCTTACATGTGGAGAATATAGCAACACGAAGAATCCCATGATATTGCAAGAACTACATTTCAAACTCAATTTGTCTCTAAATGGCAGTTTAATTAATTTACCCCTACAAATGTGGCATAAGCACTCACATCATAAAACGTTGTATAGGCAACATTGTAGCAAAAGATTGCTAACACTGGAAACATGTGATAGCCCATTTCTATACGTTGACTATCAGTTGGAGTTGCTACTGCACTGGAAGCTGAAAATAGTCCGGCAGCCAGGGGAATTTCTGTAGGGAACGAGGCCGAAAATGAAACTCTCACAGAATGATGTACATTCTATGCCTACTACGAATCGGTGCGTCTGCCGAGTTCTAGTGAGTTCCTCTTCCTGTCAGACAGGATCAAAGAAAAGTACATGTAAATCCAATGGAACGCAGATTGCAGTTTTTGTCTCAAATGAAATTTTCAACATTTCTCTGATTGAACGAAAAGCACTAAGCCCAGAGTCACAATTTTTGACATGGAATGTCTTCAGGTCATTTTCTTTCATGTTCATGCACCCTGTCTATAAAGCTAAACACATTTATATTTGGCGAGCGTCTTAATGTCGGCAAACGTAAACAGTTTGAACAACTTTATCCACATTCAGCCACACTCTCACATACATTGCCAATCAGATGCATAATAGTAGCACATGTCCCATAGCTCGTCTATGCTCGTAATTTATTTCCGATAAGTGACATTTGTAATCATAGAAGTAGATAATAATACACTAGAATGAAGTTGATATCTTGCCTATGTACAATGATGGCACATGGAAAAATCTATGGTTCGATCTAAAACATTATATCATAGTCAAATTATTTGCCAAGTCGGTTGTGGAAGTTGTTAACAGCAAATTGCAGGATTTTCATGAAGAGAATTTTAAGTGAGATGGTGGCATTTTTTATGTGAAATAGCCTACTATTCCCTGGATTAAGATACTGTGTCTATTTGTAGCAGTCATTGACAACTATTTTCCAATTTTTCAACACTGGAATACGAATTGAAATTTGGTTCACAGAGTCGTAATCGAAAGTAGTCGGTGTACTGGTTGTAAGAACATTTCAAGAATTCAAAGATAAAGATTCCAAGTATTGGACCATTTCTCCTTCTAAAGCTTCCGGAAGAGACATCGAAAACTTCTTTAGCAACAGTCATTTATCAGATAAATGAAATATCGTTGGAACTTTTCAATTAATCACTAAATGATTTATATGACATAGTGTGATTTTATTTTGGAGGCTCATATTCGAAAGCACGCAAAAGTTTTGAAAATTGTTCAAATATAATGAACAGGGGAATGCTTCAAAGCAAAATGAATACTCTAAGATTTTTTGGCCTCTGATTTCAAGCTGGAGTAATGCAGGTTCTGTAAATCGACATTACAAATTGCACATGTGTCTGATTATACTCTTGATTGATTATAAGAGCGATATTTCAAATGATGACCATACAGAACGCTTTAAAGGATTTCCTTCTTTGTCTTCCTGTCGCTTCAGTATTTTGTGAATTCGCTATTGCTTTGTGTACAATATCTTTGGACCGGGGACAACAATCCAGAATACAAATTGACTTGATAATTAAAAATGCCAACCAGAAAACAAGAAAGGCAGTCCGCAAAATTTGCTTTTTGCCCCAACTAAGTTCCCCCGGAGTGTGCCATAATTTTCATGCAATTTCCATTCTAGGACTTTCTATGGCATTGTTTAATTTCTATGTTTGAAATGTATGATATAAGAAAATCTATGATATCGTTGTCTCAAGATAGATAAATGCATGTATATCTGTAAAAATATGTCTATGTAGGCTATGCAATATCAATTTTAGTACCTTACTTTTGTACATCACTTTTTGTGCATCACCTTTCACTCTTGAATGTGGATCATCCACGTCCTCTATGTGTGTAGCTCCATTTCTATGACTAGAAGACAGTGATTGTCAAAACACGGATATCCAATGTTGTCAAAATACCAATTCGGAAGTCATTATAATCATTTAGTTGATATACATCATAGACTATATACATGTACGTATGTATGATATCTTTTGCTTGCTATCATTCCTTGAATCATAGAAATCTAAATTTCTATGCTTGAATTCTAAGAAGTCTATGCTTGAATCATGATTACTATTTCATGTCTTGGAAACATCATAATTATTTACGGCTATGGGACATGCCAAAAGTACCATAGCGCTTCAGCGACATGACCTAAATGTCATTTCATCGCTATGGTACTTTTGGTTAATATACATTATAGGAAATGACATTCCATGTCAAAAATTATGACTCTAGACATAATACTTTCCAGTTAATAGGAAAGACATTGAAAATTTCATTTTAACCAAAAGCTGCAATCTGCGTCTCATTGGATATACATGTGCTTTTCACAAGGAGGTCTTGATATCTATAATTTTAATAATTGTAGATGTCTGGAGGTCGGATGACGATTTATCGGCATCTGATTTACTGATTCTCTACAATAGGGTACTACACTGATGACGGCAAATAAGCCAGAAACGTTTGTAGTTCCCGTAATGATTTAAGTCAGATTTTGTTCTCACCTCTTGATTTTTTCCTTTCGGGGTCTCGGCATGTATAGATTAATCGATAATTGTACAATATAGTACAATTATAGATATGTAGACCTTGGCTTTTCAGTGATCGTGTCTGACTAGATTTCGGCTTTAGGAACTGACTAGACTTCGGCAGACGTGGAGATCCGAAGTAATCAAGGGGTGTTCATCATTATGTGAAAGTCTCACTTTCGGCCTCGTTCCCTGCAGAAGCTCGTTCTGGCTGCCGGACTAAAAGTGCATTGAGGGCAACACAGAATTCCACACGTAATTCTCTTCTTTTTTAAGATAAATTGTCAATTGATGACCCGACACTACAGAAACACCAATGATAGACATTTCATGAGGTGAGATCACCCAGACAGTAATAGCAGATATACAATGTCAGTTAATTGTTATTGCGTAAAAGAACATCCCGATTTTCTAGAGGAAATTATATCAGTGATAGAATATTGAAGTTGCAGATAAAAATGAATTTTAGAAAATTCAACCCTTTCTACGAGTAGACTCGGAGTCGCAGTCAGCGATTTATTTTGCGACTTCAAATCTGTCGAGAAGTACCGACCCCGACCGAGTCAGAATGTGCATCCTTTCTTACAACTGAAAGTAGTTATACTGTAGCTTTTTGACTAATGAGGTAGCTTGTAACATTGCCTTGCTTGAAGCAGTGATACAAACATGCATTATTTCCAACGTGACTTTAAATGTTTAAAAGTCTAATAATATGACTTTTGAATTCTCGAATGAAACGATTTCTCCGAATTAGCTAGCCTCATTAAAATAGACATTATCATTAATGCACTAGATTAATTTAAGTCAAGTTTCAGCTCTGATACATGAATTTTAAGGCTCCATGATGAACTAACACTCTGTCTCGACTGTTGATCGGATTCGTTTCTAATTGTAATAGACAGTTGAAGCATTTTGAGATCAATTGATTCTCGCTGATATTTATATTACATCGTGAGTACAGTTGCGTATAATTAATCTACCTTCAGGAACAATTTGTATTCCACTGAGCATACAAATTGTTGTGTCATTCAATTTTACTGTTTGATGTATTTTTTTGGTTCGCAACTGTCTCACTTAGTCATATGATCGTTTCATGATTTGAAAGAACATTTTTATATCCTAAAATGTCTAAAAATTTTAAAAATATTTAGAAGGACAAACAACGGTTCTCCTCTCCTCATGTGGAATGAATTATCGAGTAAGTCGTTCTGTTCAAATTATGTTTATCACTTATATATTGAAAAGATCATATTTAACAGTCTGCCCATTCAGATGATAAGAGGACAGGTCTGTTTCCAATTAAAATATTAGATCTAGCTAACACAGCGGGATTACGCTATCTAAAATCTACCAGGTGTGTAAGAGAATTAATATTAGTTCCTTAGCTAAAACGTGAAACAAAATTCTACAAAATATGCATACAAATTATTTGACTATTTTTAATGAGGTCATCAACAGGAACTTGGTCAGGACGATCGCTAAATCCTGGACGTTCAAACCCGACCAAGCGCAGTCCTGTACATTTAAGATGCACAGCCTCAAAAATTAAATTTATAGTAGAGAAAAATTAGCATCCATCAAAAAAAATAGAGTCGCTGTTGACTGAAATGTACCTCAGGCATTTGAAAGAAGGACGGAGTCCAGCCAGTAGAGTAAAAGTTGCATGTATTAAGTGTGTGCTTACAGTCATTCTATTGAATCACTGTGAACACATGCATTTCCTTGTAGAAATCGTACCACTGATAAAAATGGACAAATTAGGCAACCGTTACAGACACCTTGTTGGACAATAGGAATAGTTTAAAGTATTTTGCACCTTAAAAAATTGGTGGACTGTTGACGTAATTTTTTTGAAATTGGTCTCAAGTCGTGCAATGAGAGCTGCCTCGGATTTCGAGAATGTAGCGAGCAATGTACATGTAAATGGACAGAATGCAATCATGCGCATTTTATGATTAATGAGCATCAGGGAGTGAGCATAGTTGAGCGCAATCTGTGGCTAGCATTAGGTGCATTTGAAAATACTCTGCGAAGAACAGAGCCTGCACTTAATTTCAATTGCAGTCGCATCCAAACCTGTTTCGCGATCGAAAATGTAAATAAATTCAATGAAAATGTTGCGATGATTGTCAATGAAAACATTCCTTCAAAATGTGAATGTACATGTAGTTAGCTTTGAAAACAAAAGTACTTGAACAAATTAGTTTATGACTTGAAATTCCATGGCAAAAATTAGGGAACCAGTGATCTTCATTTAATCAGAGAAGACTGAGAACAATCTCATTTTTGCCAAAAACTTAAATCTGCTTCATATTGGATTAACACCAATTTGTTTGGCTATGTAAAACATGAATGAAGAAGAAATGGGTAAGCTCGCAGACACGCAGATTTGTAATATAGGAAATGCCCAATATTTCTGCAAAGGTCTCATTCCTCTGCATTGCTCTCTGCAGAAGCTTGAGCTGGCAGTCAAGCTAATAGATCTCAAATTGAGAGGGTGTTAAAACCTGCTAAACTACTGGAAGTAAACTGTACAGGAGAAGCAAAATATTAAAAAAAAATTCAAGCAGGAACCATGGGACTGTATTTATGATAATTTCTGTATACTTTGCGGCTAGTAAATGTTCATGATTATTTTGCTGTGATAAGTATCTAAATTTGAAGATCGCAGTGGCTTAGAAGGTTTTAATCCTGAAGATCTGGATGCTAAAACCTGCTATGTTGCTATACCACATATTAGCTATATTTTTCGTCATAATTACTACAGATCTAAGTCTGACAACTAAACATCTATACACTGCTTGATGAATGATACATTGTCACTGACGATCTAACCAGGGATGGGTTCCAGTGGCACGAGTCGCCCTTAGGTTTTGCACGCCAACTTATTCACTCACAGTAAAAGTTTTAGACTGACGGTTCTGTATATTGATTGGTGATTAACCGGAAATTCCCCTAGAATAGTGGCCATTCCCAAAGCAAATCTGCAAACCCATTCAAGAGCCTCATGAAGAATAGGGTGGAAACTTCATTTAAGCGTGCAGTAGCAGGTTTAATTTTCCTCTATTGCTACAAATATTTATAGTTGATATGTCTGTATTCTGCAGCTAAAAATTATAAATTATCACCATTACTCAAGTTATTTATTTATTTATTAATATCATTTATTCAGTCTTTTTATATTTACATAATTCTTAAAAGTAGCTAATATTAAATTATCGTTACTTTTTGATTTTAATTCTTAAAAGTAGATAATATTAAATTATCGCTACTTTTTGATTTTAAAAAATACTTTTCATTATTATTATTAATCTTCAATAATACGATCATGGATGAATAAAAACCCACTCAACCGATAAAAAAGACTTTGAAACTGTAAAATGCAATGATGGCAACATGAAATCACGTTCAAATAACATCATAAGCAAGAAGTTTTGTATTAATGTCTCAAATTATCGTAAAAGGCATGATGACCTTGTGAAATAACCGACTTTAGCTCTTGCAGGTGTTTGAACTTGCTCTCTCCAATTTTGAGTCTATCTTCAAAAAGAGCGTGAGGATCTATGAGCGTGGTCGTGTTCCTTGGTTTTGGCAATTCTTGCCAGTCATCCTCAAAATTCAATTTGAATTCAATGATTCCATTATTTTTGTATTTTAAAGTCTGAATATCAGTCAAGGTTGCCTCTCCTTTGCCACGTCCTGGTCGTATAGATCTGTAGCGGGCATTTATTGAATAGTCCTTGAAGAACCGATGATGCAAAAATTTCACGCGATACGGCGCAGGCTTTTCTCTGGCACACTCGATCAGAGTTTGATTATCCATTGGTACTTGGATTTCAACATTTTTCAATTTCCTCTCAATCGCACTATGAACGGAATCAACCTCCATTTGCGTATGACCTCTTACAGGGTACTTTTGCACGATGGTGAGATCATATCCGAAGGCCAAAGCACTCAATGCTCTAGATAGGATAGCATTCCTATTTTGGTATGTGCAACCATCACTGAACACAATGAATTTCTTATAGTCGCTTGATTTAGATTTCACATAATCGACAACGCATGAGGCAAATTGGTTGGCAGAGCCATCGCTAGCGCCCCCCAAGACCCCGATTTGGGAGGGAGCGCTGTCTCCAGGGGCCCCTAAAATAAGCAATCTAAATTAATTGTTTGATTACAATACAACATTGTAGGGTAGTGTGAAGTCTTGCTGTCGCTTGCTGTATGAGTGCAGTGTGTGATGGCGGGTGGATGAAGGATGATGAGTGTGAAGTGGTTACGTAGTCGGAATGCTGGCGAGAGAGCGAGATGATGTACGAATGAGTCATTTTGTCGGTCAGTTGTGTTGCGCGATGATAGTGACCCAGTTGTGGATGTGCGCTTATACATGTATTTCCCAAGATAACTGCAAGAGCCGAAGGAAAATGTTTTGACATTTTTTGTGAGCATGTGACGCCTTTTACTTCCATGCCAACTTATACAGTAATTTTTCGTAACCTCACTGAGAGATCTTTTTACTTGAATTCATGTGCAATAGGCTGTGTGCTTTTCTCATATACTGGCATTGAAAATAAAAAGTAATTAGGCTTACCTAAAGTGTACATTAGTGGACAAAGTGCTACATTGATACCGTACTTTATTTGATTTGTCAGCAATTTGATGACGATAGAGGATGAATAATGTCTGTGCAATGTAAGCTTATGTGTGATATGATGAAATGACATGTATATGTGATAGCCTATATGTGATATGATGAAATGACATGTATATGTAATAGATATGAAATGACATGTACGGTACATGTACATATATGTGATATGATGAAATGACATGTACGGTACATGTACATATATGTGACATGAAGAAGTGACATGTATAGGTCTATCGATTTCATAAGTGACTCAACATTGATCAAATACATGCGAAGGATACATGCAAAGTACATGTATTTCAGTATTTTGAAGTGCCTGAAGAAGTATCAGTGTACCTACACCAGTTTCTTGCACTATACTCTATATTATATATCTTCTTTCATTTTTTTGAGGGGGGGGGAGAACTCAGTTGGTTAGCATTGAGGCCTCCTTCGCCTTCATGCCACAAGTAGCATTGCACATCTCAGGTAGCCAAGTCATAGAATGTGAAATTATGAGTTGCCAGCTTGGTTTTATAATATAGAGCGGAAGCTGTCGTCGATGGAGCAAGGAGAGCTCGCTGCACATCCATGCACACTACTGCAACTCCGTCGGATGAGTTTGTGGGATTATTCATGGCGAACTGCTTGTCCTTGTATTTTTCGCAACGTGCAGATTCCTTCTCCTTTCGATGATCTTCCCAGACTGAATTGCTTTCATTGCCTACTTCATGTCCAACGCAAAGATCACACTGATCCGTTTTGGGTTGGAATATTCCTATGTTTAAAGATTGGAGCACTTCACTGATAACGCGTTCACTCAATGCAGTTCTCTGGTGATCATCGCATTTATTTTATACAGTCGGTAAACATCTGCAAAGCTTTTAAATAAAGGCTCCAAATAGACTTTACTTGTGGAAGCACGACAATAATGCGACGGCATTTTAGGAAGACTCTCGAGGAACTTGTCCTTCAGAAACAGTTTATCATTAGCAGCTCATGAATAGTGTGTATTTGGTATGTGATCGCTATGACTGTCAGAAAAATATTCGCCAAGTGTTCAAACACATCTCTTTGCATACTTTCACATGAGCACCATTTCTGCGTAAGTGGTACACATAAGTAAATGATCGGGAGGAATTTCCATTCCACCTTGTCTGCAAGACCATGAATGAAATTTTTCTTAGCCTCCCAAGAAAGAGACCATACAGATGTGAAAAGTTCACTTCTCACTTCTTCTGTAATGTCATGACACACTGCGATTTCTCATCATGCGAGGTTGACGCTCGATGTTCATACACACGTAAGATTCTCCTCGTTCACGTTTTCTTTTTCGGGTATTACACTTCCACTGCTGAGGGTTGCGTGAGCGACTTCTCGAAGATGGTGCTATCTCAAGATCTGAAGTATTATTCGAAGGATATTCATATCTTTGTGAATCGATATCATAATGATGCGATATTAAGTCACTTGTATCACCGTCACAAGGATCGGGAGCAGAAATGCGCGAAGACTAAAAAATATCCAATGGTAAAATTATCTATTTATCTTGTAAGGCAAGAGCGACCATCTGAAGTGCTCTATTCGAAGGTTCCATTCTTGCTCGAGGAGTGAATTAGACTGCAAATTTTGCTAATGATGTCTTTATCATCGCATTTGAAAATTTGAAATAACGGAGAATTGGATAGAGAACAATTACGATTCATAGATATCCAATGTGATGTGAGGAGAGCTTAAGGTGCTTCATAGATATCTCATTTTAGAAAAAGAATGAAAACAATGCGGCTTGACAGGTTTTAACAACATTTTTTCGCATTAACTGAGGTATAGCACAGCAGGTTTTGATTATTGCACTTCTACCAAACTTCCTTTCAGAATTAAAGCAAATGCTTTGACACCATGTGTATCCATCACAAAAGTATACGTAAATGAAAGAAAACAAAAATTGAAAATTTTGGCGATAGCATGTTTTAACACCCGACCGACGTATTGTAGATTTCCCCACAAAGACAAAAGGGAACTTTGGTCATTTTTGTGGATAACACTTGAGCTGAAGGCTTGTTGTAACATACACATGTATAGAGCAGTAATTTTCATAAAAAATGCACTCCATTGGAAGTCGATTAAGTTTTTGCATACATTAAATGTTCCGCCTTGGATCAAATTCCTTCCTGCTTTATTATAATCATTTAATATCAAAAAGATCATAAATCGAATTTTACAGAATATACTGGAAAATTGTTCGCGATTCTATTATGGATATCAATGAAAGTTTTGAGATGAAGAATAATGTTGTCATTTTCGGTCTTCGTGAATCGACCAGTGATGATGCTGAGGAGATACGCGAATTCGACGACGAAAAAATTTCAACTGTGTGAAGTTCCATGAGCATACCAAGGCAGTCAATTGTGACCTTCTCTGGTGTTGGCAAACGTTCCTCAAAGCCCAGACCGTTTCGTGTAAAGTTCATTTCTAAAGGAAGTAACTTGACTTGTCTACGTAATGCTTGCAAACTCCGCCAAGCAAACTTGAATCAAAATGTGCCGGTATCAGTTCGTCATGAAATGAGTACATGGCGCGTTTGCAATTGATGGAGGACAAAAGGCAGGTGGCAGAATACAAAAGACGGAAAAGTGAAGGCGATGAGGTGCATCTGAGACGAGGAAAAATTGTCAAGAAGTCTGAATGACAAACAGACTCGACGCGATTCCCTTCAGTGTGTCTTTTTAACGCAAGGTCGATCAAAAATAAAATTGATGAACTTGAGTTTTTTGCACATGAACATTTTCCCGATTTCATCGATTATGTCAGGGTTTCGCAAACTTTGAGCTCTTTCCGGCCAAATTCAAGTAAATGCTTTTCGTTCCAGCCGCATTTTGGAATTATCGTCCTCTACATACACATAATAGTGCTAAAACTGCTATTGTATTTGCATCATTTATTGATTATTGGATCCCCGAACTATAGATTCTATTATTTGTTAGATTTTAAACAAACTAAAAGATTTCATTAATTTTATGTAGTTATTATATAAAAAACAATGATTGATGGCGGTGGGACGTATGCTGCCCTAACAAGCCGTGCCCGTATCGGTCAATCACCTTTGTATTTTGTAGAGGCGATGGTGTTGTTGAAGATAGTGTACGCACATAACTTGTAAACCTCTTCACTACCAGTGTCATAGTCCTCAATGTGTGTCAGTGTTTGTTTGATTCGCCGAACAATTGTAACCGTTGATGAGTCGGCTTAGCAATGACTATAAATGAAAGCAATGATAACTCATAAGTCAGACCCCCTTCCGGCCGCAAACTCCAAATTTTTGGATCAAGTCAACCGGCGACATATTATGGCTCAGCTGGCCGCATGCGGCCGGAAAAACCGAGTTTGCGGAACACTGGTGTGGAGAGTTGGCTTGATCCATCATTTCCCGATTATTTGATTTTTCTCAATAACTACAGTGTTTATCGGTCCGATCGTGAGGACGGTAAGAAAGGTAGAGGCATTGCGATATGGATAAGATCAACTTTCACCGTTTCCCATGTTTTGAAAATTTCCCTAATACCCATGCCGAAGTTCTGATTATGTATACTTACCAAAATATCTTCCAGTTGTATATTTGTGGCACTATACTTTCCGCATGGAAGCTCCATGAATATGGTTGAGCAAGCAATATCGTGGGAATAAATGATTGACATAATTGAAGACTATCTTGTTCAGCATCCATCGTCTGCGGATTTCATATGAGGTGACTTCAATCGAGTTGATTCTACAATCATCGGAGCAACTTGCAATTTGAAAGATTCCGTATTATCGCCGACTCGTGGAGATGCACATTTAGACAAAGTATTAATTCCTGAAGAAATGGTCCCTTTATGCCATCAGGCAAAAATTTTCCGCCTTTCGGTGAAAGTGATCATGCCGTCGTTCTCGTAACTCCTCATCACAATTTCCCTTGTAAAAGATCATTCTATCCTATAGTGGACTTGCGTGATTCTAATTTGAGATGCACAAAATATTATCTAGAGAATATTTCTTGGAATTTCCTAGATGAACTTGACATCGATAAAGAATGTGAGCAATTCTACAGCATTTTAAAGGAAAGTTTGCAATTCATTTCAGTTGACATGGTAAAGCGTGGAAAATGCGACAAACCGTGGATTAGTGCTACAATGAAAGTAATGATCAAGAAGCGTTATTGTGCTTACAGAATGAAAGACTGGATATTGTATCGACATTACAAACATAAAGTAAAAAATGATTCCATAAAGTCAAAAGAATGTGGGGACTCAGAATGACGACCCAGAATAGATCGATTTGGGTCATTCACAAATCAGTGACTGGTGTTTCGAGGAAAAGCGATTGGCTACCAGATGTGAATCATGATAAGAGTATTCCTGAATGAACTTTATGCAGCGAATTTTATTGACGATCCCGTTGATGTTGATGATCTTTCATTACCCGCAGAGCCTTTCACGCTAAGTGCATTGGAAAAATTCTTCACGCTAAGTGCTAAGTGAAATTGGCTGATTGCGTGTCGGTGCCAGTATATAAAATGTTCAATAAGTGTTTGACAACAGCAACCATACCAATTGTGTGGAAGTTGGCCGATGTTCTCCCAATTCTAGAGTCAAATCCGGCTCGCTTGGAAAATACTACACCAATTTCATTACTACCAATATTAGAGCGAATATTTGGAAAGCGTGTGTTACTTCAATGCAGGAACATTTTCTGGTTTGCCAAAGTAAAAGTCAATGTGGATACCGTCCAAACAGTTCAACGCTTTGTGCACTGATTCATTTGAAAGATTTCGTTAATAAACATTTGCAGAACAGCAAGACGAAATGTTGTCATAATGCAACTATTGATTTCGCGAAAGGCTTTGACAAGTTGTCCCATAAACTTCTGATTGACAAGTTGGGTCACAAAAAGTTTGATTGATTTATGATATGCTTTATGTCTCAGTATCTCTCCAATCGCCTTCAAAGGCTGAAATGATAAGATCACTACAGTTCCACAAAACGTGCTTCTAGTGGAATCCCACAGGGTTCATCTTTGGGACCGTATATTTCTTGCCCTGCATGTTTCTGATCTTGACGATCTTGTCTTATCCAATGATGTTGCTTCGATCAGTTACACGGACGACTTCACATTGTGCGATGTGGTTAAAAAAGACTCTAGCGCCAGTCCTTTGGAAATTTCCTAACGTTATCCGTTGGACAAACGAAAACAAAATGAGGATTCAGGAAAATAGATGTCAGCAGATGTTTACATTTTATGATGTCAATTTCCATTAATTTACTCACATGTTGGCGCAGTTTGAACAGAAGAAAGTCATTCGGATTCTTGGCGTGATATTTGACAGCAGACTATCGTGGGAAAGTCATACAGCAGAGATGATAATTACGAAATCATACGTAAATTTCGAATACGCGGCAAGATTAACTCTGCGCATTTCGAAATACGATCATAGATCGTGTCATCTTCCTGATTTACACCAGCTTCGTGTCAGACAACGGATATGTTTTTAAATTTGTGTCACGCTGTACAAAATTCTTCAGGGCTCTTGTCCGTCCTGTTTGTCAGATCTCGTTTCCTAAGTGATCGTTGCGTTCATCTGATGATGACCGAATTCTGGAGTCTCGTAATTATCGAACTCGCATTGGAAGAAGATCATTTCCAATGCTGCACCCGTATTATGGAATTCCTTACCAAGAGACGTGAGGAACTCTTCATCCCTAACTCCTTTAAAAGATCTTTGAAGACATACTTTATTTCTTGCAATTGCTGACGTGCTTATGTTTTTTGTTTACATGCAATGTTGTATGATTTTGTTGTGCAATGAGCTCACCCAGTAATGGCGCTCTATGAATATACAGTTTTTATTATTATATCCAGGACGGCGTCTTCGAAATAATGCATTCTTAGACAACTTAAGCCTTTCATGACAATTTCCCAGTTATATGAAATATTTTATAGCTGTGTGCGAGCAATCATAGAATATTACGCTCCTTTATTCGTCGGGCTTTCAAAGCGACAGAGCTATTTGATTGAGAGGTGGGTCATCAAACTGTGAATGCACAGTTTTGTGCCGCTGGATTGCGGGCGCATGGTTTAAGTTTTCAAGAACTTTGAAAATTTGGTGCCAGACATTTTTCACCCTCTTCACCATCTGTCTCCTGCAATCCCAGCAAATTCAGGAAAACATGTTTTCCCCATCTGCAAAAGTGCTCTTCAAAGAACAGTTATATAGTTATCATGATGAAGCTTGACAATAGTGGATTCTCAATACGACCATGGTTCGCCAGAAACAGCTTTTAGTTAAAGTTTGGAAAACAAAAATATTTTCAACATGATGGGGAAGGCCCATGTCCACAATGTTTAAAAACGCAAAAAGGAAAAAATCTGTCGATGTCTTACCGAAAAAAACGAAAAATTCTTTTTTGCCCATTTTTTACCTTTTTTACTGCTAATATTTGAGCAGTCTAATATACATATATATTCCAGTATACTGTTTCAAAGTAGCTAGAAATGGACGATGATGTACTTCCAATTTGTTTAAATGCAATATTGCGGCTTGAAGTACGTATATGCTGAGTGTATGATACTCTACAACTCAAATTATTTACTATACATACTACATACAAGAAAAACTATGTTCAATTCGCCCTTAATGCAGAATTACTTTCGTGACTTCGTTGCTTTTCGCGAATTCGCAACGAGTTGCTTCTGAATGTCAATTTTCTAATACATGCATATATGCTAATTTGAAGTTTGTGAAATTTGGCAGCAAATTATTTGACAAGCAGGAATTGTTAAATAAATATCGCAGTCATTATAAATAAGATTAACATAAAATTTCTCGAATTTTCGAATAATTGTGCTTCATTGTTGGAAAGCCTAAATACAATAATATAAAAGCCTGTAATATAATTTCATAAGCTTTCCCTGAAGATGGATGTTGTAGACATCCGAAGCGCGCTGGCTGTGCCATAATAAAATGGTTTGCAAGAATTGCATTAAGGTTTTCCAACAATGTAACAAAATTAGTTGATCGAAAATTAGAGAAACTTTATATCTTGGTTAAATTGACTGCGATATGTTATTTCATAATTCCTGCTTATACCACATATATTAATCCAAATGTAATGAATGTGAATACTTGCAAATGTGCTCAATCAAATAAATCGATATTATGAAAGAATATTCTGCATCCATATTCATTTCTATTATTGTAGGAGCTACCACAAAGTAGGCCTACTGCTACTGCTGGTAAGTGGTAATCGTTATCAATCTCATGATCGAGTCCGTTAGAACCTATTTCTTGATTAAATCTTCACATCTCTCCAAAATGTTTCTCATTATTGTTGTGCTATTCATCGTTGCACACATACACACTGAAGAGATTTGTTATGCATAATGTGATGCAAGAATCAATCATTTAATTGTCAATGTGGAATGCCGGAATATAATAATCAAATGAACGGGCGTCAAACACGCAGTTAACCAATTACCTCAAATTTCTCAAATCGCATAAATAGACAGCAAATTACCCAAACACTACATTAATGACATGCTGCTGATCTACAACTAACTAATTTGTTTCTTATGAGTAAATGTAGCACTGACGTAGCACTATCCTAGTTATTGCTGACGTATTAATAACGCTGTAGCTAGCGCCAGCATCGATCCTAGTGATAAGTTTGTACTAGTTTGAACTAAGCTTGTACGAGTGGAATTGCATGCAAATTCACTGGCAATCGCTTGATCCTGACAGCTCAATTTCCTGTTTTTTTTAAAAAAAATTCAACTTTACACCGACTTTTCTTCAGTGCTAATCTTCGTTATATCAGCTTTATGGTGAAACATAGTTTTGCAATAGATATCAAGACTTTTATGTGAATTCTCCACATTTCATTTAGCTAGGTATGTTTCTCATTTTTTATGCTGAAGGATAATAAGGCATATATTGCGATGAAATTGTTTTTATAGAAGACAGTACCAGAGCAGTTGCTACTAGGCCTTGACTATTTACACATCGTTTTGCTGCTACTGGAAGTAGCAACAAACCGTCCGTTACCCCACGCTGATGCAAGCAATTGCTAGCTTCATTAATGCGGTCCAATATGACAGAATATTGCATCAAAAAAAGAATATAACATAGTTTTTTCTTGCAAACAGTACAGTATGTATAGTACATAAATGAGTTATAGAGTATCATACACTTAGCAGATACTTGTTTCAAACCACTACACCGCATTTACATAAATTGAAATACATCATCGCATTTATAGCTACTCGCAAACAGCATTATGGAATATGTATGCATATTAGACTGCCTAAACAATAGCAGTAGAAGGTAAAAACAGATTTTTTCGTTTTTCTCGGTAAGACATCGACAGATTTTTTTCTTTTGCGTTTTTGAACATTGTGGACATATGCCTTCCCCATAACGTTGAAATTATTTTTGTTGCCAAAGTTTCAACTAAAAGCTTTTTCTGGCGAACTGTGTGACAGCTTTTGCACCACGATTTAATTTGAACATTTTTTGTTTCTAATTACGTTCATTTTCCTTCTTTTTGTTATGACGTTTTCAAATTTGTCTTGCAACGAAGTTGATATTTTTGACCAGCCACATGATTATCGCTAATGAGGCACTTGAATGCGTTATTCTATTCTATTCTAATATATTCGTGCATTAAGATCTGTACATCAAGGACATACTAATCTAGTCAACTCTAGACTCACAAGCACACAAATGCAATCAATCTCTTCGCATCGCAATTTGATCTCTATGTAGACGAATTCGGTGTTTTCAGATCATCTGTCATCCATTCTTCTGAATTGCTAGATGTCGTTCAGTGGTTATCATAGAAAATATTTTCTTTATAAACTTGTAGATAATGCGCGCAGTTGCTACTTCGTCGTCTAAAACAAAGTTTGAAATTCTGTTATGATTTTTCAATATATTGTGAATTTAGCTTTTCATTTCTTAAACTTCTTCGTCTGCACATCATCTCCAGCTATGATGAGCATTTTCTTTACTTTTTGAAAAAAGTTCGACAATTTCTGCGCATCTGGCCTTCTAAGCTCTAAGACTGTTTGCTTTGTTGTACCGCTGATGATGCACCGATTGTCTTTGCTTGTCAAAGACTCGAATGTCTTGCACCGACTGCTGGAGACGTTCAGCCTTCTTAGCGGCGTAGAGACATGAGAATTGAGAAGGATAGAGGAGTTCAGCATTAATGCAACCTGCAACATTTACACTAACGAGATCAACAGTTTCTCATTAACGGCATACTTAGCTGAATCAATCACTGCTTAATACTATTCTTTCGTATTTATTCCTTTGTGTGTTTTCTTTTCTAAAATGGCTGTATAAGGTCTACTAGGAGGCAGAGCACTTTTTCAAATGTTTTATCCTTCTCATAATTGGTTCAAACATTTGTATTTTCACTTGGGATTTAATATGTTCTTAAAATTGCGTGAAATACAATAAAGTTGGCACAGTGAATATTATTCCTGAGTGAAGAAAGACAACAGTTGTAGAAACATTCTCAATCAGCTTCATCATTGATATTCATAAAAATCCAACATTCTAATAATAATTTCATTCATTCTGTTTTAGTAACGTGTAAAAATTTGATTGACGTGTATTTACTTATGTCTTTGTATGATTTTCATTTTTTTGAATATAAGCATTACTCTCTCTCTCTCTATTTAGGGGTGCATCGCATATGAAAATTTAAAATTCGGCTGCATTTACCATAAAACAAATCTACATTACATTAAATTTGTTTTTTCCTGGATAGTAGAATTCATCTATTGTAGTTACTGCATTGGACGTTTAAAAGGCGTATTTGCAAGATAAATTGCTTTACCTGCAATTTGTCCGTAATTTCATGTTTAGTCAACCGGAGACTGATTTACTCAGGTTTGTTAGCAACAGAATTACTGAGTTGCAGATATCGGCGGATCTACCACACAACCTTGCAATTTTTATTTTTTCTAAGCGTCACCAACAGCCAATGAGGATTGACAAGCACTCTTCGCAACTGACAAGATCGATGCTAATGTGAGTAAAAGTATGGCCCGTAGGACTGTCACGTGAGCAACCATAGAAAACGACATGATAGCCTGAGAAGCTAAGAGGCTAAGATACCAATTCGCGCATGCATGTACTACCTGTCTTAACTCATGTGATAAAACTGAGATTATAACGCCGAAAACACCATCGGCGTCAGTTATTATATTTTAGATGCATTAATTCAGAATGATTTAAATCTGCAACCCTCATCAGAACAGCCCACTTTCTAATACTGTTGACGCTATCCGGCTCAGTGGGTTGGGCAGCTTAATTTTATTAAGAGGTCCACAGCAAAAATTTGACACCGGGCCGAACCCCATATTACCTAGCTGTCACGTCATTTGATGTAGGTTTGTCGATAATGAAATATTCGAAGGGCGTACATGAGACATAGCAAAAATTCATTCAATTAACTTCCTTGAAGCGACGGTCTATTTAGATGCATTTCACAGCATAGGTTTGATACATGTTACATATAGATTGCACGGTTTGCATTGATGCAACAATGCATGAAGTATTTCATACCATATACCTACTGGAAATAAACAAGGATCCTAGATAATAAAATAAAATATATATCATAGAGTTCCTTAGAAGAACGATAAATTAGGTTTCGGGTAAAGTACCAGCATTTCAAATGTTGAAAATCCGGCCGAATTTGGAAAAAAACCGGTTCCGGCCAGATTCGGAAAAAGTATCAAATCCGGTGCACCACTCATAAAAATTAAAGGACATGGACATTGAAAACAATAGAAGGTCGTGAACAAGCGTTGCCATGACAGCGGTACCTAAACGTCGATAGCAGCTTCCAGTAGTTGACAATGAGAAGATGCCCGTAGCTTACATTATCTGTGTACTTTGTAAATATTCACGTTAATTGTCATCTCTCTTTATATAAAAGCATTTTGATGGAATATCTTGCAATAAATCGCCTTACGGCAAGAATCTGCAATTGTTGCAAGTCTCAGTAATTAAATGTTTTTGCATCATGTCGACTGAAATGACTATCAACAAACCGCCAATGTCCATTCTACCTCACTAACTTAAAAAAAGCGAAAGGTCGGATTTCCATGAATGCGTCGATCAAACATTTCATCAAATCTCTGAACTCAGTCTTCCTCAGGGGGGGGGCGGATTCCTCCCACTGTGGATTTTTTATTTCTTACTCGAGCAACAGATCCTGACAATTTTTTCCATCAGTGACCTTTCCACATTTTGGGCAAGTTTAGGTACCAAAAGCTTTACGTCGGCTTCAATTTTTCGGCAACAGGAAACCTTGAAAAATGCTTGTAGATTGATGGAAGTTTGCCTTTGGTACGGGAAAAATCTGCGTGTATTTCTATCGCCAAAACATCCATCTTATAATACCTTCAATGTCATACAATGGCATAGAATGATTGTCTTTTAAATCAAATTACGACTTCTGCAAGAGTCGTAGTAGGCAAGATAGAATACTTATGTCCTAGCTTATACAAATATTTATCATAGTTTGATAGCAAAAAACAGATTTGATGCACTCCCTAATTTATTGGCAAGTTTAAGTAAAAGGTTAAAAAGAAATTTACACACCCGACGTTTCGTATCACAGATACATAATCATGGGACCCATGATTATGTATCTGTGATACGAAACGTCGGGTGTGTAAATTTCTTTTTAACCTTTTACTTAAACTTGCCAATAAATTAGGGAGTGCATCAAATCTGTTTTTTGCTATCAAACTATGAATAACCTCCCGTGTATGGCTATAAATCAAATATTTATCAGTTTGCACCCTACAGGTACCAAAAGAAAGTTATCTACAAGAGAAGGTTGCGCAAACGCGTTTTCGACCTGTCGGCTTGAACAGCTATGCGTTTTCACAAGACGGTAGTTGCGAAAGATAATTGTTTGTTTTTGGCAAAGCTCGCAGATTTGTGACTTCTATCTTGTACAATTCTCCATCAGTTTGCATCTGCATATAGCTACAAGTATTGCTGAACTAGGGACTGAAAAATTTAGCCGTTTGGAAAGGATATCATTCAGAAAGCATAGCTAATATTGGTGAGAGCCATGTGAAAGCAGTTAATGAGACTAAGTTGCAACGCTTTGTTTAATTGGCTGTTGCAAACTTTATGTGCGATTTCATAGGTGTAAACGGGTTTTTATATTTCGAAAAAGACTCGTGATGTCAAGTGAAAAGTTCAGGGTGTTCCACTAACTAGATTTTCCTAGATTTTTGATATGTTCATAAGGGATTTTTTCTCTACAAGATGAACCCACTCTTGAAACTATTGGAATTTGTGACGGGTTGAAGTGCAATTCGATGTAGATTGCCTGGACTAACAGGATTGTCAAAGAAGTTGGAAGATGCGTATGTATTTTAGTTTCATCCGTCATTCCGTCCTTTCGTCATTTCGTTGTGCAAGTGTCGACTGCATTACTGTACTGCTGTCAGTTAGCCGATATCCACCATGATGTGATATTGATGTGATATTGATATAAGGTGCGTTCATAAAGTCACTGTGCACCGAATAATTCAATGCATGCGCAATATATTGTCGCTTAGAAATAGATTGCCAGGGCATCATAAATAGTGAAGCTTCTTATAAAAACATCGACTTCTGCGTGATCACAAAATATATATTTACATCTCACAAAAACTGTTGAAAATGTCAACCTTGTTCACAAAGATCAATTCGACGTCTCATATTCTCAAACACTCGATGAGTTTCCTCGTGCCTGATGGCGTCATTTTTCTGTCGGTTGTATTCTCTAAACTCCTGTAGATTTCGTGACCTCTTTCGGCAACCCTGCCTGACCGCTACCCACCATTAAAAGTCCAAGACACTCAAGTCCAGGGATCTCGGGCGCCAAATTCCTATAGAGATAACTCTTGTTTGGAATAATCCACTCAAATATCGAAATGAGGAATTGGCGGTATCCGCAGCTGCTCCATCCTGTTGGAAATAAGCAGTCCAATTTTCATCGTCACTTCATTCGTCGACGAGCGAAGCAATAGCTTTGTCAAATAATTTTTGCAATAATAAGAGAATATCGGCCCAAGCATTCGCCTTCTTGACATAAGAGAATGTAATGGCTTCTCAACAAATTCGTGTGGGTCTCCACTCGACCAGATTCGGGAATTCTGGCTGCTAGCATACTCTGATAGATGAAACTAAGCTTCATCAGAAAAGAAAGTCTTATCGAACACATCATTTTCATTCAGATTTTCCTTGAGCTAGAAGCAGTACTGAAGACGCTTATCATGATCGGCATCATTCAATTAATGTTGGCAAGAGATGTGGTATGGATATAAGCCTATGTTCTTTCTTGCAGCAGGATGAGCGGCCCCGAGACATAGACCCACTTCTTGGGATAAGTGACGCATCGACTTGCTTGGGCTATGAGTCACAGCTTCAGAAATACATTGACCTTTTGATCAGTTAAGATCAATGGTCGATCTGAGACTAATGGATCGTGCACCGAGCTAGCTTCTCGTAACTCACTGATTGGACTCCAATCAGCATTTCGATGAGGCAAATCAGTTGTAGAAAGTTTTATTTAAAAACTCATTCTTCGCTTCATTAGTATATTCCCCATGGGCGTGGAAAACATATTCGACCAAGAAGATTCCCTCTCGCATTGACAGCACCATCCTCAGCTTCGAAAAGCAACGCGCTGATCTTTTCCGAGTTATAGATCGTTATCTGATAGGTGTGAAGCTGATTCAAATTCTAAATCATGTTGTGTGTCACAAGCTACTCAATTGCGCTTCTCAAACGAGCCTCTGGAATTTATCTCAAAAACATATTCATCAAAACAAATATGTGCATGTTTAAAACGGTGCAAATTATCTTCCTAATTGATATTAAGCTGAACAATCTACTCACCAGACTCCTCAGAAATATTGAAAGATTTTTTTTGGTTCATTTCTCGCTGATTGTTTCAATTCGTGGTCAGTGTTGCCGAGTTGGTGGCGACACTGGGGAAGAAATTTCATCACATTCACTTCGACATTTAAGCAAAATATTGTAAATCCTAGAATATCGAGGGATATTCACCGAAATCCCATAAAACTATGTAAATCTGCTTCTAGCAAGCAGCATGTCGATGTTGTATAATATTTTAAGTAATTATCTTAATGATTGAAGCGGTCTCTCATCTTCGGCGGATTTTCGTGGCGGCTAGTGGCGACTAGTGGCGACAAATTTCCTGCCACGAGTCGGCAACAATTATTCGTTTCGTGGCGAGTTCGTGGCAGCTTTCGTGGGGAGGAGTTTACAGTGTAGGATTACGACTGGAAAAACATAGGCCTAGTATGGAAGAGGTGCACAGTGACTTTATGAACGCACTCTATTATGTGAATTTGTGACTGCAGTCTACAAATTTGCCAACGACAAACATTGGTTTAATTACATGAAAAGTCGGTTGCCCCAATCTTATGTACTGAAAATCTAAAGTACACTATTACAACTGAATGCAAGCAAATACAATCCAGATAAAAGTGCTTCCTGTCAACGCATGTGCCGAATGTGTACCTTTGTTCTAATTTTAACTTCATAGCAACTGAAATAAGTGCAGAAATCGGTCATATAAGCACCGAATGCTGATTTCAACGTGAGATTGAGTTATATTAGCATCGAAACCTAATTTCACTGTCTCGGGTAGGCTTGTCCTCTACGACTGATGTTTTCATTATGATATCAATATCTGAACGTTTTTTTCAAGCTTACGCTCGTGAAAACCTTTTTACACAAATCCTTTGTTTAGAAATTTTATTTCGGGCGCCGTTAGACGAATCTCATGTCATTTACAGATTCAACTACAATTTGGCTGCGTCAGTGGTTCGCGACTAATGTCTTCGCTGAAAACAGGAAAGGCGCCGGCTTCAAGGTATTAATGTCAAATGACAAAACAGTTTGGTCATAAAGCTGTCTGAGCCAAATGCGGCTCACTTTGTAATCTAAAGCACTGAAAAAGCAGCTGGTCTGAACCGCAATTAGTCGTTTTTCTACCTTTGCCACTGGTGAAATATTTAGAATTAAAAGATTAAACTTGCGTTCATGAGTTCGAACTTCTCCAGTTTCAGAATCAACAAAGCTGTACATTTACGTGTATATCCAGTATGAAGTATCATACATTGAACTTATTTCATCTGAGGATAACATGTGCTCTTACCCATGTCAGGACTACTATGAGAAGAAGCTATGATTGTGTTCTGACCACTAATACGAAAAACGCAAAAGCTTATGTATACCGGAGTCTATTCTTTCTCGCTAGTTAAAGCAACCGCATCAACTTTGCGGATTTTTTTATTCACTAATAATTGTCAGTAATTCACGTTTTAATGGCTGATGCTTCCCGATGTTTAGATGATTAACGGTCTTGTCGACAGCTTGCAGTGAGGGGAGTAGAAAAAGGTAAATATCAATTGAAAAACATCCCAATGTTGTTGAATTGAAGAACAGGGATATTTGATATAGCAATTTCTTCTGGCTTTATATATCACAATTATATGAAACTCATCTATACCGGTAAATATCGAGAAAAACATAAATTGCTTTATTATTATTCATTAATTGGTTTTATCCTCCTCCACGGGGAAGATTTTCTAGATAATTTAATGCAGGATTGATCATCATAAATGACAGTACTGCGTGAAGGATCCACGAGCAATTTAAATTGATGCATATGTCCGAGTTCTCTGGGAATTTCCTATGTCTCAAAAATCCAAAAATCAGGTGCTGTGGCAAAATGCGTGGAAGTTGAAAGACACGGAAACAAGCTGTAGTAATTGAAATTTTCGGAATGGGAGCAAAATGTCTACTGGGAGGTAAAATCCGCCTCATTTCACGATGTGATGGGAAAAGATTTTTCAACATGTCACACTTGCGCATTAATTGGTATACTATTTCTTAATTTGTACTCACCAACAAAAAATTGCTTTCGGAATGATCCGTTATTGTTTGACCTCAGCGATGATGATCAATTGATGAGAGATCAGAGACGAATACTGTAATTTACATGTACAGATTTAAGCTAATTAGATGAATAGGAAATATTGCAACGCAGCTCTGAGTTTGATTTAAATTTGTTGCTCTATCTAGCACGAATGCTTACAATATTAATCCTGCACATAATACTAGGATTATTTGCAAAACAAAGGCGTGCAATTCATTTGAATTCGAGTCCCCATGTCAACTTCGAGTTTTTCTTTGTGAATTATCGTCGCTTCGGCAAACAAACGGTAAGAGTACTTCTACTGACAAATCCTTGAAGAACGGAAAAAAGGAGACTGAATCCTTAAAGCATACAGACAACGAATTTGTACAAGCGTCAACCACAATATCATGCTACGATTTCTATCGCTTAGAACAAGGTTTGAACGAGATTTGTAAATCCGACCGCTCTTTTTCATTTCACTGATTAGTGAACTTCTACGGTGCATTTTCAATCGAGATATTACGTCGGAGATGTTGCAAAATGCACGAGAAAAGTGAAAATGATATTTCTGGCCATTAGGAGCTCGCTGGTGAAGCGAAATGGAGGTAAATGACCATAGATATCCGATGTTCTCTTTGTTTTTGGTCGATTGGAAAATTGATGGCCATTTATCGACACATAGGCATCAGTTTAGGAGCCAGGCATGAGAAGTAAGAAACGTATTTTAACATAAACATACGTCTCTGTTAACATACGTTAATAACATTCGGTTAGCAGCATTTAACCATTAAAAGCATTCAATGTTAAATTTTGACAATTCGTCAAAATGACATGGAGAAAAAAAAATGTCTGATAATCTAATAGAATGCCGTTGGGAGGAGAGGACCTGCAAATGCACTTTATAACTTATCATAACATGTGAAAATGACAACATAGTCCGGCAGCCAGAACGAGTTTCTGCAGGGAACGAGGCCGAAAATGATACTCTCACAGAATGATGTACATTCTATGCCCACTACGAATAGGTGCGTCTGACGAGTTCTAGTGAGTTCCTCTTCCTGTCAGACAGGATCAAAGAAAAGCACATGTAAATCCAATGGAACGCAGATTGCAATTTTTGTTTAAAGCGAATTTTTTTATGTTTTCGCCTATTGTGACAAAAATACATTGTCTAGAGCCACAATTTTTGACCTGGGATGTCTTCAGGTCATTCTCTATCATGTTCATGAAACCCTGTCTATGAAGCTAAACACATCCAGAGTTGGGAAGCCTAATAATGTCTGCAAACACAAACATTTTGAGCAAATTAATCCACATTTAGCCAAATTATCACATACATTGTCGATCAGAAACATGATATTACATGTACATCATAGGGAATGACCTGAAGACATTCCAGATCAAAAATTGTGGTTCTAGACAAAGTATTTTTGCTACAATAAGCGAAAACATAAAAAAATTCGCTTTTATTAAGAACTGCAATCTGCGTTCCATTGGATTTACAATTGTTTTTCTTTGATCCTGTCTGCCCAGAAAAGGGACTAATTAGAACTCGGCAGACGTGCAGATGCGTAGTAGACATGGGATTTACATCATTGTGTGAAAGTCTCAGTTCGGCCTCGTTCCCTGTATAAACTCGTTCTGGCTGCCGGACAAATATAATAATTGAATAACACAAACGGCAGGTAGAAATCAGCTATGTAATATTGGGGATGATCTTTTTAATTTCATCAAGATATTTTCTTAATCAACCTAGCACTTTTTATATTGTTATTGTTATTTACTAAACGAGAGGTCCGAAAGCAACAGAAATATTTTGTATGCATATACTCGTATATCATTGCATAGCAATTAATGTGAATACGAAAAGAAAATCAAGTTCGTCTCACCTGTAATTCAGAAAAAATATCAGCAAATGACTTCCAAATATTGTTTTACAGTGCGCTCCGGACCTATCGTCTGCGTTTGGCTTGAAGATATATTGGACAGACATTCTAAATCATTCCTCGCTGAGGTATAGATCTATGAGTATCGATCACGATGTTGTTGTCCATCCGATTACTTCATCGTTTTGATGTCTTTGGAAGTTCTAATGTACATGTATTTAGCTACTTTCAATACCTTTAAATCATCTGATTTTAGCTTCTGCATCATGTCATAGAAATCTTGCTGGCCAGCATCAATCACGAATGGTATGAAACATCTGAGTAATGGATAGAGGATGGCTATGCGATTCTCTGAAATATAGAAATGGAAATTATTTGATGGATCCCGAGGGCTTAAGCCCGAGGGATGTATCAAATAATTTCACGAGCTGTCAGAGAATCGTATTGCTATCCTCTACCCGTTATAAATTATGCCAGATTATTAGGACCATAGATATCTGCGATAAAATCCCTCTACCAAGATTTTCCCTGGGAACAGATTTTATTAGATATAGAAGGGATTCTGAAATACGATTCTACAACTATGCAATAATCTGGTATACTTTATTGTCATGATAAACGGGGCATTCACAAATGAAATGAGCTATTCTTTCAACTTTTTTATCATTACACAAATTGCAGATTCGATCTTTATAAGCAAGTCTATTTTTTATAACTGCCTGTTCCACGGAATTAGACAGATCGTATCTTCTTCTGTTTGATTACGACAATCTGTTGACATAATACCACAGCAATCGAACAATCGGCCATATGAGCGGCCAGTTCAACATTGAACTCGCCAAATTGTGCGATGTTTCAGTGGCTTATCAACCGGATCAAACAGCAAAGAGACACATACGATGTCAAGTTCTTCAGTGACGTTGGTCAACGTTTTTCCGTGCGCCTGCTAACATTTTTAATAATGATCGGAAGGAACAACATTATCGAGAAAACTTGTGCGAAATGATCTGAATTCTTTGAATCTCAAGGAATCCTCGCAATCGGAGCAATGCTTCATTAATTAATTAATAAGCGAATAATATTATGATATTGTCAATAATATTTATTATAACTAAATACCAGAAGTCAAATACATTACAATTACTAATTAATACATGTAGTTGTCTGCATTGTCTCATTGAGTATAGGTGCAAGTATGCATGCTTACCTTTTTCACAAGTTGAGCAAGATCGCTTGGTTTATTGTCATAAACGCTGTTTCACTGATTGCTTGAAGCAGATGCAGGCGTGCTTGATTAAAATTTTTTATTTCATCTTCTTCTAAAATTCCGACATCCTTTTATATATCCTTGTGTTTATCCCTTAACTTTAATTTAAATTCAGTAGTAACATTTGCTATCAGTTCACAACTTACATGTGGCTAAGGTATTACATAAGAAGCTTTCATCAGCATCAAGCAAGATGATGAAGTCCAGCGAAATCCCTCAATTGATTTCAAGGAAGTGAGAACCATAAAGTCAATTTCTCACAGTAGCAATGAAAAGACTATGAAAATCAAAGCAATGTGCATGTACATGCAGTTGACAAATTATCTATCTCTATTTTGAAATTTATATTTGGAAAGTTTGAAAAGCGCCGGATAACCGATCAATTGTATTTTTACCCGCCTGAAGTATATTAGCCATTTAACCGCTTGAGTTCCTACTTAGACAAACATACAACTCAAAATATTGTCTGTTGCTGAATGTAGGCCAACTTCAGTGCTTGCAGAGTACTGATTGTGAGGTATGGAGTTTGCCTATTGATTTGACACTTCAATTCAACTATTTATTTAGCGCACTGTAGAATTAAAGAGAAATGAGAGGAAGCAATGAATACCAGTTGCATGCCAGTAGGTTATTACCATTCCAAGAGATGGCATCGATTTCTAATTTAGCTCGATCATTGCCTTAGTTTGTCTCTGAATTTCTAATAACATGTCGCCAATGAGCCAGACAATATAGAATTTAGACGTTCAACCAGATTTTCCTGTTATTAGAAGGGAATTATCTCATGACCCCAAATCTTTAACAAGCAGATATCTGTTATGATTCCATCCTTACAACAGGTATGTCGGCAATATTCTTTCAGCGATAGGTAATCACATTTGCCGTGGAAAGTGATACAGTGCTGGAATGTACCCGAATGTATCTACATAAATAGGCGACACAAATTCCTTGTTTGTAATAAGGGTGTTGCCATCATTGTGGCATATTTCGTTTAATTTCAATCAATTATGTACATTCGCATATATTCGTAAGTATGGCAGTACTTCTTTCCTGATAATGTTTACAGAGATAGGCGAAATTTATATGTTCATACGTAGGCTGGTTCAAAAGAGCACGACAATTTAAGGAGAATGCCATTTATGTACATGAATACCGCATTCCAGACTTGCGTATGATGAAATCAGGGAATTTTGTGGAATCACTGATACTTCATGAGATCGGACATGGTCAGGAATTATGCTACTGAGCTGTTTCAATTTTGGACTCGCCAGATATCTATTACGCATAATAGTCCCGCAGCCAATGCGAGTTTCTGCATGGGAAGAGGCCGAAACTGAGACTTTCACAAAATGATGTAGACCCTACAAGACTGTGCACGTCTGCCGAGTTCTTGTTAGCTCCTTGTCAAACAGGATCAAACAAAAACACATGTTGCAGTTTTTTTATTCCAAATGAATTTGTTCTATGTTTTCTCTAATTACACCAAAAGTACTTAGCCCAGGGTCATAAGTTTTGACTTGGAATGTCTTCAGGTAATTTCCGATCATGTCCAAACAACCTTGTTAATGAAGCTGAATACATTCAGATTTGGCAATCCTCCTAAAGTCGGCAAACATGAGCATTTTGAGCAATTTCATCCCCATTTAACCACATTCTTGCGTACATTCCCGATCAGAAACATGATAATAACACATATACATCATGCTGATAATAGCACACATACCTGAAGGCATTCCAGGTCAAACATTGTGACTCTGGGGTTAGAGCTTTTGGTGTAATCAGAGAAAACAGAAAAACATTTTAAACAGAAACTGTTATCTGCATCCCATTGGATTAGCATATGCTTTTCTTTGATCGTGTCTGACATGAAGAGGAACCAGGTAGAATTCTGCAGACACGCAGATTCGCAGTAGGTACGGGATGTACATCATGAAAGTTTCATTTTCCACTTCGTTCCCTGAAGAAACTTGCTCTGGCTGCCGGACACTAAAAGTGGAGGGAGCTATTGATTCAAATATGAACTATTATGAGCTGTTCAAGAGCAAATAGCTAAATTCCGTTGTATCATAGACCCACTGATTTTCATAAATTACAATATCAATGTTCAGTCTTAGATAAAAATCAGCAGTATCCAGCTGAAAGCAAAGACCTCAAAGAGTAAGTGTATTAGGTAGAGTAGCAACGCAGCATTTATTAAATTCCCAATCTGAATATGATTTCGATTTCATTAAATGAACTTGATTTCGGACTCAGTACCACTTGTGAGATATGCAAAGTTTAACATTTCTGGAGAAATATACACGAATTTGACTGATTATGATAGCAAAGAAGAAATTTACAGAAGAGAGAAATGTAATCAAAACTCCCCTTTTCAGTTTTTAAAGCCGATATAATAAAGTAAAAGTTAAACGCATCAAAGAGAGGCCTTCGCCGTCCAGCGCCTTCAACTGTCGATGTTTGGATGTCACAGATGCTTTGTGGAGGTTTATAGAAGAGTGAATGATATCATTAAGAACTGTGTTGCATGTATGATTAGCTGTTGAAATGTGAAGTTAGATTGTAAAAAAAATAATTCATGTTTCATATTGATTGGCTTTAGATTGATTATTGATTACTTCGGCATCTGTTATTGTTGTATCCCGTATGTTGGTCAGTTTGCTAGTGAGACCGACCTAAAAAGTCCCGATGTCGCCATCGTCATTATGTTTTTTAATAAGTGTTGATAAAGGGCGCTCGATGTACTTTTGTTTTTTATAGCTCGTTTATGTTCTTGATGCCTCGTCTTCAGCACTCTCGCTGTTTTGCCGACATAGAATTCATTGCACATTCTACAGGTGTATTTGTACACGATAAGCGTTTTCCGGCAAATGTTACTCTTACATTCAAGGCAAATCTCGCATTACAAATTTGGTTATTACTTTTGTGCTTAAAAAATGATGCCGATTTCATACCAGATTCGTTTATGACTTTTATGGGGAATTTGTATTTATTGATTAATATATTTACTTTGCAATTGCATCTGTCGTTTACAAAAAGGAATTTGAAATTAACTATCATATGTGTTTTTGGTTTTTCCTGCTTGTTCGTAGGTTTTGCCTCTCGGCAGTCGTATTTATTATAACCATTATCGATTAGAATACTCCGGAATTCGTTTATATTTTCTTGTTTCCTGATATCGTAATTGCAGCGTTTAGCAATTGACTGAAACCTATTGCTTATGAAATTTTGTTTTACATGTCATAGCAAAAAGGCATTCTTACGTGAAGTAATGTTCGAATGCTCAGCTTTATGATGCCAGCTGTTTATAATCTCGTTGTTCGAAATTTTTATTTTCATGTCTAGAAATGGCAACCATTCTCCAGGTTCGGGCGTTTCTAGTGTAAACTTAATATTTTAATTTACTGAATTGAAAGCAGTGAATATTTCATTAAATGAGCCTACGTCATATGGTATTGGCCCTATTATGATGCCATCAATATACCGTTTGTATATTTCGGGTTGAATATTCAATTTAGCTACAGCTTCCGTTTCTATGCTATGCATGAAATTTATTGCAAACGCAGGGGCAAAATGAGCACCCATGGGTACTCCCTATATTTGTTTGTATACTTTATCATTATATTTTATTTCATAATTGTAACAAATAAAATTTAGCAAGCGTTCTACGTCTTCAAGACTAATGCCATAGTTGTTAATTTTGCTCCAATAGCTGCGTAACAGTTCGATATTGCATTCTATACCTTCTTCTATCGGTATACTTGGGTACAGGCTTACGACATCCAGGGGAATGAATACTCTATTATTTACGCTTGTCTGTTCGTTTAATATTGCTATCAGATCATTGCTGTTAGATAGGTAAGACGGAATATATTGTAAGACTTGAGTTAGAATTTTAGAAACTACCTAATCAATTTTCTCGATAGGGATGTTGCGAACTGAGGCCATCGATCGAACCGGAAAACCATAGTCCGATCTTTCCTTTTGATCTTTAAGGGAAGTAAAGAAATTGGACAGGTTACTACTACCAGTAGTAATTAATTTTTTACTCTGAGACCGCAAGACCGGACTATCTTTAATAACATTTTTGATAAGTTTATTGACTTGTTTCTCCAATGAATCAACTTTTGTCTTATTTAATTCTAAGTAAGTCATTTCATCTTTTAATACATTTTCATTTTTCTTTACTAAATCTTCCGTTTTACAGATTACAAATCTATTCGTCTTATCTGACGGGATGTATTGTAAATTGCTGTTCTGTAAGAAAGCTTTAGTTTTGCGTTTTTTATTTTCAGTGTCTAGATGCGCTTTGTTATTACTAAGTTTTTTAGTTTCGCAAACCAAAATGTCCTCCAAGTCGTTTTCGAAACAAACTATCTTTTGAAATGTATTCTGCAAATCCTCAATGTCATGACTACCGTGGAGAGGCAACATACATGTAGTTTGTTACATTGGAAATTCGATGGACTGCCATTACTTTAAAGCTCAGCCAAAATTAATGATAAGATTATTTTCTTAAGTGTGATCACATCACAAACTACCTGCCACTGAAAGAGCAAAACATCACAATTAGGCCTAAAGGAAATGATCATAATTGACTTCAAAAGATGTTAATGGGTGATGTAAATGGGTCGACATTGCTCTTCAGATTCAAGAAATGATGCCTTGCGAAACATAAAATGACACTGAGATTTAAATCAAAAACATGACATCTCATTCAAGAAGCATAGATCTCAACTTTCCTTTGAAGACTTGCCGGGACTGGCATTATAATGCAGCTCATGAAACTTTCTTGATCACCAGCTTATGCATGTGAAAATCACGTCAATACCAGGCAAATCCGCAGTGGATGCATCTTTTCACAAGGTAAGTGCTAATCTCCAGTACAATGCTTCACACAATAATGAAACGAACTCAAGCTCAAGTTACAGTCATTATCATGAATAATTGGGCGGCATCTTCTCTTAAAAGGGTCAATTCCATCAAGAATTCTGTGAGACAATGAAGCAAGCAAAGGAGAATAATAACACAATATACATGGACATGTACAGGCTATATTAGACAATAATAAACATTTTTTAACGGCATTTGTTCACAAATAGGCCTCGAAATTCACCGTGTGAATCTGTGTTTGCCCTTACTTCACACCTCAAGCTACCTGTGAGTGTCAATCCTCGAAGTGAGTCTTCAGCGCCAAGTATGAATACAGCTGAGCAACCTGAATTCAGACACATATGTAACTTAGACTTACCCACAATCAGCATCAAAGGAGAACTGTTAACACTAGAATGTCCAAAATTTCGTAACCTCACAAATGCCCAGTTGCGGTTCTAAGAAATTTAGAAAAATGAGTATCACTTAATTGTACACAACACAAATCCATACCATTGATATGATGCACATGTTCCACTGACAGTTTTGCTGCATGCGTTGCACAGCATATTATTTTATTTATTTCTACATGTACACTGATGGAACTGCTTCCTTTTCTGAGTGCGGGGTGCCGCACTAGTGATAGCAATTGGAGTGCATGGAGATGGACTGCGGCTGATTTGACAAAGTACTGGACTCAGGCTTTGCAAACAGGTTCGGCGACTGATATTACCAGTACTGCCATTTATAAGTCTATAAATAATCCATAAATTAATTGACCTCACGAAAATTCCTCATGATTTTTTTATGAGATTTTTTTCTCATATATATCTCATGACATTTAATGCGGATTTGGAACGCTTTCGCATGAAATATCTCATCAAATTTCATGAGCAGTCTCATTAAAATCTCATTAAAAGACCCTTTAGGGCACAGATCTCCATTTTACTGAGGAATCTTATTTTCTTCTCACGGATAGTTGTCATTGGGTCCCATTAAGACGTATCTCAAGTATTTTGAAAAATATATATCGGGAATATTATTTTTGGGGGTGGTACATTTTTGTACCACTATACCCTAGTGAAATTTTCGATCTCGGCAGATAGTTTTTTTGCAATTGTTGTTGCGCTCTTTAATGCAAGTACCTACGTAGGCATGGTTAAAATTGTATTTTGATGTTGTGCAATATACCAAACCCCTCATGTTATTGTGTAATTCAGAGCACTACATTTGTTGGAGAAATGCCTGTTTTTCACATACAACTCAAAAAAATTATCAATCGATGATTGATGATGATTAGCAATATACATTATCATTCGTGTGTTGTGTCCAAATTTAGGCCTATCAAACAATAGGGGAATGAAACTATTCATGATAACATGAGTAGCAGTTCCTCTGACTATTCAGACATAGAGCAACGTCACAGATCCTGCAGAATACATTACTTCGGCAGTCGTTTTCGTTTGAAGAACAGAACCTACATCATGCTCTATTGCTTTTGACAATTTGAAGGTGAGGAATACCATTGGATGATGGTTGGAGCAACTTTCTTTTCTTCGACTTTGCCGATTCGAACCACGGTTTGGATCTTGATGAGAATTGTCCTACAAGACCATGAACAATCTTCAATCGAAAGTCCTTCGATGACATGGAAGGGACGTCTTTCATCTGCTTGTACACTATGTAGGCATTTGAAATTTGATCGAAGAATAGTTTGAGGTAGTATTTGTACCGGCTTCGGTGGTCGATTTCATAGCATTCTTTCCCTTGATCAGAGATGTCCACACCTCCCATGTAGCAATTGTACATGGCTATCATTATCGGGATGTCAACCTCTTCCTTTTGTGCCGATCCTTTGACTTTTCGCTGTTTAGAGGTTGCTCCATGAGGCGTCAAGTAATTCGATACAGCGCACACGCACCGTCGATCCTTCCATTGGATAAATGCCACCTTCCCATTGCTTTGGACAGTGCCAAATGTTTCCCCAAACTTCATCGCTGCGTCAGTTTTCAATTGGGACAAGTGCTTCTTGTTCTTTCTGATGGTTGCAACCGACTTGATGCAATATTCATGCAATTTCTCCATCAAGGGAACCGAAGAGAAAAAATTGTCAAACGCTAAAACACATCCTTTATCTCTAATGTTTGTGACAGTTGCAGAACCACCGATTCGCCAAGTGTATGTGAAGAGTCGGAGAATTCATCAGGCTTTTTTCCGGTGTACAGGTGAGATTCGAAGACATAGCCTGTCTTTGCCGAAGCTCTGACCCACATTTTGAATCCCTAGCGCACTGATGGTTTGTTCTTGATGTATTGCTTCATGATGTTATGACCTTTAAATTTTATCATTCGCTCGTCAATTGAATGGGATTTTGAAGGGCTGATGGCATCCTGAAAGTGCATGTTGAAATGATCTAAAACCGCCTGAATCTTGTAGGCACGGTCATTAGGGGTGGCGTTCCAATTGTTAGAGAAGTGCAGATTCTTTCTAATTGCTTCGAATCTTGCCAGGGTCATTATATTATTCACAAATGGAACACCAACTGCTTTGTCAGTGGACCAATAATCCCTCATTTCAGGAAGAACATGCAGGCCCATTAGAACACAAATACCCACGAAGGCCTTCATTTCTTCTTCTTCAACAGAAAAAACGTTCCAATTTTGTTTCGCGTATTCGTGTGACTGGGGAATTAGTATGTCACCAATAAGTTGATTCAACCCAGAAACTTTGAGAAATACTTCATATGGCCAGTTCAGTTCAAGGATGTCAGACCGAATAATGTCATGTTCAATAGTTTTTGAGAACGATGGATTGGGTTGAAGACTAGCTTTGGTCTTCCATGAGTTACAGAAGAGGGTTTCTCTGGGTCCTGTCATAGTTGAAGTAGTAGGTCGTTCATCAGATTCAGGTGCTTGTGAAGTCGATATGACGGCTTCGTCCAATCCGGCGTCATAGTCCGCTTCAAGGAGAGACTATATCCTCTTCATCAACATGGGCAGGCTCTTCATCGGAATCATCGGCGAAAAGCAATTGTATTGCCTGTCGACCAGCAGATCGTTTGGTGATGAAAATTCTTTCCGCCATCACCTGAAATGAGAAGTCAAATTTGAAACAGCAGCTACTTGTAATCATTTTCTGATTCTGTACATTATTTAGAAGATTCAATGTATTACTTAATGTCACAGAAAGAAAACATCTACGCTATAAATAATAATTGAGGAACAAGCACCACAGAAACGGACATAGCCTAGTGGAACAACTTCGAAATAACGATGCTAATAGTGTGTGGTCGAGTCCCTGAAGAAAAAATTTTGCCAAAAACTACATTGGTGGAGCGTCATAGACGCAAAAGTGTATCTAGGCTTTTTGGATGTATGTCAAGTACCTAGCAATACATTTTTCAGAACATGTACTAGCATTCGTGAATATTTCATTATTTTGCATAATTTTCCTCTAAGGCTTAGTGGTATATATTTGTACCACCTACGTGTTCTATTTCAATTTTGCACAAACGAACAAATTATCAGCTCATGTCTTGACCAATTATGTTTTTTCAGGTTATCATCTTACCAAAATTGTGGTAGAAAAGTTACTAGAACATGAAAGAGGCAGATGACATGAACACTTACCCGATGCAATTCCAAAAAAGTCGATAATGAAAAAAATGTACAATTTCATCGTCTGTATCCACTAGAAAATAATTGATTTTGTAAAACAAACTAGTCACAGCTTTTTTTCTATGCATTTTCTACCAAGTGGTTAGATATGGTAAATGATAACGGAAAACAAGAGCCGAAACACGATCACAAAGAAATACATTGTTGGTGGTATAAAAATGTACCACTAAACCCTAAAGGGTTAAAAGATAATCGGTTGCTTTTTCTAACTTTTGAATTTATTTTTCTGGAATATAGTGATTGAGACTTTCTTTGCCTAACCACGTTGCCCAAAGCATTCCCACGCCATGTCCACAATAGTCTACTATTTCAGTATTCGCAATAATAGACCAGTTTTTATACTAAACTGTGATTGTATATATGTCTATTTTCAACATCTTGCATAGCAACAGTAATTGCAAAGTCAAATTATATATGCATCATTTCGAAAATGCTGTTGCAAATCGCCATGATATATTCTTTATTTTTGCCTTTTATCCTTTATAGACAAAACTTGAAGATTTTGATCGATTGAATAAGGTTTCTTATGGTTCTTTCCTTTCGCGACTAGCATGCATACCTTACTACTTATAAGCTAATTTTCACAAAAATCTCATAAATGCTCATGATTTTCCCATGAATGCATCATAAGATATTATCCTCATGAATGTCCTCTTTGCAATTCATCATGTTACCATCAAAAGCATCATGAGAACATCATGAGTTTTTCTTACGAGAATATCATGAGACCAGTGTTTTTGAGCGAGCGAGCGAGCGGCAATTTTTCAATTTTTTGATGAGCGGATGAGCGAGCGAAAAAAATATTCCGTGAGCAAAAATTGAGCGAGCGAGCGGTGATTTTTTGTCGTGAGCGAGCGGTTGAGCGAGCCATTTTTAGAAAAAACAAAAATCAAAAAATCAAAAAAGCGAAATATTTGAAAAGTCTCTTAAAAATGCTCTCTTTAAAAGTCTTTTTATAGTACATGCATGTATATAACTTGATTGATGAACAAACTTCCGAAATTTTTCTCTCTTCTGTAGCTCTCACACTCTAAGCAATATACACTGAATGCCTGATTGGATTCTTCTTCTAAATATGAACTTAGCAATAAGAAGGTCTTTGTGATCGATGCTGCACTCAACATCTGACCATCGACACATTTATTCACATATCTTTTGAATCGGTCTCCTAATCGTCGCTTCGTCCCATAGATGTACTAATGGTCTCCGGTATTGCACGAAGACATTAAAAGGTGCCTCAATTTGATAGAAGAATTTCGTTGCTGGAACATATCCACATGCAGATCCTTGAGAAACATTCAGTATCGTCAAACGTGAAAGAACTGCGAAAGAGCTACAATTTAAGAGGAATTGAAGCCAACCAAATTAGGCCTACACCAGGACAATCCTAGAGTAGGCATATATGGCTTCCATTTTGCGATGCATTAATTTAAGACCACGGACATTGATTCACTTTAGTCCTTTTCCATACCGGACTCCGAAGTGCGTAGGACTGAATCTGCCTCCCCTTTAACATCCAAACCAATGTTCCAAATCACATGAAATTCACGGTACAACATATTTAGGTTCTAAGCTTTCTTATCGTGATGTTCATTTGCTCCAACTCATTCATCCCCCATGCTGTAAAAAGCAATTCAAGATGTCAATTCACCAATTTTGTCAGATTTTTTAAATTTGAAATTCCACCGAACTTAAGAGAAAAATCTCCTCAATGATAAAGATTGCAGAGTGCCCGCTCGCCTGGACAAGTAATGGAGAGATGTCCTCAAACATCATGTCTGAGGACATTTTTCTATTATGTCTCCTCAATCATTGCTATCTACGATGCTAAATGAGTTGAGTGTGATAGGAAGCTACTTATCTGAGAACGACAAGATTGATGTGTAGGCCATACATGGAATAGCCTACATGTCAAACATGCGCATACAGTCCGTTTCATAAATAGTTAGAAATTAGCTTGAACTAGACATTTTAAAGTAAACAGCACGTTTTCTAATTATAATTGAATAAATTTGCATCCTATATCATGTTAGATATTTTTCTTTATTATATGCTTGCCCAGTTAGGGCCTAGTCGTTAAAAGGGAGTAGACCTTGCTGGCCAGTCTAAAGTTCGTTTTCCTGCCTGTCTTCCATACAATGGAGTTGTACTGGCACGATGGCATGGAGCATTGTCATACATGAGAATCCAATCAGATGATGGATCACCTAAACTGCATGCTAAAGGATAAACATGTTCTTCGAGCAGTCGAAGGTAGCGTTCGGAGTTCATGTTTTCCCTCATAACATGCAGTGAACTGCGACCATCACTCCCAGATGGCTCCCCAGATAAATTATTTCCTGCAATCGTCCTGACTCCTCGATGTAAAAAAATGATCAGGAATGTCTTTCGATTTTTGTGTTTCATACCCCCAGCATTAGAACGGTCATATTTTTCCCAATTCGTTCGATCTTCCGCTCATTAGCCTTTCACACCCGTTCGTTCGTTCACCGCTCAAATGAACTATCACCTGCGTTCCGTTCGTTCATGGCATAAAACACCATTTCAATCGTTCCTTCTAAGTCAAAACAATATTCAATTTTGATGGACCCTACATAGTGCTGTCGAACCCTATTATATAGTGATGTCGTTTCTAGCTAACATTGGTTTTTCCAGAGAAATGTGGAAGCTGGCGATGCAGGCATCGCGAAATAATACAAGCTGCCCTTTCGGAAAATTCGTTGTCGGTATTGTCCTACAATGACAATGCGAAACATGAGTTGACGTCAAACGTTACACGTCACACGCGCCCTTTGTATCAAAACCAATCAAACTAGAGAATATCAAAATCGATTGAGAACCTCATACTCCTTCTGTCTTGATGATTAGCCTACAACACGCTTTAGCAGCATCACGCTGCACGAATTTGCTATAGGTGACGATGGGTAGATGTTCACCTATTTGACACTTCGCTTACACAGTGCTTGAAACCTGCTAGTTAGCATAGGCCTAGGTCTAGTCTTCAGAAATAGTGATTTAAGAATACGATGTGACTAAATTCGATAGTGACTAGATTCAATTGCATAATGAGCTTAGGTTGCATACATTACGCCCGCGTCATGTACGCCGCCATGAATCCCTACTTGCATATCCATTGACCGGATATGAATTCTCAGATTAAGCCATTATTGTAAATGCCCGTGCCTGCTTGCGAATGCCCGCTTCCCGCAAAAATCGAGATGCCCGCAACGGGCCCGACCCCAGCTATAACTTTACTTGATGCAAAAGCAACATAATACCTGCCATTTTTAAAAAGTAATGGTCAGATTGGCACCCACAGTGCAAGTAGACCTACCTCATCACAGCTTCTGAATTCAAACTGTTCAATACTTTGTGACCAAGTGATGAATTAAATTATACTTTAGTGCGCATCATGACAAATTTCGTTGCTTCATGCAAGGACGTGAAACATTTTGAGTCCGGCTTCTTCAGTTTTCACCACTGATAAACCGCATTGATGGTGATATGCGCAGATGTTTTAGGATGAGTAGTAGAATAAGTAGATGCATTTTCGGAACACTAAATCAATAACGAGAGATGGAATCATTGTGTAATAGCAAGTCTCTTGTCATTGTTTTGTCATTGAACTGAAGTCTTAATGCTCAAACAAGCAATTTCGAAGAGCATCAATAGAGTTTTCTTTTATCGAAATTTTCGAGGCTTCACTACACCACGTAAGCCAAATGGGTTAGTGGTGATCCATGCCCAAATTGGCAATTAAATATTTTCAAATTTCAGAATACTACTTTACTGAAGTCAGATTGTGTAAATAAGCAATTTTGGAATGTATCAAGGATTTTCTACCATTATTTCTTTTGTTGGGTTTCGGGGGCTAAATTACCGCTCAATCACGTTCAAAAAATTAATTACTGCTCAAACACTGACATACTGAAGTATGCCGATGATCTGATCATACTTCATTATGTTCGGAAATTGGAGGATGACAGACTATGTTTGGAGTGGCAATATCTACGAGACTGGTCGAATCGTGTCGGCCTTCCAATTAATGAGGCCAAATCTTGCGTGATGGACATTTGTACAAAAAGGAATCTTCAGCTTATAAATCTACCGGGTGTAAATTGTGTTCTAAATGCAAAAATTCTCGGCGTTATTTTCTCTGAGGATATGCGCTGGAATTTGCATATCAAGATGCTCGTGTCGAAGGCGTCAAAGCGGATGTACATTCTGAGGAATTTGAAAAGATCTGGGTGTCAACCGACTATCATCAAGCAGGTCTACAGATCGTTGATACAATCTGTTCTATTGTATTGCTTCCCTGTCTACTGCAATTACCCAGCCTATTTGGAATCTAAGCTCGCAGGAATCGAACGTCGCGCAGCTAGAATAGTTGGTGAAGATATTCAGCCTGATTTGATCTCTGTCTCTCAGAGAGTGTGCACTGACCTGATGCAGAAGGTGTTTAATGAGAATGATCATCCTATGCGAGAGCTGTTCTTCGATCGTCAGCCTACTAGAAGGAACTCATGCGCACTCCGTCCACCGATAGCCAAGTCAAAACGTTTTAGCTCATCCTTCATCAGCTTTTGTAAATAGTTTTAGTAAGTACGTACTTCACTTTCTTTTATGATTTATAATGCGCTGACCTGTCATGTCTGCCAATAAAGTCAAATTTAAATTGAATTGAATTGAATCAAGCAAAAAAGCCGTTCGTTCCGATCACCGTTCATCGGCTTCTCAGATATGCCGTTCGATAATTCGTTCATCAGAAAAATGAAAAAAAGTTCCGTTCAGACCGTTCGTTTAAATACCATGTATACCCCTGCTAATCTGACACGTTGAGGAATCCGGACCGACCCTCAGTGTCATCTGTGTGACATGCCAATCTTAGCCGTGTCCTCTCTGGCTATGATTTGGTTTCGCAGAGAGTATGCTACACGCACCGGAACGGTGCTTAATTGTAAAGATCACCATGAAGAAGAGTGCAAAGATAGAAGGAAGTAGGACCTGGGCGCAACGAGCTGCTGCGGACCGAACATCTTGACAGATACTGAGCTTAGTGGGCCGATGTCTCAGGTCCTTTTGGATGCAGCATTTGCTGTTTCACATAAACCAGCGATTTCGTTTATCAAGCGATTTCATTTATAGCAGATTTCTTGCATTTATTGATTACTCAGTCACTCATAAGTCACGTATGTCATCTTTAGCTACTTTTAGGAATTATCTACATTATTTTGCCACGACTTCAAATAAGTTCATTTTCAATTGTCAACGCATTACATAGTTTCTTAACGCACCTTGCGAATTTTGTCCAAGTATTGCCCCAAAAATTGTATGCACTGATTCATGTGATCAGCATGTAGGATTAAGTTTAGATTATTGCCCATCTCTGCACATGTCAAAAGAATTCTGTGGCTATGTTCATCAAAATATATTGTTTCAACCAATTTTGTGCAACAGCTAATTTAAAACATTGGTATGATGGTTTGCATTGTTTCATCGTGTGTTTCAAATTTCAACTAAAATGAAATGATGAATTTCCTTTCAACGCCAATAAAAGGTATCTATTTGATTTAAAGCATGGAATTAGCTCTTATCATAAAAAAGTTTGCAGAATTAAGGAGGGTATTATCGAGAAATGAGCGAACGAGCGGTATTTTTTCATGATTTTGAGCGGTGAGCGAGCGAAAGGATTATTTTGAGAAAATGAGCGGTGAGCGAGCGACAGGGCGATTATGAGCAGATGAGCGATGAGCGAGTGAAAGCGGAATTTCGATCCGCTCAAAAACACTGCATGAGACTCATACCATGAGGATCACATCGGAATCCGACTTATAAAGAAGGGAGGTGTGCGATTCCTTAGTTTTTCATGCTACTATAGGTTTGGTAACTCAACCCTGTTGTGTCTTCTGTTCCAACACAGCTGATCGAAAACTGCTTTAACAAATCATTGCAGAGACAAAAGGAAACGAAGAAATGATCTAGGGTTACATTGTAGACCTTACCTTCGAGTACGTGGTCAGCTTCACATGCTGACCAAGCTGCATGCCATGAGGTCTAATGACATCTTTTCTGAGGTACGGAAAAGCCTTGATCAATATTTTGTTTTGACAACGATGACGAGCGAAAATTCAATACCGAAATTGTCAGGATTATTTCCCATGAACTGCGTACACCGACACCGCGCTATGTTGGGAACAGCTTCTCATGAACACATAGATATGATTCTGGAAAATAGCATATGCCACAACTTTCTATGAACTCACTGCAAACGTCTGCCATTATAGTAAACTTTTCTGATTGAAGCCGCTCTGATCGCGTGTTTTTGTCATCAAAACGAATATCTCATTATTTGTTCAAATTTACGTCGACTCATAGCTTCCTTGAACATAGGCAATCCCCATTTGTGAGGACACAACTGATGCCACGGAATGTTTTTAAATCCAAGAACTTCTCTCAAATACCAAAGTCTTATATATGTACTGTATGCTATATCTGATATATAGCGTCATTTCGAAATAATTTGGAATTTTAAAAACGTATAATAACACAAATTTTATAGATTTCATATCGTATAGGCGAAATATTATGATTATTATATGATAATTCAATGTATTTTTCATATATATATATTGATGATGCACAACGCATTTAACACATTTGCGATGAAGATGACCGCACGGGCATTGCCCCGTTGCAGTACGCCATTTGCAAACCAGTAAATGTACATAGACGATCGTCATTTCAGTGTAAGCTAGGCAAAAAATTGACTAAACTCAGAAAATGTTAGGTATTTGATTGTTTATCTGTTCGTGAGAGAAAGCGCAATTAAAGTTTGCGGTCATTTTGACCGCTTAGCCATTCTAGTGTCAATTCGCTTTTAACATATTCGGGCATGTTACAAAGTTATTAAACCATATTTTTCACCATTTCTTATCGATGAAATCAGAGTAGTAACACTGCGTAGCTCGCGTAGCCATTAAGGTGACGGAAGAAGTTTGCTGTACATGGAGCCATGATCGATCAAATATTAACTTCAAAGAATCGATAATCTATCGCCAAGTTTGAACAGTGCTGTCGATTCTATCCGGTATTTACAGTATATTGGCTGCATATGAGTGACATTATAACACAAAACAAGTAAAGAATTAGACTGAGCCATTACTATTCACTGAAACTACATTCCCCGATGTTAATTAATAACCAAACACTTACATGTGGTTGTCAGATGGAGCGCAAAGGAGTTGACTGATTTGCAATCATAGAAATTGACAACAATAAAACCTCTAGAATGGAAATTAAGCTTCATGCAAAGCACAATAACGGCACATAAATCGCACGCATTTTCACTTAGATGCACCTGCCAACGTCTGTATCATTGGGTTAGAATCAGTCACATGAGTAAATCGAAGCTTTTAATTGGTTCTTCATGCCCCAACTTAGTTCCCTCGGATGTGCCGCGACCTTGTGTCAATTTCCATTCTAGCGAACTTCAGATAAACAGTTTATTTCTATGTTTGCAATGATCGGGGCAACATTGTAAAATTCGGCGAATCACTTCACGCTTCAATATCTGTCAGGATAGGGCAATCAGAGGCGCTCCGCTAAGCTTCAAATGTAGCACAGTAGCCACGTCGCACAGTTACGGTGTAGGAAGTCACAGTCCAGCTCACTTGCATCCATATTTGTGAGACTGACAAGCATGACAAGCGCGACTTCTTTGCAAGCGTGATGCGGCACATTAAACCGATTTCTATGTTATTGCAGAAACTCTACTTTAACAATTCAACAATTCTATCCAAAAATGAATCTATTTCAAACATAGAGAACTTTGTTACCTGATAGATAACGGTTAGGTTAGAAGATCCGTGTGAACTGCTGATATCTATGCAGAAAAGAAGTTCTTTCATTGCGATGTCTAAAGAGAAAACTTTTAAAGGCGTACTCTAGTTGATCATTTTATGTCATAGAAGTCCATTCTCTCCACAGCAATAGCAACTGAAAGTTAATCATGAAACTAGCTACAAGAAGAATAGAAAACACAACAGTGAGATAGAGAACATTCGAGTAAGTTGACAAAGAATACTTGGATTTGGAAGAAGTCATGAATTTCTGCCTAATTGCAACAATCTTGGGTAGAAATTGAGCGTTATGAGTCCATGACAAACGGGCAAACCAATTAGAATTGAAATTCTACCTGCCGATAGTTTAGAAGCGGTTTTAGAAATCATTTGCCACGTGGTCCGATATCTATGATTCACATAACTCATACATCGAGGAAGTAATGTCAGTTTGGCAGAAAACTGTGGCGACAATTGGGCTACAACCACAGAATTAGACAGGTCGTCTCTTTTTCCGTTTGACTAGAAGGGAAGCATTGGAACATGTAACGTAAATGAAATGGCACAATCTGTTGACTAAATACCATAGCAATCGAACAATGAGCATCCAGTTCAACATTAAACACGCCAAATTGTGCAAAGTTTCAGTGACTGTTATCAACCGGATCACACAGCAAAGAGACACAGACGATGTCAAGTTCTACCGAGAAGTTTGTGAACGTTTTTTCATGCGCCTGCTAACTTTTTTTAAAATGATCGGAGAGCCCAACATTATCGAGAAAACATTTGCGCAATGATCTGAATTCTTCGAATCTGAAGGAGTCGTGGCAATCGGAGCATTTTGAAGGAATTCAGAGCAACCTGCAAGCGACCCACGACTATTTTTCCTATCTCTGTAAGGCATTAAAAATTTCTTTTTGCCCACTTATTAAGTTCCTGCATGTGCCATCTGTTTGAATCAGTTTGCATTTCTAGCAAAGTGACACGATTAAACAATCTAATTCTGTGGTTACAACACTCTCGTTTAAACTGGCGCTTCGCGCTCGTGTAATTGGTCGTGGTATAACCTTTAATTACGCTATACCTTTGAGAGCTTACTTATCGATGTATTTTCTTACAGGTCCTGAAGTTCTCATACGCTATATTCAAATAGTAGCTTAAACCATTTAGCGCCAGTGTAACGTTTTCGTTACATAACTTTTCGGAATCTGCTGTCTTCTCCAACTAGCGACATATGATACAATATTTTGATTGCCACACATGATTTATCATAAATTTTCAGGCAAACTATCGCCAATTCACAAATTAGCACTTTTTGGTGCTTGTATTTGATCACGAAATTAGACAAAAACTGGGCTTAAAATCTGCTTCTATACTGGAAGACACAGTGGATGAACGTGCACATGTAATTTACTATCCATGTGATTTGCGTAATTTCATTATTCATAAAATACCGAAAATAGCTATCAATACTTCATCAGATATTCATTCATGACATGGCATGTCAATTTTTTGAAACCGTAACGTTTTAGTTACACTGGCGTAATATGATATACAAGATGCCAAAAACAACAACAGAGTAGATGAAGTAAGCGGTGGTGAGTACTGTCAATTTTCTTCAAAACTAATGTTTGTTGAATACTGAAAACGAACAATTATATTGGAATATTGCATTCCTAGTGTAGGCCTATTCTATGAGTGTGTAATGCTTGTTGCTATTTAAAGTCTATGGATTTCCCGTCACAAAACCAACCGAAGTCCATTCCCGTAGTATTTTCCTCAATATGAGACTTGTTAGCTCATGTGCGGAAGCAAGTCGAAGAGGGATCAAATCTCAAGCATTTCCTCTTGTAGCTTAATCATAAACATTGTAGGGGGCCAGTTCGCGTGGCCATAGAATACAAAGATGCCCTCCGACTCGAAAAACTTCAATACAAAACTTCTTTGGCCGTAGACGATGCGTTTCTCCCTACAAGTGCACGCCAGCGGCTCGAGACGACCCAAACTGGTTTAAAATATCTATAAAGGCTAAACTTGATTATATCAACCTGTGCAGTTATCTGAAGACAATACCCAAGATGTTGCTAACTATGGATGAAGAAGTTACTGAATATGCAATAAGCCTAATGCCGATGATGACGGTACATGACTATTGCTACAAAAACCTCCAGAAGTAAATGCTCCATCAGAGTTATGAGACGATGATGAGTTTATGTGCTTAAGATGTTTGTCTGTCAAACAATGTCTCATCAGCTAGTTATATCCCAGGGCAGTGTGAGATTCCAAAAAAAGATGACTAGAATGATCATTTCAGTAAACAGAAAAAACAGTCAATAAAATGGCAAATATCGGTAATTTTCATCTTCGCAGATAGGACAAACATTCTCTGGATGCATTTCAAGGCAAGAAATTTTATGAGATGCTTGATAGGCATGCTAATGGTCTTATCGACCTCAGTGGCAGAAACCAGTGACTACCCGGGACAAAATAATTGTTTAGGCCTACATAATGCTAAACAATCTCAAATGCATTCATTTCTCGGTGTTCTTTATTTATGTGGACATTGTGAATTACCGAGGCGTCTCCAACTATACCATGACTTTGGAGTCGACGCAGTAAGAGAATAAATTTCTCGACATGACTTTCGAAATTCAAAAACTTGTTCTCATTTCAACGATAGGGATTTCACACCAAACAGCAACGACAAGTAGCATAAAGCAGGCCTTTGATTAAATTTACTAATTCATAGTTTCGACAAATACCTCTGAAATATGATGGAGAGCTTTTATGCTGAAGCTATGACTCATTACTTCAGCAGGAATTGCTTGGAGCAAGTCATAAGCTGCATTTGAAAAAAATATGCTTTTGTATATTTTGACATCATATGACGCCATCGTAGCGAAATCGTTACGGCTTTAATTTCTAAGAAAGGGTTATTGTAATGAAATGGTCATCATATATTATTCTTAATTATAACATTCTGAAATACTTATCACCTTTTTCATAGAAAATTTGCCAATATTTATATAGGCGGCCTTAAATGGGTTAAGTGTCGATATTACACAATTTTACCCTAAAGAGATTCACAGGCAAAGTTAGGCAAAATTGATAAAAATTTGATTATTTCAAATTTTGAATTGTTATTTTTAGCACGAAGATGAGCGACTTAGAGCAAATTAAAATCATAATTAGAAATTTCACCTGGCACATCGAGAAATCCATGTGACTTAGAGCAATAAGTCTACTTGAGAAGTTAAGGCGGGAGAAGGCAAATCGCACCCGGGATTTGAATGACTTTCAGAACCCGGTAGAGATTCGCAAATTGAATTACAGGTATGGTTGCATTCAATTAGACGTTCCCGTACGTACTGCTCCCAGACACCCGCAATCAAATGGGATGGACGAAAACTTAGTAAAGACTTTGAAGTCACCAGTCAAAGCCGCAGAGTCACAAACCTGCGAAGATTTGGACAAGGCGATTGAAACTTTTATATTGTATTACCGAAGCGCGAGACACGTAACTACAGAAAAAAGCACCAGCCGAATCATTCAGAGGATGGATGCTCACGATGAACGAACGCTCTGGGTAGCACAACAGTACAGTTTTCAAGGGGAAATGAGGGTCGCATGCGTGACGACGACTCGAATGTGTCTTAGACTCGAATGACGGAGCGATTCATGGAAGACATAGAGACCAAGTTAACTTGTTTCCTTATAGTTCATCTCAATTTCTTCCGATTTCACAGACACCTACACAGCTCACACATTGCGCATCAACCTCCGGCAATGAAAAGCACCACTCCTGTAACCGATTCAGCGGTTCCTATAGTTTCGGTAAATGCCTCCAGCTGTTGATGTTCCGATGATGCCTCAGTCTGAACCTCAAGGCTACCTGCGAGTACCTCAGCAACAAGCTTCATCTCCTGCTTCCTCAAGTCCCAATGTACAAGTACAGCATCAAATCCGCCGCAGCCAGAGAATCCGCAAGCCTCCTGTGAAACTAAGTGACTATGAGTGGTGACTTCCCTAGCGGAGGGGAATTGTGACAGTTCAGTTTCAGCTGATAGAAGCGAAACTAACTTTTGAATTTAATGAAAATATTCAGGTATTATTTTTCCTCTGAAAAATTCGATGTTTTTTAGTGCACTTTGGTGTATTTGATTTTGATAAATGATCCAACTCTAAAGTTGAGTGACGTCATTCTATCAACTATTTTCTTACAAATGTTTCAATGATATCATTAGCTTTGTTCACTTACTTCTCGTATATATAAACAGCTGGCCGACAGCACAATTATAGCTTGCTAAGTGCGAAGTCAGGTACTTTTTTGACATTACACCCGTTCTTAGCTGGAATTACCTACATTACGCACCTACGTTTGAGCTCGCCTATAATTCTCAAATTATAAATATAGGGAAAATGTCTTCAAATAGCAAACCTTTCTACAAATACCTTAAGGAGACTTGCAATTAGCAAGTTAGTGAATTGACGGATATTAATTATACATTGTTGTCATGTCATTTCAAACACACTACTGACAACCGCCTAAGTTAGTCCATCTGTAATAATTGATAAATGCTGTTTTTTGCAAGCACAATGTAATAAGAATAATTGAATATTGAGTTGCATCCTCAGTTGAAAAATGTGGATTTCATAAACTTGCTGAATGCAAAATTCAAATTTATCCGAATATCGCTGCTGCAACATTAAATTGCAATTAAAATTTTTGTAAAGGAAAAGAGCCACAAAGTGCTTCGAAATCATATTCAAGAAAAAATCATGAAATAAATGTAAAATTACATCGAAAAATTTCGTCTGGTCTTCTCAAGGTGGAACAAGATACTAAAGAGTGAATGATTTAAAACTGATGACAAGTGAATACAATTTATATGATCACCACGCACGGCAGTGATAGCCGCAACACGAATTCATTCTACGAACATAAAATCGGCTTTTGTCTCTTGATGAACAATTTCTCCTCGAGCCTGGACAAAAGGCTTTTTGATCGTGTACATGACAACCTACTTCTTTGATCTATTGCGTCACATTGAACCAAGGAACAATCAGCTAAATGATGAGCCACAGACGTTAAAGCCTTTGCCGCTTGATGACGTGTTCCCCAAAGTGGCACATGTTCTCTGATTCGTGTCGCCAAATGCCTCCGAGATCTCTCAATGCAATTCAAATTTCTTTTTACGTATGATTTCGAAGCAACTCGTGGCTCTTTTCCTTTTGAAAATCACCTCAATGAACAAACGTTTTTCTTATTAACCCATATTATACCACTGTCCCTAAAAAGGGACGCTTAATCTCGTCAAAATATAACATTAATGAACAAACTTAGAGATTAACGGGAAGCTATTTACCAAATATATTAATTATGTACATGGATTTGTCTTGAATATTATCTGTACTACTACTCAGATGATAGAGTTCTGTATTTTTAAGATTTATTAGTAAAAAAATAAAAAAAATATTTTCCAATACTCATTTACATGACCCATTATACTTAACTTCTAGAAATGTGATAATCCTTAGTTGGTTGATGCATTGTTGTGATGCAGTCAAAATATGATTGCAAAATAATTTATCTGTTTGGAGAAATAATCGATTATGTAACCGTCCCGATTTAGGGACGTTGGGTACGAATGACCGCCGTGACATTGAAAAATGAAAACATTCAGAACGTCATTTGAATAAACTTCTGACTCATTTTATGTGTTGTGGTACACATGTTCCTTTCATGTTTTCTAAATTTAGTTATGTTTTGTAACATTATTTCAGTTAGTTTTTGTTTAAATCTCATGGAATTTGAATTCATGCAGTCTAATCTATGCGAAATCAAGAAATGGCGTCCAAAAAGACAAGAACCAAAAGTCGAAAACGGTAAGTTTTAATTTCATCTAAATAATTGTTCTCAGGGTATGCTATGATAATCGCAATGATCTGTATGTAGTAGAAGGTTAGTATCTACATTAAATGTGCCAGTCAATAGCAAGATTAATATTTTACCTATAGGTAGGGGTAGGCCTATAGATGTTGTATATAAACATATTGGCTACATATTAGTAATATCTCAATGGCGGTTAACCGACGATTGAATGAATAGCTATCCATTATCAAAATAGGCTGTAGGCTTGATAGTTGGACAGTTTACATCTGGTTTAATCAATTTACTCGTACTTTCCAAAGTAGGCTACTGTTAATTTCTGTATCGCTCTCATTAGTTTGAAGCTTATTAGTCTACACTAGCGCTTTAATGATATGTTACTATAATCATAATCAATCTTTTCATTAGATATGGAATTATCTTAGTTTCTGTCAGGTAAAACGTCAATCGAATGCAAAATGATGACAAGCATCTTCACCTCGTGATGTTGATAATTTTCGAAAATGAATTCAACCCTCTACCGTCGACTCCATCGAGCAGGTATCGCGACCGGTTACGCACTCGACTACGGTGGCTTATGCTGAGGAGCTGATGTCTTAAACTATTGTATCTTTTACCTTTCAATAAGACATTACTTGGTACATTACTTGGTAGGAGGGTTGATTCATAATTTCACTACAGAGAAACGCAGACCATGAATTTAACATCCGGATAAAAATGTACTTTTCCTTTCAGATATACCCTGGACGATGTTGTATCGATAATTGAGAATGATGACAATGTTTCAAAAGCTAACATCTATATACAACCACCTGACGATGGTAATGTATCTGACGGTGATAGTGGAGATGAAGATTATTGTAATCTAAATAATTTACCTGGATCACAATTGCTGCAGGAAGTGGAATCGTCAATCTTTATGAACAATGGTAAAATTATTGAGTTAACTGAATCCAACAAAACTGGTGAAGATTTAGTTGATATACATGTGAGTTTGCAAATCGGATATATTAGTAGCATATACAGGAACCTTTCTAGCACCTCTTCTCCTGTGTCATTTATACCGGTATAAATGCCTTTTATTTTTTAACGCCTAAAAATAGAACCCGGTATTCAATTTTCAATGTAATATCATAATTATTCTTAGGTACATAGCAAAAGCGTAAGCGGTTATTTTCTACATTTTATTTTCTTTATTCAGTGTGTTTAATCTCCAGAATTTTAATATAATTTATTTTACATTTCAGGAAGATGAGTTATCAATTGCGGATGCCTCAAATCAACCAAAATCACGATTTGCCAAATACCGAAATCGAGAGTGCAGCAGAATTATATCATCTCGATGGAGAAAGGAAGATATTCCGACGAATTTATCTACTCAAAGAAGTTGGACAAACGATATGCCATCACTGATTAATGAATCCGATTCCCCTAGCACGATATTTGAAAATTTTTTTGATGACGATGTTATTTCTATGATAATGGAAGAAACTACAAGGTATGCTGTTAGTAATGGAAAACATAATTTTCAAGTGGCATCAAATGAGATACGCTTAGTTTTGGCAATTCTTATCATTTCTGGATACGTTCCTCTTCCTAGAAGGAAAATGTATTGGGAGTTAAAGTCTGATGTTCACAACGAAGCTGTATCAAAGGCAATGTCCAGAAATCGTTATGATAAAATCATTCGATATCTACATTTGGCAGACAATGACCATTTATCTTCGGACGACCCGTTTTCGAAAGTTCGTCCTCTACTTGACAAAATGAATGAGAGATGCTTGAAATTCCAGCCAAATGAACAAGAATCATCAATTGACGAGTCGATGACTCCATATTTTGGACGTCATGGTACCAAACAATGTATAAGGAATAAGCCCATTCGATTTGGTTTCAAAACATGGGTGTTGGCTACCAGTGGAGGCTATGTAATACAATTCGATCCGTATCAAGGCAGTAAATCAACGTATGACAAAAATCTTGGATTAGGTTATAGCGTGGTTACCAATCTTCTTGATTCGCTTCCAAGCCACCTCCCCTTTTGTGTGACATTCGACAATTTTTTTTACGTCATTACGTCTTGTTTCTGATTTAGCCGAAGAAGGATTCGGAGCAACAGGGACAATCAGAGGTAATCGGCTTCAAAAATGTTCGATTTCCTCTTCCAAAAAATTAAGTAAACAACCGAGAGGAGCATTTGATTACCACTACGATCGACAAAATGAAATCATAACTGTAAGTTTGAATGATAACAGCGTTGTTACACTGGTATCCAACACACACGGTGTCTTCCCTTTGAATAGCGCCAAAAGGTGGTCAATGAAAGAAAAGAAATTCATGCAGATTGAGCAACCACGCATCGTACAAGCGTATAACAAAGCTATGGGAGGGGTCGATCGTATGGATCAAAGTGTCTCTTGCTATCGAATAAACATCAGGACAAAGAAATGGTGGTGGCCTTTCTTTGCGCATTGCTTAGATATGGCATTGCAAAATGCCTGGCTATTACATAGAAAAAATAGTTCAGAAAAATTGGATCAACTGTCTTTCAGACGAGAGATTGTTGATGTCTACTTGCGACGGTATTCAGCTTCAAATGAAAATTCACCAGTAGCACGAAAGATTGCACGCTTGGATAATAAAGTCCCAGGTGAGATTAGACGTGATGGAAAAGGGCATTTCATCATCTCAGAAAGTACACAAAGAAGATGCGCCTATTGTGGGAAGAAAACTTACAGACGTTGCATGAAGTGCCAAGTGCCTCTCTACCTTGAATGTTTGCAAACCTTCCATCAATGACTTTTGATTTAAATGTTGTAAAAGTGAACAATTGATCACTGCATCAATCCTCGACTTGATGAAGAAGTGTAAATTTAATAAAAACGAAAAGAAAAAATCATATGTTATATATGTCTTATGCGGAATACCAGTACCCATTCGTACCCAGTGTCCCTATAAAGGGACGTTTACTAAATCGTATATATTTACTTATAACCTTGATTATTTTCATAAATAATGTCGAATTGGTGATTAATCAAAGTAGAAAAATGCAATTTTCAGAAAGAAAATAAAAAAATCAATTTTGGGTTAATATGGGTTAAAATAGGGAGTTGTGTCGATGTTGAGAGATATAAACTACACTGTAAATCGCTCAATACCAATCACATACGAAGGATGCATACCAAAATATATTTTTGTTATATTTCTGTATTCTCTTGGAATATATTTGTATGCTTTTTTAAATGTGGTATGCTTTACATACTAAAGCCATACCAGCACAATGTTAAAGGAAAACATCAATGATTTCTAATATATGTTGATTTAAGGCCTATTGTCAATAAAGATCACACTAATGTTACTATTGCTCTGTAAGTAGTGAGATAATGACATTTAATAGTCAAACTTACAATACTGAATTCGATTTTAATACATGCAAGTCTAAGGCATTTCATAAATAATCAATAAGTATTTAACCATCAACAATTATGCATTATGTAATTTTGGAACTAAGCATATTATCAATCCAAAATAAAGACACATTATAATTCATGAACGCAAAAATAGTTATGTTTGAGATATATAAGTCAACATGGTTGCTCCATAGTTATCGTATTATTTGAATGATGTTTATCAACGTAGTTCATGAAAATGAGCTAATTATGAGTCTTGTGAATGCCATAAGTAAAGTAGCAACGATGACATGCGGCGTTGCTTTAACAATAATTCCAATCTAGTTAAATACCACACATTCACAAAGAAATATTCACGACTGGTATTACTGGAAAAATGTTATTTGACAGTAGTATGTAATATAACTTATTTTTTGCCATGTGACTTAAAGCTCTTCATACTAAACACATACCATGAGGACGAATTTTCATCGGGTCTCGTATATAAAACATACCAACAATTCGTAAAAACAGCCAATCACAGATAGAATAGTTCGTATCGCTACATACCAACCACATACGAAAGTAAATGAGATTTCGTATGAAAAACATACCAGATCTCTGCAAACATACGAGAATCTCGTATGCTAGTTTCAAAATGTATGTGATTTTGGTACATGTTTGTATGTAATTTTCGTATCTAGCAGTTTACAATGTAGCGCTGAGGACTCCTGTTTCTGGATGAAATGGCAGCTATTCAGGTCTGTTCCCATTTCTCAACTGAGGATGCAACTCAATATGTAATAATTTTATTTGCTACAAGTAATGCCATATGATATTTTCAATGACGCAAGTCGGACAATTTGACGCAGAAAACCATTTTTACCAACTGAATTCGTCACTTCAGATACGTGACGTGACGCAAGTCGGTCTTTATGACGCAAATGGTATATTAGACGCAAGAAGTATAATTGACTCAAGCTGAAGTAAATGAAAATTGAAGTCAGACTTTTTGACGCAGTTCGTATATTTGACTCAAAATCATGAAATAAATTCTGAAAACTTCCTGACGCGTCCGAACAATTTGACGCATTTGGTATATTTGACTCAAAAACGATCGATAATGCAATGCGGTATATTAATATCTAAATAAACGGTCAGAAGTTCTCTCAACAATTTTATGTATGGAATAAAGCGCTTAGCTCATAAGAACAAGTTAACATGGAATCAAATAAGCCTATATGGGTCATTCTACAGAAAGTGGCAATTTTCAGAAGTAAAAAAATGAAAAAGTCACATTCGCAAAATCAATTTAAATTGATGTGTATCAACACTACATCCCCTGAAGTTAACTAAACAAGTATCAGCAGCGCTGAATTCTTCTTCTTTCGACGTTGATATTAATTTTTGGTCTAGCGACTTCACAAAATGTCAGTGGTGTAACGAAATGCATAGAAGGTGTTGATACGTATCTAAATGTTTTCATTATTGATGCAACCGACAATTATATAAAGTTTAGGTCCTAATGCTTAGATTCAGTTCGATTCAGGACAACTCTTCAACTATTTATGTCAATAATCAATGAGGTCTCGTGCTTCTAACCTAAAAGTACATTTTTTCGCTCGAAACATTCAATGTGCGGCTTTCAAAACAGAATGAAATGTAGTCAAATGCATCTCATATTATACTATGCGATTGCACCTTTCTACTAGTAATAATCGTCATCAAACTACATGCTCAGAATTTTGCAGGTAATTCAATTTTGACATCGTTACACCACTGACATGAGCGTTACACCAAAGACACATTGTTCCACTAAAGACGTCATAGGTACTTATGTAAAAGTAATGCTTGCTTGTATAATGTTTTGGTATTCTAGTGTTAAGATAATATCTGAAAGGCCCATCAGCGTTGGAATGGGGTCAACGAAATTTGACCCATGACCCACCTGACCCACGGCATATGTGACACACGACCCACATGCTGTAAGGGTGAATGATGTGAGTGCAATTTCCTTTTCTGCTATCATCTTTAGTTTCATTTTCATTCAAGATTCTAGGTCTATCTAGGTAGAGGCCTGGTAGTATCAAAATTGTTGTTAAGATTTGTTATGAAGATTCAAGTGTATCAGATCACCTGTCACATGATAAATAGACATGTAGTCTCATCAAAATTATCTTATAATCAAAGTTAATGCACCACAAAAACGGTTCTAATAAAATTTAAACGATTTTGTTTCTTGTCATAATTCTAGACAGTCCTTTTTAGTGCTACCTATTTAACTCGTAGAGAGATTATTAGTTACGTTGAGGGCCCAAAAGACTAAATTTCAAATTTGCATTTCTTAATCAAATGAAGTTAAAAAGTAAGACTGCAGTAGTCCTAAATCCTTTATTTTATATACTACATGTGTGAAAATTATCCCAGAAAAATCGTCAAACTAATAGCCTATTTTGTTGTTTCTGATGGCAATCGATTCAAATTATATTTACTTCCGCTAATGTTTGATTTAAGTAGGTTGTATATTTGATCTAAGAATGACATTCATTGAAAAGCAGATGGAGTAAGCATGCATAACGCGTGAATAGAAAATTGCACGATGACAAGATTTTAATTCATTAATTAGCTTATAATGTACATAGATGAACTGATGTATATGAGTGGCGCTACATGTGCGAGTACGTTGTTATGACAATCACTAGCGACATGCAGATATTCTAATTTTTATTAATTCCAAATCAAATATCAAAACGAAACTTTTTATTGATACGAAGTGTCAAGAAATATCTCCCCACGGAGCTCTGCCAAAATAAGTCTGTGTGAAAGGGAAGTCTGTATCAATGACCGTCGTATGAATTAGCGTATTTCAGATTTTCATTCATCGAATGAGCAATGAGATGCATGGAACATGTACAATGCGAAAGTAGATTGAACGGCTAAATACTTTAGAGATGAAGCATGTATATTGTCAAGATATTTTATCAATTACATATTTCGAAAATATGTAGGCTGTGATCAATCTTTACCAGATATTTACCATACTAATCTCTACCAGATGATATTTTCTACGAAAGACCAAAATCAAACGAAACAAACAAAACGAAGGTCAGGTGGCAATGCAAGAAACTTGCTACGAGGAGCACTGCTGATAAAATATCCCTTGGAATTTTCTTGGAAAATTCTGCGATATCTTCCAAAAAAGCAGAATATTTTTAATATACGTGGCTCTTCAGGAATATGGTCACGCCTAAACACGGAGCCGCGTAAACACACTCAGAACGAGTTTGAACATCCATCATGAGGATGGAGAATGGCTTACAAGGCCATAAGTACCTTTAGAAATTATGCTATGTCAGTGGCGAAACGGCTGTCTGTAGTGTAACGAAATTTTTCGTTACACCACAGTCTGTTACACCACTGACATTTTTTTACAAAGTTGTTTGTAGATCTTTGGGAATGCGATGAAACCCAGTCATATTGCAGTATTTTCTTCTTGTCAGGATAACCGATAGCTGGATATGTATTTTAGATTGATTTAAAATTCTCTCTGGTGATGAAGCCCGTTACACCACTGACATGGAATAAGTATACGCCATAGGGTAAGCAGATTGAAAATGATGTGGTGCAGAACGATGAAATTCAAATTGCTTCAAATAAAAAGGTTATGCTTCTACATGCCCTGAATTTTGATAAAATCACATTTCAAATTGAATTAGGTGCATGTCGAAGATTGGGGAAGGCAAAACGCTTAGCGTTACACCACTGACGCCAAAACACTGGGACAAGTTTATTTTCGATATCTAAGTAAGAAAAAATGACCGTTGAGGGCAAATACTCTATCGTGGCCTTCTTGAATCATCCTAGTTTGCATCAAAATCATCGGCTTCTTTATAGCCATCATACAAATCGAGAAAATCAAAATTGAAAATTGAGAATCACCTCTGGGACACGTAACACCACTGACATTTCGGGTACTTGTGGATAAAATGAAAGGTGCTTAAGACTTTGTACAGTTCTAGAACTTCTTGGGAAAGTAGACAAGATGCATTTCCATATTTCCACCAAGTTTCGTTGCCAAATTTCCTTTTATTAAAAAGTTATTGCTCTGGGACAGCACATTTACCACTTTTTGGAGAATCACCCATATCAAATGATGCCCAAGATTTACAATCTTAGTTCAGACAGCGGTTCATGGTAAATTTTGCACAACAGAAATATGGCGATCATGCTTTCTTCCAATTCAATGTTATCCACTGTTAGAATTATTTGTAAAGATAATTTGCTTTAAGTTTCAATGATCATCACACTATAAATGAGCTAATCGCAGGAGCAATTTTCTGTCATCTGGAACATTCATCGTAATCGAAATATAATTTGCAGAATGTTCGAATCGATTAATTAGAAAATTGCCATCTCATGTCAAGTGATGAGACCGGAAAGTTGACACACCGCTTATCAGGGGGACAACGACATGACTTGAATAGTAGGCCTTGCCTACATTCTTTGGTTTATTCACGGGATCGTCAAGTAGGCAAGTCATTCCTTGAAAATCAAAGTGTTGAAAATGCATGAAACTGAAGGAAGGATTTGTGGAATTGAAACTGAGAAATTGTTTAGGTCTAATTTTTGGAATGTGAATTTAGCAAGGAAGTGGAGGGGAGCACAGCATGGAAGTTACAATATCCGAAAGCAATGGACCAATTGTCAATAAGATCTTTGTAAAGGGATAAAACAGTAGAGCATTTATAGGCCTCACAATAAGTGAGCAAAAATTAGAGGAAAAACTTGACAACAATAATAAATATGAACAGGACAAAGAACAAGAATAGAAGGATATCAGCAGATGTCACTTCCCTTTCAGGCGATGGTTTTCAATGATTTTTGTTATTTTCTTGATATTGTTATTTATGAATTGAAGCCAAAATAGGCTACCAAAATTCACTCTAAGCATTCGATAGGGCTCTGAGGTTCTTAAAGATATTTTTATATGCTGGGATTAGAAAATGAGAGAATCTAAAAAAACAAGAAATCGCAGTGGGCAGCAATGGTATGAATGCACATGTAGACATACGATAATTAGACTTCTAAAATATCTGTCACATGCATGTGCAGATATCATCATTACGAGAAAACATTACTGTCTACTTTCGTCTACATTGTACCATAGTTAAATTAGGCACAATGATGATGCTGAAGCACTGCATGTCGCCTTCTTTAAATCGCACCCCTCCGAGCAAACGGATACCCGATCAGCATCTTATAGTTTCTCCGGATATCCACGGATCTTCACGGCTGAACGGATGCACACCATTAATTCTACGTCAGGTACCGCTTGGATATCCAGTCTATCTCCGCAGATAACAAATTTTTATCCCAAGGAGATCCGTATCTTATAAGCGGATATGTTTGATATCCAACCGATATCTGGTTCGTTGTTTTTGACGGATATCCGTGCTATCGGCTGTGTTTTCTGTTATCCGCCTGGCATCCCTTTGTTAACAATGGATATGTAGCAATCGCGACTTCGATGTCAGTTTGCTATTAAATCAAAAAAGTTATCAGTTAGCCAAGCTGCTGTATTATTGTCCAATCTTACAAATTTTCACCGATATGACGGCCTGTTCACGTAAAAAGGATTTTCAAATTACATCTTACATAAAAATCAAAATATCAATGTCTGATAAGTTGAACATTCATCTTTGTTATTGAGGCTTGGTTTCATAGATTTTATTAATATGGCCTCTCTGAAACGTAGGTTAATGCTGTTTGTATCAAACGCTATGATTTTGACTGTAAACGGGAAAGCTATGTTAGGAGAGCAACTTAGGTGATGTTTGAGTACACTTGAGTCTTTGTTTGTGGCATGTTCTTTAATGCGTGTATGGAGTGAACGGACTGTACTACCTATATAATTACTTTTACACGTTTTGCATGTTATTTCATACACTACCATAGCTCTCAAACAGATGTTGCTGTCAGCAATAACGCACTGATTCAATTTACACTTATGTTTGGAATGTGATTTTCTATTTACGAATGGCTTTGAGAAATTTTCCATGTGCCATCATTGTACATAGGCAAGATATCAAACTTCCATTCTAGTGTTACTATTATCCACTTCTATGGACAAAAGGAATTTTTAGGCTCACATAATAGGGTCCAGTAGTTGAAATGATTCCGAGTTTTATTTAAGTAAACCTTCTTCAGAGAATTGTCGTGAGGCATGCACTTCTACTCTTCTATAATAACTGTCAATTCGAAGATGGAGCAAAACAAAAAATCCTTATAACGTTATGTTTCTGGCAACTTCTGCAAAAGATTTTGACCAATTATTGTAAGGGTAGAATTCTTTAACCCACTGCGTAAATAACTATGCTTGTCCCTCCTGACGCTCTACTGACTTTCTGTTGATTGTTTTTAGCTTTTTTTGCCCCTTAAGAAGCGTGAATACGCGAAACGTCGGTCCTGTAAGCCTACATAGTTTTTATTACAATTTTATAGCCAATAAATTCTTTAAGAAGATACCTCAACGTATTTTTGGTTCACCATGAAGAATCGTCTGTTTGCAACAATTGTATTCATCAAATACAGTGTGAATTCCAAAAACAATAATTAGTATTATAATATATATAGTAGTTATTTATAGTACTTTATTATAGTAGTTCTATATTAGTATTGCAGTATCATAGAACAATGATAATAGTATTATTAGTTCTCCAACGCTATCAAAATGTTGCCATTAGTTCAGGCCTCCCCGGTCAAAATACAAATTTTTCTAGGCTTTAGGTTTTCAAAAATCTCTCGAAATCTGTACGAGCGAGATCAAACAAAAATGGGAGACATTAATTTGGGACGGCACAAAATGGGAAGCATCATCAGCAAAGCTATAGCGAAGGATGTAAGCCTAATACAATCCATGAAGACTGGAAACAAATGGAATAAGATGAAAAGCAAGTAGGCCTATACATGTAGTCTACCAACTACGTTCAACTAGAATACTGCAGGTACTATATAGTACTGTCCCAAATCGGAATTCCCAGCTAACACACATGTAAATACAAATCTACTTGATGCACCACACTATCCCGAAGAAGGATTCTTCAGATTCCCTCACCGATATGCCCTCAAGCACAGTCTATTAATCAGGACTTTCGACTTTGATGCTCAGAGAAATTAATGAGCCAGTCGCTGCAGTGTCGATTTTATCCTTCTAGATGAATTTTGATAACTATGAAGCAATGGGAAAAATTCTCCTAACAAATTATACTTTGGTGTAAATAACGAATCTTTTTAAGAGATGAAAGAAGAAATAGAGACGGGCTGATGATACCGCAGTACATGAAAAAGTACATGCATAGGCTATACCCTCATTCAGGCTAAAATTCAAACCGCAAGCCATATCCATTATTATAACAATGACATGAGTCATTGCTCAAAATGATGCATCTTTCAACACGACCGAATTTCAATTTCGACCGAAAGTCTGAGTGCTTTGTTGTCTTAGAGTATGATAATAAAGCACTCTATTTGATTTAAAGCATATTTACCATTTGAAAGCAGTGCTATCTTTTCTCTTAGAAAATATAACACCGGTGAGGAAAATAAAGTTCAGTTATCCTAGATCCACATTTGTCTCAAGTTAAATGATGTACATCTGTGATTTACGGCAACTCTAATTTCACAATCCTAGATGTATTTCAAGCATTGCACCATTTGTATTCAATATTATTCTCCTGGTGTCTGCTTTTTGATTTGTAATCAAATTATGTGCTACTCTGAGAGGTAGGCATAACACTAATTTGCGCTATGCTTTCGACAGCAAAATGCAGCTTCAAAATCTGTTTCACGGCAGGCCTATGTGAAATGGAGAAGATCCTTTTCAAGAACTCATACCTAAAACGCTGCTTCGTTCCTATGCCGCTATCTAGTTGACTGCTTCTTGACAAGCATCCTCCCTTCCTTTCGGGCCATATTTCTCTACAACCACGTTTGTGTACATACGCATCAGGCTAATTCTATTATTTAAATCGATGAATTAATTTATAGATTATTTGCTGGTGTTAACGATGACTTTACTGAGTTTTGTAAGCTCACTGCTAAATAGCCGTTTTTCATTTGAAGCAAAATATAAATTTATAGTAGAAATGTATTATAGTATGAAATTATTTTCTTGTCCATTCCTGAAAATGCGAATATACATGTACCTATTTGACACTATGCATATAAGGCTTATATTCGTAGCAGTAGGATGTTGCCAATTTTATGTTGCATTCAAATTCCAATGAACAGACAGGCGAAACATGCCCATACACGCTTTCCAAAAGTTATATATAATTGAAGCAACTGCAAAAACGTGAATTGTGGTAAACGCCATTTAAGAAATGACACTATTTTATAGCATGCAGCTACTTTGCTTTAGGGGGCTGGAAATGGACTTTCAATTAGGATATTGTTGAAATTTTGTTTCATGGGCATTAGAATGATAAGGTGGACCTGGGTAAGCTGTTAACAAAGTGACCCTGTAGAGCAAGCCTGAACTTTATGAAGAGGTAGAGACGTTCTGTAACTTACTCTGTGATGGTCGATCGCGATTATGAATGCATGATTCTCCCCTCCAACTTATTATGCAATCGTGAGTCAAACATTCAATATGCGTCAAAACGTCTGACTTGAGTCTAATAGTCCAACGTGTCAGAATACCGTCGTGAGTCAAAAAGTATGACTTGCGTCAGTAAGAACGAAAGTCTGGGGTCTCCGAAACCGAAACCGGCGGAAAGTATTGAAAGCATGTATTGAATACATCTCAGCAAAATTCACCTGTACACCAAATTTGGTGAGATGCGAGCGTGCGGAACAAAGTCCATTTGCGTCAAAAAGTCTGACTGCGTCAATATGTCCAACTTGGCGCCATTTTGTCTGACTTGCGTCATCTCCTGACTATAGGGCACTTTTTTTGTTAATTTGCGCACTTTTAATAACAAAAAATGCATTGAAGTATTTATGGATCGGATGAAATAGAAATACACCGAAGTGATTGCATAGAGTTTATTGTCATACGCGTTTCAGCACACATGACGTGCCATCCTCAGTGACAACTGAAAGTGACAGAACAATAAAGGTTTATATACAAGGGAGAGTACAATCAACAAATTTTATTTACAATTTATACAATATAACAAAATGTGTATTATGGAAATAAATGTAGATGTTCTGATTGCAAGTGGTTGTTCATGAGAGGTATGTGATTGTTGATGTGAGATTTGATGCTGAGTGCTTCTCCTATGCGTGTATGTTTAGTATGATGTAGGATTGAGAAAGATTGTTTTGATGGTGGATGTATATGCATGGAGATTTCTGATGGTGGGCTTCCTTTCATATGCTCTTTGATGCGGGTGAAAATGTGGCGACGAGTCTCTCCTACATAACATTCTGAGCAATGTTCACATTTATACTTGTAGATGAGGGAAGAGTGCTCGTTGAAGGGGATTGCATCTTTGTAACGGCATAAATTTTGGGTTTTGTATGTATTGTAGGCAATAATAATTTTTGACTTTGTTAATAGCTTGTTTATGGAGCGGGTCTTCTTTTCAATTTCTTTGTGGATGACATCGACATAGGGCAACTTCCAGTAGACATGTTCTTTAATTTCCTCAGTATGGCACGTCATGTGTGCTGAAACGCGTATGACAATAAACTCTATGCTATTTATGGATCATTTTTCAAGGTGTTCTCTGCACGGTATGTGGAATTAAAGATAAATTAAGGAGGATGGACAGAATCCCCTCCCCAGGTCCAACATCTAAATAGAAATCCAAGATCATCTTGCCGGCATGAGCGTTGGTGTATGTTCTGAAGCTATGAAGATGGAATTTGGAATTTTAAAAGCGAATTTCTGGGAGGATAGCTAACGAGTCAAAATAGCAGCTGCAAAGATGAACAACAAAGTCTTTCAAGCATGTATTATTGACGATGATGATTCACATAAAAAAATTATCACTAATCTATCGCATTAATCACTTTATTCGGCATGGTATGCCCGCCTACGAACGATATTTATTAAGTACGTCCGCAAAGACGGAAATGTTGAGTACAAAGACAATATCATAAGTAGAAAAATGGTTATGCAATTCAATCTTCCAAGGGAATTGATATTAACTCGGATTATATTGTAGTTGACTTAAGCAACATTCGCACGAAAGAGCCTCAGAGGGAAACTGGAATAGGAGAGAGAGAGGATCAGGAAATGACAATTGTACTATCAAAATAGACATGGTTTTGTAAATCAGCTTTTATCAAGTTACATAAAAAAGATCTGTGCAATTACCGGCTTATATGGCGGTTATGAATACCATTCTTTCTCAAATTCTGTAAATAGTGTCTTCAGTATTTCCCATGTAGAATAGTCATGCCGCTAGGGTGCGAATGAACTTTCAGCTTCAGTAGTGCTACTAAAAATAGGAGACGGATATACAGGTGAAGGCTCTTGATTATTTGGTCAGAACTTGTCTTTCTCGTGGGTAAAAGCCGTCATTCTTTATCACCTTTACAATGTTAGATTTCTCGATTATGTCACTATCTCCTTCTTTTCCAGGTGAGCCAATATCGACCATTACAAGTTTGCATATTGCATCTACAAATGCCAGCAAGACTATAGAGAAATAATCCTTATGCACAGTGATCACAAAGTCGCGCAAGTGAAATGGCTATGTGACCTACATGTAGCCATCGCTAGGAATGATATCGACATAGAAGATACATCACATTTTCTTCACTTCCCCGACTTTGTCAATCAGTAGATATACAAGGTGTTTCAAAAGTAGGCTAACAGTAGAAATTGGCCTTGAAAAGCTATGTCTTAATGCTATAGATTAATAAGCTATGTCATAATAATCTTTTTCACGATGCCACAGAGAGCTAATATGCCTTGTATTCGTAAGGGGCAAAAATTCAATACTCTTTGACATCGCGTAAATCATATTAAAATATCTCATGATCTCCAGTGTTTTCATGCCTACATATTTCACTACAACCCAATTTGAATCTATACCGATCATGAGAAGTCGAATAACTATCCAACATCTATCAAAAAAAAAATTATTAGGAAACCATGTAAACAAGATAGTAGTTGTTTCAGTGTTACTGCGGAGAAGGAAGAACAGCTGACATTCGAATGTCCTCCGCGCCCTCAGCCTGGTGCACGAAGACGCTGTCGTCAACACAAGACAGGGAGGCGAAGAAGGAAGAACAGCTGACATCCAAATGTCCTTCACCTTTGTTAATTCCAGCCTCCTCTTAGACCATCGTCATCCTGCTCATCAGCACCATCCTGCTGAAAGTACAGCTCATTGAAGTTGTTCAATGACTGCATCTCAGGAATCGCAAAGGATTGGAGCATTTGAAGGTACACCTCAGCCGTCACAGTTCTTTCAAAAAATACTGGCCCAATCACACCGTTGCTTGACATACCGGCCCAGACGGTTAAGCCAGGCTGGTTCAGCTCATTTGTTGATACCATGTGCGGATTTTCAGGGAACCAGTAGACACAGTTATGTCTATTTACGTGACCTGATAGTTTGAAACTGGCTTCGTCAGACCAAACTATCTTGTCAAGCAAATCTGGGTTCTCCCGAATTTCCGACAACATGAGCACAGCAAACTGCAAGCGTCGTTCAGCATCATCCGGTAGAAGGTGCTGCAACAGTCTGGGTTGGTATGGTTTCAACTCAGCTTTCCTCATCAGTCTCCAAGTAGAGCTTAGAGAAATGTCCAACTCCAATGAGGCTCTTCTTGTTGACTTCTTCGGACTTTGAACAAATGTTTGGGCCACTAGCTCCTCGTTTGATGTTATTGAAACTGATCGAGGGCGTCCTGACTTCGGTGCATTCTCTACCGAACCGGTCTTTTCAAATTTATCTCGAATGCGATAAATAGCAAATCTTGATGGAGGATTGCTGTGAAAGGCATCTCTCCATTCCATTCGCACCTTTTCAGCATTCTTGTTTTTCCAAAAGGATTTCAAAATCCATTTTCTCTGATCATCTTTTAGATGACCTGACATGACAGAAGCAGCAAATTCAAAAAAGCTTCAAGCTTGTTTAATTCACTTCAAGTCAAACTAACAGTGTTTGATTCAAATCAAATTAATTGAACATATCCATGTACGTAATGTCAGATTGGTGCTATATCTTGTCCATGATAGATTTCAAAATTCCTTTGCCAATGGAATGCTACTGCATAGACTTCTAAATGATAGTAGCAATTACTTCGAAGTCTATGGTTCATGTTGGACTGATCATGGATATCTATCGACTGATTCAGGTGTAAATCGCCAATAGAACGGTCAACATAGATTTCCTAGGGCAAAATCAACTGTTAGCCTACTTTTGAAACACCTTGTATAATTGAGAACCACTTTTCCCGGGACATTTCAATCAGAGACAGTACAAGAATGAATTGGTCAATATTCGGGCGAAATAAGTTTCTAAATTGTTTTATCTTTCTTCAATTGCCTTTCTATTAGAATACATTGAAATCCTTCGACTTCTCTTTTCGATAAAAGCTCATGTATATCTCTTCTTTGAAACGAGAACTGTCGCATTTTCATGTGGTCCTCTCAAAACTATGTCGGTTGACAAACACATTTGCAACTTTTAGTTCTAGCGCCTTTTGAAACTTTTGTAAGAAAAAACTTTGTAAGAACCTACTTAAGTTCTTTTTGCCACTCATTGTAAGCATTTTGTGCGATAACTTTCTAAGAAACCAATCGAATGAACACTTTATTTCATGTCCATGAGACATATCATGATCATCTCCTACATCATAGATGTTGTTTTTATTACTGAAAATTTAGATGTCGGTTATTACATATTTGGAATACTACTTGTTAATAGGTTTAGTTAGTAATGATACTTTCAAGGAACAAACTTTGTGTAATTTCCCTATCATTTGAAATCTTTAGGTATCAGCAAGTCGTTCATTTATATAATTTAAAATCCACATTTAAAGTTACTTGCAGCTGTAAAATATTATTCCTCAGATAGATCGGAATGGTTACTTTGAAGGAAAATCTTCCATTTTTTAGGTAGAATTGAGTTGTACTCAAAACTCAACTCAATCTCATCAAATCTTTTTTGCGTTCACCTATTTTGTATTGTAAATAATAATCTGCAAGGTGATTCAAAACCAAAATTCGGTAAATTTTCAAATATAAAAAATGCAAAAAAATTGGCGATTATTCATTTTGAATAAGCTATTGTACTACGTGATGCCACCATCAGACGCTCACGCACGAACTTGCATCGTGAACTGCATGTCATTCGCAACACTTTGGAAGTCAAAAGACTCGAAATATCGATGCACTTCACAGAACGGGATGGATACGGGCTAAACATAAGCCGCAGGGAGGATAGGCCCGTTATGTTTGTATCATGTCGAGTCCCATGTTTTCAGTCTTTATCCGTCCTTCTACTGGAGAATTTCTTTTCCAGTACTATTTTTATTGTAGAATTACTATTTTACAATACTATTTTATTGTATCCATAGCAAAAGGTTATCTACGTTACTTTAGCATTGAGTTTGGTCCACTTTTTGTGCTATACATGCGGAAATTGGCAATCACAATACACGTTAGTATAGCGTGGACCGCAAATGTGGACCAAACCTAATGCTACAGTAACGTGGAATAAGTAAGCTTTGACTACAGAATATCATCAAACAAAAACCAAAATGCAGGTGAATGTGAAAATAAGGTCGAGGTCAAAAGAATATTGTAATATCAACAAACTGTGTGGCTTTGTATAGAACTTGAATAGAAAGCATTATTGATAAATAAAAGCATACTTGCATACTTGTTGCAGCCCTTGGTTAAATGGGCTGCAACAATTGATGACGGAAGTAGAGAGGAAATTTATTAACCATGAAGTGCAACTTCGGTAAAAAACAATATTAACAGTTTCAAAATGATCAGATTTGTTGCAAAATAGTCAGACTGTCGAACAAGGGTAAAGGAAAAAGATCTGCCTCTCCTCGTAGATCGTCGTTTTGGCAACAAGTATCTCCCTGAGCATAATATGACCGAAAGTAGTGATTATAAGGAATGAATAGGACACACGATCTCCTTTGAAAATCCTTTGTCCAGAAAGTAATGTCGAAGAGCCACATGGGAGACAATTAATATTGTATCAAGCACTCTTTACTACAAATTACCCGATGAAACCGATTTTGCAGTTGTTCATGCGATTGAAATCTTCTTGAGACAAACCCAAAAAGGGTGCACAGCACTCTATAAGCGATCCCATAGAAAATGTTGAGTTTGTTAATATCACCGGATTTACCAACAAAAATGAGCCAATTATTGATTGCTGTGGATCTCCAAAGCTGACAGTAATAGTGTTGTTCCTATGAACTTCAAAACGTACAAACAGTTTACCCTAGTCGATACAATGAGAGATCCACTTAATGAACTCATGAAGGAAACATAGGTTAATTAGTCAACTGACTATCCGATAAAGAGAAAACCTGTCGAAGGCTTTCTAAAAAATACAGGACAATTCCATAACAACAGCGTTGAGCAAACCTTTCGAAACTCTTCTATTGATTTTAAGGTACAAAGAAATGACAAGCTGGGTCGAAAACCAAATTGATTTTTATCGTTTCTTTACTGATTTTAGCTTATCATTTTCTAAAAATTGGGCCGGTTTATCAGGATAGCACAATTTTGTAGCGAAGAAAATAGCCCGAATGCTGATGCGTAATTAATTAGCCCTTTAACCTGAATATCGTATCATAAGCCATTGCATTTACATAACAAGCAAATACTGCTTTTGTTGTGATTTCGATGTATCTAAATCACGACAAATGAGATATTGTACATGTGTGAGAAGAAGTACATATTCATCTCCATTATATCAATGCAGTAATTACGGCCATTTACCATCTCCAAGGATAAAAGACTATTTCATCTTCTTTAAAGAGAAACTCTCTTGAGAGACAATTTCTGTTTTTTAAGTCCATTTCTTATCTTCGCAATATGGATACTGTTTTCATATCCATGCACTAATGTATCTTTAGCACAATTCATTTCCTTTCATAATCGACGATGAAGAATGACGACAAAAATTTGTCACGGAACAACCAAAGATGTTCTTATATCATTGTCCAAGACTTTATAATTATCTCCACATGCACGCAGCAGCTGTCAGCAAATATAAGTTGCATGATATAAATATGCAGTTTCCTTGCGTCTCTTTGCGAAGAGCCCATATGTTTATTAAGGCTTCGAACGAAAATCCTAAAGCGTGAGGGCGCACCGCGCCGCGCCGCGTCCGGTGTGAATAGAAATTACGAGCTAATTAAAAAGACTAGGACTTAATGAATCTTATGTAAATTGAAGTTAAATGCATTTGATTATTCACAAAATCATGGACGAGTATTATCACTAAGTATACTATGACGCGCAAGTTCAAAATGCACGGATGTGTTCATCGTACTGAGGACAAGTAACAGATGTTTGCGCTCGTGACGCGAACCCAGCCATGTTTCGTGTCTTGCTGAGCCTTGTCATTCGTGTCGTGTGATGTTCTTGATTTTGCAAATCGTCGTGTTTTGCTTTCATCTTCACAACGATTGCTTGAAAGCTTTCAGTTTCAGAAAATGTGATAGCCTGACATGTTCCAGCTTAAGTCATATGTCTAAAATCCGTTCTAGTTCGGAATGAAGGATAAATTAACTGCATTCCTTCATTGCACATTCACAAAAAGATCGGCTGGAGATAGAAAGCAGTGAGCCAATTAATGGCAGACCTACCAGCATCAACCGCCTCCCCAGCCGAGAGTGCTGCACCGTGCCCAAGACAGAGTAGAGCTGTGCCCTTTAATGTCATTCTAGCCACCTCCGCAATACACGCGAACGTGCATGGTAGCGGAGTTTGTAACACCAAGAGACGGTGTTATATTACTCCAGCACAGGGATATTCAGTTTATTGATAGGCCTCTACGGCTTCTCTGTCAGAATTCACTAATCTTTGATTCCAAATCGAATTACATGCATGTTTGCTTAACTGTATCAATCTGTAAGAGACTACATCGAAGTATTAGATTGAGTCACAAGTTCTAGATGAATTACTCACAGGATAAGAGATTATAAGAGATGTTCGTGTTAGACGTAGGGCAGTTTAAACTTCGTGCTCCTGTCCTGCCGTGCTAAAAGACTATTCATGTTCGTGTAGGTGCGTGTTTAAGGTAAAAAGTTTCATGTCGTGTCATGTGTGGAAGACAGCTTCCTTAGACGGCAGACCTAGTGACAAATGTGGACCTACATGTATGTATATTGTCACAGAGTTTTTCTTCGATGGACCCAATTTAAATAAATCGTAGTCTAAAATATAAATATTTGCAATCTAAATCACAAAATTATACCGAATACAAACATAAAAAAGAGATTTTGATTGATAAAATTGATATTTTCTATGGATAAGCCATAAAATCAATTACTTAACGATTCCTGATAAGGCCCATCTTTAGGGCGCGTTCACACAAGCACGATGACGATGAAATCATGACAACATCTCATTATATCGCTGAGCTCCACTGTTTACATTATAACTAGGCCTATTATCGTTGAGACTATCGGTCTAATGTGAACAGGACTTATGTTAAACATGTAGAGCGATATTTTTTCAATTTATCGTTGTAGTTATCGTTATCGATTTACCTGTAATATGTGAACGCGCCTTTAATCAGCACAGGCTTGTTTGAATAATTTCAGTCGAATTCATCAAATTAGAGTAATATCGGAATTAATTCCAGCAATTATAGGTTAACTTCAGCTTCATTTATGCGAAATGAAAGCTGGGTCATAGGAGATTTTCAATGACGCAAGTCGGACAATTTGACGCAGAAAACCATTTTTACCAACTGAATTCGTCACTTCAGATACGTGACGTGACGCAAGTCGGTCTTTATGACGCAAATGGTATATTAGACGCAATAAGTATATTTGACTCAAGCTGAAGTAAATGAAAATTGAAGTCAGACTTTTTGACGCAGTTCGTATATTTGACTCAAAATCATGAAATAAATTCTGAAAACTTCCTGACGCTTCCGAACAATTTGACGCATTTGGTATATTTGACTCAAAAACGATCGATAATGCAATGCGGTATATCAATATCTAAATATACGGTCAGAAGTTCTCTCAACAATTTTATGTATGGAATAAAGCGCTTATCTCAAAAGAACAAGTTAACATGGAATCAAATAGGCCTATATCAAATGATGCCCAAGATTTACAATCTTAGTTCAGACAGCGGTTCATGGTAAATTTTGCACAACAGAAATATGGCGATCATGCTTTCTTCCAATTCAATGTTATCCACTGCTAGAATTATTTGTCAAGATAATTTGCTTTAAGTTTCAATGATCATCACACTATAAATGAGCTAATCTCAGGGGTAATTTTCTGTCATCTGGAACATTCATCGTAATCGAAATATAATTTGCGGAATGTTCGAATCGATTAATTAGAAAATTGCCATCTCATGTCAAGTAATGAGACCGAAAAGTTGACACCCCGTTTATCAGGGGGGGGCAACGACATGACTTGAATAGTAGGCCTTGCCTACATTCTTTGGCTTATTCACGGGATCGTCAAGTAGGCATGTCATTCCTTGAAAATGCATGAAACTGAAGGAAGGACTTGTGGAATTGAAACTGAGAAATTGTTTAGGTCTAATTTTTGGAATGTGAATTTAGCAAGGATGTGGAGGGGAGCACAGTATGGAAGTTACAATATCCGAAAGCAATGGACCTATTGTCAATAAGATCTTTGTAAAGGGATATAACAGCAGAGCAAATATAGGCCTCACACCAAGTGAGCAAAAATTAGAGGAAAAACTTGACAACAGTAATAAATATGAACAGGACAAAGAACAGGAATAGAAGGATATCAGGAGATGTCACTTCCCTTTCAGGCTATGATTTTCAATGATTTTTGTTATTTTCTTGATATTGTTATTTATGAATTGAAGCCAAAATAGGCTACCAAAATTCACTCTAAGCATTCGATAGGGCTCTGAGGTTCTTAAAGATATTTTTATATGCTGGTATTAGAAAATGAGAGAATCTAAAAAAACAAGAAATCGCAGTGGGCAGCAATGGTATGAATACACATGTAGACATACGATAATTAGACTTCTAAAATATCTGTCACATGCATGTGCAGATATCATCATTACGAGAAAACATTACTGTCTACTTTCGTCTACATTGTACCATAGCTAAGTTACGTACAATGATGATGCTGAAGCACTGCATGTCGCCTTCTTTAAATCGCACCCCTCCGAGCAAACGGATACCCGATCAGCATCTTATAGTTTCTCCAGATATCCACGGATCTTCACGGCTGAACGGATGCACACCATTACTTCTACGCCAGGAGCCGCTTGGATATCCAGTATATCTCCGCGGATAACAAATTTTTATCCCAAGGTATCTTATAAGCGGATATGTTTGATATCCAACCGATATCTGGTTCGTTGTTTTTGACGGATATCCGTGCTATCCGCTGTGCATTCTGGTTATCCGCCTGGCATCCCTTTGTTACCAATGGATATGTAGCAATCGCGACTTCGATGTCAGTTTGCTATTAAATCAGAAAAGTTATCAGTCAGCCAAACTGCTGTATTATTATCCAATCTTACAAATTTTCACCGATATGACGGCCTGTTCACGTAAAAAGGATTTTCAAATTGCATCTTACATAAAAATCAAAATATCAATGTCTGATAAGTTGAACATTCATCTTTGTTATTGAGGCTTGGTTTCATAGATTTTATTAATATGGCCTCTCTGAAACGTAGGTTAATGTTGTTTGTATCAAACGCTATGATTTTGACTGTAAACGGGGAAAGCTGTTAATGTGAAAATCACATTACAAACATAAGTGTAAATTGAATCAGTGCGTTATTGCTGACAACAACATCTGTTTGAGAGCTATGGTAGTGTATGAAATAACATGCAAAACGTGTAAAAACAATTATATCGGGAGTACAGTCCGTTCACTCCATACACGCATTAAAGAACATGCCACAAACAAAGACTCAAGTGTACTCAAACATCACCTAAGTTGCTCTCCTAACATAGCTTTCCCGTTTACAGTCAAAATCATAGCGTTTGATACAAACAGCATTAACCTACGTTTCAGAGAGGCCATATTAATAAAATCTATGAAACCAAGCCTCAATAACAAAGATGAATGTTCAACTTATCAGACATTGATATTTTGATTTTTATGTAAGATGCAATTTGAAAATCCTTTTTACGTGAACAGGCCGTCATATCGGTGAAAATTTGTAAGATTGGATAATAATACAGCAGTTTGGCTGACTGATAACTTTTTTGATTTAATTTAAAAATGCTGCTTAAAGAAAATTATATCTCATTACTGAATATCAGTTTGCTATCCCTACGCTGTCATCTAGTATTTGATTTCGATATTCGTTGGTTATACATTCGATGCGTGAAGCTATCCGCAAATGATGAACAATCCAAAAACCAACTAATCCTCAGATCGGACAGATAATTGTAATCTATACAATCCGGGCATCCACTGGCTTTTGGCACAGTTTTTGACTGAAAGCCGAATGACGACTCTCATCTTACCTACTTGCACGTTCACTCAACTAAAAACAAGCAATTTATGCAGTAACATAAAAAACAGACAAAAAATAACAGAGATGCCGACAAGCCTCAAGCAACGCAATTTTTAATCCAGTGGATACAGTAGCGCATCCATGAGGATTCAAAACTACCGACTTTGAGGTATACATGAAAAATTACTGAAAATACTTGTATTTTTCAACATTAGGAGGCTTGCTAAATCTGAATGTGAATAGCCTCACAGACAGATTTGCGTGCATAGAAAATGATCTGAAGAAACTGCATATAAAAAATCTTCGTCCTATTCCATCGAAATGTGTTTTTCTTTGATCGTGTCTGACAAGATAAGGAACCGGATAGAACTCGACAGATGCGCAGCTTCGTGGTAGGCTTGTTTCATTCTGTAAAAGTCTCATTTTCGGCATCGTTCCTAGCAGAATCACGTTGTGGCTGTTTGACTATTTCTGTGCAACTAGTGATCTTTGAACTCGTGCGATCAGGCCATAGCAATGGATTAGGCCTATTCATGTATTCGACCGCTCTGTGTCACTCGAAAGGAAGTAACACTGAAGACGCGTAGCGCCAGACGATTTAGGCAGATCATTTGAAAGGTACATGCAGTGTTACTGAACTAAAAATCTATGACATCAAAAATCCAAGATTTTGATCTGTAAATGACTGAAATCAATGATAATTTTCTCCAGAGCCCATGCAGCTCAGAACATTAAAGCATGTCAAGCTTGAGATATCTACTAATCATAATTGTGAAACATAGGAATCTCCTTAATGCCATTTTCAATGGGAACGAGAAGATGGATGGTGAGATGCTCCTACCTCAATGGTATCACACAGCAAATTAGACGGCCTTAATCATGCAATTAAGGCCGTCTAATTTGGAATTGGAGCTATGTAAACGACTTTCATAGAAAAATGACATGTGAAATATCGGCGGACAACCCTACTTACTCACTAACAATGAAATCGATGACATACCACCCGGCCGTAATGGAATGGCAAAAAGAATGTTTAGGCTCACATAATAGGCCAGTAGTTGAAATGATTCCGAGTTTTATTTAAGTAAACCTTCTTCAGAGAATTGTCGTGTGGCATGCACTTCCACTCCTCTATAGTAAAATTGTCAATTCGAAGATGAAGCAAAACAAAAAATCCTTATAACGTTATGTTTCTGGCAACTTCTGCAAAAGATTTTGACCAATTATTGTAAGGGTAGAATTCTTTAACCCACTGCGTAAATAACTATGCTTGTCCCTCCTGACGCTCTACTGACTTTCTGTTGATTGTTTTTAGCTTTTTTGCCCCTTAAGAAGCGTGAATACACGAAACGTCGGTCCTGTAAGCCTACATAGTTTTTATTACAATTTTATAGCCAATGAATTCTTTAAGAAGATACCTCAACGTACTTTTGGTTCATCGTCTGTTTGCGACAATCGTATTCATCAAATACAGTGTGAATTCCAAAAACAATAATTAGTATTATAGGTAGTTATTTATAGTACTTTATTATAGTAGTTCTATATTAGTATTACAGTATCATAGAACAATGATAATAGTATTATTAGTTCTCCAACGTTATCAAAATGTTGCCATTAATTCAGGCCTCCCCAGCCAAAATACAAATTTTTCTAGGCTTTTAGTTTTTCAAAAATCTCGAAATCTGTACGAGCGAGATCAAACAAAAATGGGAGACATTAATTTGGGACGGCAGAAAATGGGAAGCATCATCAGCAAAGCTATAGCGAAGGATGTAAGCCTAATATAATCCATGAAGACTGGAAACAAATGGAGTAAGATGAAAAGCAAGTAGACCTATACATGTAGTCTACCAACTACGTTCAACTAGAATACTGCAGGTACTATAGTACTGTCCCAAATCGGAATTCCCAGCTAACACACATGTAAATACAAATCTACTTGATGCACCACACTATCCCGAAGAAGGATTCTTCAGATGCCCTCACCGATATGCCCTCAAACACAGTCTATTAATCAGGACTTTCGACTTTGATGCTCAGAGAAATTGATGAGCCAGTCGCTGCAGTGTCGATTTTATCCCTCTAGATGAATTTGATAACTATGAAGCAATGGGAAAAATTCTCCTAACAAATTATACTTTGGTGTAAATAATGAATCCTTTTTAAGAGATGAAAGAAGAAATAGAGACGGGCTGATGATACCGCAGTACATGAAAAAGTACATGCATAGGCTATACCCTCATTCAGGCTAAAATTCAAACCGCAAGCCATATCCATTATTATAACAATGATATGAGACAAGTCATTGCTCAAAATGACGACAACACGACCGAATTTCAATTTCGACCGAAAGTCTGAGTGCTTTATTGTCTTAGAGTATGATAATAAAGCACTCTATTTGATTTAAAGCATATTTACCATTTGAAAGCAGTGCTATTTTTTCTCTTAGAAAATGTAACACCGGTGAGTTAAATAAAGTTCAGTTATCCTAGATCCACATTTGTCTCAAGTTAAATGATGTACATCTGTGATTTACGGCAACTCCAATTTCACAGTCCTATATATATTTCAAGCATTGCACCATTTGTATTCAATATTATTCTCCTGGTGTCTGCTTTTTGATTTGTTATCAAATTATGTGCTACTCTGAGAGGTAGGCAAAACACTAATTTGCGCTATACTTTCGACAGCAAAATGCAGCTTCAAAATCTGTTTCAAGGCAGGCCTATGTGAAATGGAGAAGATCCTTTTCAAGAACTCATACCTAAAATGCTGCTTCGTTCCTATGCCGCTAATTGACTGCTTCTTGACAAGCATCCTTCCTTTCGGTCCATATTTCTCTACAACCAAGTTTGTGTACATACGCATCAGGCTAATTCGATGAATTAATTTATAGATTATTTGCTGGTGTTGAAGATGACTTTACTGTGTTTTGTATGCTCACTGCTATATAGCCGTTTTTCATTTGAAGCAAAATATAAATTTATAGTAGAAATGTATTACAGGATGAAATTATTTTCTTGTCCGTTCCTGCAAATGCGAATATACATGTACCTATTTGACACTATGCATATAAGGCTTATATTCGTAGCAGTAGGATGTTGACAATTTTATGTTGCACTTAAATTCCAATGAACAGACAGGCGAAACATGCCCATACACGCTTTCCAAAAGTTAGATGTAATTGAAGCAACTGCAAAAACGTGAATTGTGGTAAACGCTATTAAAGAAATGACACTATTTTATAGCATGCAGCTACTTTGCTTTAGGGGGCTGGAAATGGACTTCCAATTAGGATATTGTTGAAATTTTGTTTCATAGGCATTAAAATGATAAGGTGGACCTGGCAAGCTGTTAACAAAGTGACCCTGTAGAGAAGAATGTCGAATAAAAGCACCTTAATTGACAGAGATGTCCCTTAGCTTTGTTAAAGTATAGGCCTTAATATTCAATTCATAGCACTATTTGTAAATTGCAGATAGAATCTATGTTTTTCGTACTGAGTAGTTCGGCATTTTCTTACTTTTTTGCCACGGTATTACTGTATGCGTATCAATTCATCATCTCAAACTAAAGGGTCGTTTTCACAGTTTTCTGCTTGAGGCTCATGTGTGCTCTTAGACTGCAGGTCAATTTTTCATGATTTGTATTGATCTCAGCTGTAGAGATTTTGGTATGGGAATGGTATTGTGCAAAATTCACAAGTGTGACGTGGCAAAATTCTTTCCGTGAGGAAGCGTTTTTTCAAGGTGACAAATAAGTGGAGATTGGATTCGCGCACGAGTCGACACTGAGAATCAGGCCTAGCTTAAAATGTCACACTTGTGACTACAGAAAATTTAAGAAATCGTGAGACTTGGGAGTTTTACTACCCGTTTGTTTATTTTCTGCACCCAGAAACTATACAAATATTTTTATATTTTGTAGGCCATTGAATATTGATACTTTGAGAACTTCTGCCAAATTATGGTTACATTATTGTGCAAGGTGACCATTTGATCAAGATGAATAATTCTAGGATTTGTATGGCAACTTGCCCTAAGCATGTTGACGCAGTTTTCATTTTCTGTTTTTGCTGCATTTGTGCAAAATTTCTGCATGTCGCTAAGTGACGACTAAAAATTGCTAAGAGTTATTTGCCAAATCTGTCTAGTGCTCTATCATCAGTGTCTAACATATATTGGAAAAAATTAATTTCTCGATTTAATATGATGCATTTATGCAAGACAGGCGGTCACCATACTATATAGTCATGGAATTCGGCACCTTGAAATTTACCCACTTCAATTAGATTATGGTAGCCTATTTATTGACTACGGTATCTTGAATAATAAATTCTAAGGGGACCTCGTTAACCAGTCCCTCTGATTCTACCAGGCCATATTTGCATGCAAGCCTAAACTATATGAAGAGGTATAGACGTTCTGTAACTTACTCTGTGATGGTTGATCGCGATTATGAATGCATGATTCTCCCTTCCAACTTATTATGCAATCGTGAGTCAAATATTCAATGTGCGTCAAAACGTCTGACTTGCGTCTAATAGTCCAACGTGTCAGAATACCGTCGTGAGTCAAAAAGTATGACTTGCGTCATTAAGAACGAAAATCTGGAGTCTCCGAAACCGAAACCGGCGGAAAGTATTGAAAGCATGTATTGAGTACATCTCAGCAAAATTCACCTGTACACCAAATTTGGTGAGATGCGAGCGTGCGGAACAAAGTCCATTTGCGTCAAAAAGTCTGACTGCGTCAAAATGTCCAACTTGGCGTCATTTTGTCTGACTTGCGTCATCTACTGACTATATGGATGCGGTTGCTCTCAATAAAATATTTGCTTAACCCTCATAGACCTGAGTTTTTTCACACCCTCTGAGACCTGAGGCGTTGGCCTATCTACCATAATCCTACTGATTCAATTGAAATGAAACAACACATGCAAATTCATTGTCAAAAAATGATGATTTTGCATGGGCATGAACGGTTGATATATCCTTAGCACAAAAAATAAAATAAAGAAATATGGCTCCGGGGTCCACTGGACCCCCCTCAGGTCTCTGAGGGTAAAAGCTATTTAGAAATTGCTGATCATAAATTTTGACATTAATGTTTTTTAAAATGTTGTTAAAACATATAAACTTATCACAGCTACAAACACAAACGGCCTGGAATATTAGTGAAAGCAACTTTTCCTATTGCCTCAACTTTGACAAGTTACTATTCTAGAGTTCTGTCCTATCACAGCAGTTACCCATTTCATGCATGAATTAGAGTCAAAGTACTCTCTTCAAACATTGATTAAATGATTTCGCAGTATGTCGAAAACCTTTCTTTCTAGAGAGCGGGCCAAATAGGGACACCTACTACATTTAATAGGTCGTTCAATTGAAAATATGCGATACAAAGAAAATGTTGGAATAAGAAAGAAACTAAAGACAAAAAACATAATGTTCATGATAGATGATTTTTCTGCAACATTCCAAAATAACAAGTCTTTTAGATCGAACTTATGAGCCGTAGTTGGAGTCAGAGTCCTATCAAAAGCCGGAGTCGGAGTCCCATTAAATGACAGAATTCCACAACTGTCTCATTTCCCATTCCAATTTGATTCCCAATCCCAACAACAAGCCAGACATTTTTGATCAAGTTCGCGAAGTTTTGAACATGTATTCAAGTTGGCATGAATATTTCACTGAATACTGTTGCTAATGATCCATTATCATAATTTATAAACCATGTCTAATACCAATGATCTGTGGCTTCGAGTAGTGTTTTAAGTGTTCGACATAGTTGATCAAATTCACACGGCACTTATTTTGCGCGTTGTCTCTCAGAAATATTGAGATTTTTTCTCACGATTTATCAAGTTTCGTTAAATTCATGATCACATAATTTTCAGCTTAAAAATGTCAATCCACCAATATATCTGAAAGAGAAGCAAAAGGGAGCAGTAAAGGATTCAAAGGAACATTATTGTGTTCTTTTGTGTGCGTTTCTTAACGTCATTTTCAGTACATTTACTTGCGATTTTTTAAATTAGTTTGAAGACTGATATAATTGGTAGAAGCCATTCTAAAAATTAGAAATTATTGAATTTGAAATTTGAGACAAAGTTTAGATTTAAAGTTCAAAAGAATAATGATGAATTTTTTTGGGGTTTGGGAAACATTAATTCACTGGTTTATACACGACTTCACGTATCCAGCAACCACACCCAAACAGCCTCTGAGGTCTCAAGTCTAGTATACTGCTTCAACTACTTTTATTTTGGTACAAATGGGTATATTATGAAGCAATAATGATCCTGTCGGAGCAATAGTTGTGTAGTGAGACTTCAATTCCTTATTGACGCTTGGGAATTTTATTAACTTGCAGTTTGATTTCGAAGTCAATTTGAATACCATGACTTTACTGGAAATTGAGCAAGTAACCACCTCAATGTGTTTGACTATAGGGCAAACATTCCATATAAATTTATTCATCTGTCACTTTCCATGAAAGAAAAAGACATTTATAGATGGGAGGCTATTTGTTTCTGGATGGACCCAGATTGGCAGAGGTCTACATATCGAAAGCATTGTCCATAATAGCATCAGGACGGCCTAATACACATTGACCTGATTGCGGTAGAACAAAGTTCAGACCTCAGATGAAAGAATACTTTTGCAATACAATGCAAATATGTTTCAAAGGACTTTGTGATGAATGCCATGTTTTTATTACCTGTTTTAGTTAGTTTCACTTGTATTTGTATTTACTTTTCCGAAAGAACATTTTGTCCTTCAATCTGATAATTAGTAGTCGTTTCACACCATCCATTATGATAGCACTATACGATATTCCATGCAAACAGTTAATTTTTCGTACATCTCTCACTCTTGGTGGTTTAGGGTTGGCAACATGATTGTCACATTAAAATGATTCGAATTCAATCAACCTCACTATTGTACTTTTCTCATAGACGCCATTTCAATGATGAAAAAGGCTAGCTAAATATACATAGCAATCCTACCTCTTTGGTTACATGTACGATCTTTCATTACGCTTGGCAATGGATTCAAATTCAAAGTGATTCCATGGAATTGACTGCACAAAACATATTCAAAGTCTATGCATAGTTAAATTAGTTAATAATGTGAAATGCGCTCTCTATGTTAAAAGCAAGATAGGAATCAATTTCTACGACTTCAACGCATGTATTTTTTCCCGGCGCTGTCGAAATTTTAAGCTATTCTTTCATATGACGCACTTTGCTTGATTGCAAATCGAAGTCTACTGTTGCGCTTTTGACAATGATACTTGCTATCACCCACAGAGAGAGTTAGCATTTGTGCATCAACTCGAGTTTTCATGCGAAAATGATCAACTCAATAATGTCAGTGAAATTGCATGCTATCCTATTGATTTTATTTCTTACAAAATCAATTCTGGTCGAGTCAGCAACGCATGATATTCGATTTCGATTGGTTCAGTACCGTGATCCTCTATTTTCAACCAGACCGAAGAACGAAGTCGGAGGATTATCAATTACATTTAACTTCAAATTTCTGTCAAAAGATCGAAAAACACTTGAAAAACAAAGGAAATATCTACAGCTTGACAAAGATGTCATATTTGGTGGTGAAACGCTTGAGGTTATAAAAGATGTTAAGAAAAACATTGACTTCAAACTCACTGCACTTGTCATTAAATCAAACGGAGCAAATTGCTCTTTTCTTGAACTCTTCACCATTGATCCATCGAAAGACGGTGATTATCATTTATATCTTCTAAACAAGAAGTCTTGTCCGCAGTCCTTTCTAATTATCAGTGTCGGTAAGATAAAGCGATATGTGGAACCTCTTTTGGTAGTGTTTATAGTAATTGTGATTGGCATAGCTCTACTTGGGATTTTGTTTGCTATTTCATTGTGTGTTTTATGCAAGCAACAATATCGATCGCGAAGAAAAAATAAAATGCTGCCGTTACAACCAAGGCCAAAGCACATGACGTCACCAAAACACATGCCGTCACCAAAGCGGCCAAAGCCACGACGGCGTCCATCTTCATCTACTTCTGAATCAGAGTTGTCATCACCAAGTAGGAAAAGTTGTCCCGGAAAAATGGCCACCCTTTGGAAATAATAAAGCTTTTATGTCAAGCGATCCTGTGAACATTATTGGTGTTATCTGATTGCTGTGTTATATTTTTTTTATTTTTTAGCGTTACGAACTTGAACCCCATTAATTGGGTCAATGCGGAAATAGTATTGTGTATCGATGCAACAATTGAGATCACCTGCAGAAATCAATAAATGCAAATTTCAATCGGAAATGAAGTCGAATTTCTCTACTAACAAAATATTCATGAACTCAGGAAAATGACAGGTGGTTAATTGTTGTGGCTTTTTTGCTAAATATGTTGTTCTATGAATCAGATGAAGGTAAAATATTAGGCTTTAGCAGGTAACAAATATTGTTGAAGAGATTGCTACTACGTAGTATGCGTTATTTTCAGACCACATAGGAGGACCTGAGGAGTTCAACAGAAACCACACAGATATTTGAGAGGGAACCAAACTTTTTTAGCGGAACATTTGTTGGTGGGCTAAAACAGAAGTTGAAGTACCCACTTCTCGCACTGGACAGTAACAACATAATTATGTTGTCTAAGGCATTCGTCTTATTATAGAGAAATGCTTTCAACTTCAAGTTTCTAATACCAATGCTCGATCACTACAATTCTCAGAATTTAGATAAGTTAGCACCAGTCTTGTCGATCACGTAAAGTTTTTGCGACCATTCCTCCTATGACCCTCTCCATGTAATATATAAAGTATGGCTATGTGATTCTCTGGAACACAGAGAGGGAAATTAGTTGATGAATCCCAAGGGCTCATCAATCATATAGCTATCCTCTATCTGCAGTATAATATGCCAGATTATTACCCACCCTGTGACATGATATCTATGATTTACCGTGCAATATTGCAGATAAAAGTCATTACAGGCTTTATAATTTATAATTCATCAGATTAAAATACATGTACGACTGAACAAGGGATCATGAATATTCGGACACGTCCGTCATAATTCCTGTTCAGTAAATATTAACATTAGAGTATAACGCTCAAAGAAGTTACACAATAACACTGTATCAGTTATTAATGTTAATGGTGCAACTAGAAAATAGACAGTTACTAAAAATGCGTTCCGTTGATTGTTCCGTTTTGACCATATTAACATTTGTGTTTGACTGTTCACAATATGGAGGTTCATGTTCTTGTATTGACATACTTTCAGACAAGGCGTTTGACATTTCTTGCTTTTTGCTTGACTCAATTTGTTTGATATACCTCTGAACACTGTCTTGTCTTTTATGACCAGTTACTACTTGAATTTCGGATAATGAAAATCCTTTATTTGCCAATTGGGTGACGCATGTTGCTCTCACACAATGATTGGTATAAAGTCTTGATAAGTTTGCGTTGGTGGAAATAGTTTTCATCATACTACAAAGAGTATTCTTAGCCAATACTTGTTTGGGATAGTACCAATATTTGTCGGAATAGTTGAAATGTTTCTTTTCGAGAGGAAATAATACTTCAACGTTGGGAGGGATTTTTGAGAAATAAAATTTGATTGCTTCTACTGGACAACGTTTTTTCTGTTGAGGTGTTGAATAAATGAGGCTTTGCTTGTTATTGGAATAGCTTTTTTCAACAACCGAGCCCTTTGTATTTTTGAAGAAAGCTGGTACTTCTAAATCCGCATATTCTATTCCGCACTCGTCCGTGTGAATTTTGAGATTTGAAATTTTTAATGTTCTTATCCATTCTCTCCCACGATACCCCTTGTGAAAATGAATATTGAAAAACACTTCCTCTTGAAGTTTTTTAGCGTTTGATCTGTCAAAATATGTTCCAAGTGCTTCTAGATCTTTTTTTGGTAATGATTTGTAGCTGTTATCATTGCATGACGCCGGAGATTTGAGATACTTGCTAGCCATTGCAGACAGCATATTGTTGACAGGCTTGAATTCTCTGTCTATCATGATATTTATTTGTCGATTCCACGGGGCTGACGTAAGGTATCGATTGATAGCTGCTCGTATGCAACCGAGAGTGGCTGGAGCATAGTAAGTGTTGTCATCTTTCTTAAACGATGAATAGAATAATCTGAGATACTGACTAAGATAACGCAACGGCATGCTTTCGATGGTATTTGGAAGTCCTTTTGAATTCAGATAGTCTTTGAATTTAGTTGAGTAACAGAGTGTCTGGGAAGAAGTCGATTTCGGAACTTCGTCCTTTTCAATTTCATCAAGCGATTGGACTGTGATTTCGTCTAGATCATGAAATTCTGGAATTTCGACATCTGAATCCAAGTCAACATCTGTTGATAGACTGTCCAAAAAGTTGGTATCATCTTTCTTCAGGCCTGTCCATTGATTCCATTGATCCTGTTGGTCAATAAATGGGGACAAATCTTGAAGAAATTGTAACTCTTCTGAACTAGCACCAGAAATCATACTTTGTTCAAAGTTATTGATATGGAGCATTCTAAGTCGTTATTAACAACTGTTCTTTCTTCTCTTTCTCGTCTACCTTCTATGTACTTACTTATTTAATGGAATGAATTCAAAATACCATGGACGTGTGAGGTATAGAAATTTAATAATACCATATAATAGCCATGATATCTAGCGGGCAATATTGCAGATTCTGGCGGGCAATATGGCAGTCCATTGAAATAGAACGGACTTTTGCGGGCAATATGGCAGTGAGGGTAATAATATCGATACAGCCCGTAGACATCGGGCGATAATGCAAGCCCTTGGGCGCTGCCCTCGGGCTGTATTGCATTATCACCCTCATCTACAGGGCTGTATCTATATATTATTAGCTTTGAAGTAGGACCACAGATATCCGCGATAAAATCCCTCTCTATTAATATTTTCCCTGAGAATGAATTCTATCAAATATACCAAGTAGGGGGGATTCTGAATGCGATTATACAAAATGAATGCGCAATAATCTGGTATACAGGATGTGGCATTGAAAAAGTGACCAAATTCAAATGTAGCATAACTTTCTAATTATCCATTAGAAATTGACAAATAAGGTCTCATTTTGAGGCCAATACACATTTTTTGTATTAACACAATCAACACTGCAATGATTGCATTCAAGGATATTCAAGGATCAGAGTGTAATGTAGCTACATGCAAAGCAAAAGAGCTCGAAATCCAAAAAACTAGATAAAAAGAACAACGACTGAATGGAAAAGCTAGCCTAATTCCAATTCTTCATTTTAACGATAATCATCATGGCGAAGTCTCTCTGCTGTAGATGATCACACAACATTAATTGGGTGATGACTGGATCAGCCTTCACCAATCACGTCTTGTAACGGAGCACCAGAAATTTCGCATTTTCCTGTTTTATTTCTTCCAAAGTCTCCACGTCTCTTCCAAGTTAAACCCCAAACATTTTCATTTTGACTTCGAATTATTCATGGTATAGTCTTTCACCATTGCTGCAAACGACCAAACAGCTTTCATATCAATCATGCAATTGGCCTACTGAATATTAATGTAGGAACATGAACGGAAACAATGAAGGGGGATTTTTTCACACAAAAATCAATGCCCAGAGAGAGCATCAGGTGGCTTTTATTAGGAAACAACAGAACTTGCATCTCTGTGAATTATTCATAATAATTGTAATTCTAATTTAGAATGAGAAGGAATTACAGTCGGTCCAGGGTTGGAACAATTACGGTAATTGTAATTGTAATTCTGTAATTAATTACAAGCTTTAAAGCTATTGTAATTATAATTGTACCGGTAATTGAATTTTTATGATGTAATTGTAATTGAATAAAATGTCGGTCAACTGCACGTCAATTACTTTTGTCTTTTTGACTAAACGAAGCACAAAATCCAAAGATTGCTATATTGAAAATTGAAGTATTCAGTTTAGCTAGTAGTGCACTCAGCAATCAGCATAGGCCTGGTATCAATATTTATTAGGGTAAACTGGGGCGGGTCGGACACATTTTCTGAGAAATCAGTGTGTAGCGCATTTTTTACATTTTTATCAAATAAAATGTAATTATTTTCAAAAAGTAACCTATTTTCTACATATTCTCGCGTTAATTTATCACTTCCCATTAAATCCATACGCAATAAGTCTCATAACTTTTGAAAAACGACCTGGGGTGGGTTGGACACTATTCGGGGTGGGTTGGACACTTAACATATTCGACTTCATTTTATGCCCAGTTATGGTATTAATTGTACCACAAAATATAAATCAAAACTCATGGAAACAAAACGACACTATATATTGATAAAACATAACAATCAATAGTTGATTTATTCATCAGAAAATCATGTAAGAAGAAGGAAGAAAATCATAGTCTGTAGTTTCGTATTTCACAGGTTACACACTTTGTTGTAGCAAAGCAAGTTTCACATGCCCACAAGCTACATTCAATGCACCTTAACCAATCCATAATTGTTTCTTTAGTCCAGATTTCACCACATACACAGCACACATGAATCGATTTTGATTTCTTAACAGTGTTTGGCCTAACAGTTTCTTTCTTTCTTTTAAGAATCATTTTCTGTCCTAGCACTGTCGGTGAAGAAACATAAGCAACGTGCTCTTTTCTATGATTTGGGTTTGAGTGCTTCCTCGGGGAAGAGAGGAGAGAACGAATAGCTGACGAAGCGCTGTTATGATCGGAAGAAACTGTAGCCGTCCCACTGGAGCAAGGAACATCCAAAGGGGTTGCATCTTCACGAGGTGATGCTTCGAAGCTTATGAAAGATTTTGAATTTTCAAAGTCGGCTGAAGTTGTAGGGTTCTTCAGTGGAAACAAACCACAATGAGTGAAACCATTAATCAGAAGATCAGGTCTTGATGTCATGTAATTCCACACCTCACTAAATACTTCGACAAAGACAGTTTTGTTTAGGAAGACCTTATCAGACTGCTTCAAGTATTTGGAAAGTACCTCTGACCACTTTGCCTTGAGTGGTTTGTTGAAATGAGTGTCGAGTGGTTGGATTCTATGCGACGAGTGTGGAGGCAAGCAGAACAATTCGATGCCGGATTCGTTAGCAAATTGAATACTCTCAACTGTTATGTGCGATGTGTGATCATCCAAGAAAAGAATACATCTTTTGCCTGGAGCATGTACTCTATGTTCTTCGAAATGTTTCAAGAACAGAAGAAATATAGTTTGGTCAACATATCCTGATTGCGTGTAAAATGTCTTTGTACCTTGTGGATACAGTGAAACATCTACTGGAGCATGTCCCTTGAATATTAAAAAAGGAGGGATCAATTGTCCTGAGGCATTTCCACACGGTATAAGCGTAGTTAGAGTACCTCTCTCTCCAACACTGACTTTTTGGACTGTTCTAGCTCCTCGGACAGCTAACACTTTGTTGGAAGAATTCGGTACAGTACTTAAACCTGTCTCGTCACAATTGTATACCATGTTTGGATAATCATCAAATATGTCAAGCATTTCAGACTTCTCGGCTACCTCATTGAAGAAGTTCCTTATCCTAGCCTCATTAAAAGCCTCAGCTCGAGATACAGACAAGTTTCTCAGCCACACGAAGTGATATGGAAGGATTTCTTTTACGAAATCCTTCGAGCCAGTCATAGGAAGCCTTGCTATTCAATAACCATGCCTGAGAAATCTGACCTACTTCTTTTCTACGTCTCAATTTCTGAGCAAATGCATACGCTGCTCTACAAAATTCATCAATAGATAAAGGAAAGCCTCTCTGACTTAAATACAAAGTTCTGTCAACAAGTGCCTTCTCCTGGTCAGCAGTGAAGAATGTCTCACCTCCATAGCCTTTCACACGGCCTTTGCAGTGGCGCCGAATGGTGTTCCGTGGCACACCAAAGCTCTGTTCAGCTGTTAGGTATGGCATGCCTTCCCGTACAGCTTTGACCACATTCTCCAGTTGTTCTTTTGAATAGTAAGACCCGCGTGAAGTGAGCCGTTTGTACTTGCGTACCATGCCAATCACTTTGATTTCTGAAATAGAAATAAAATACATTTAGTCTCACATTACATGGACATAACTGTATTATTCGTATAAATGGCCCTAATTATTACATATGTAACCAATATTTTGATAGAATCTATAAATAAACGTCATCCTGCTTAATTCTGGGGTGGGTTGGACAAGGATGTCCAACCCACCCCAATACGATATGCTAACTTTTAAAATTGGCAGAAAATCTATTTCTTTACTGCAAAACTGTAGATTGAGTATATTATAAGTAAGATAATATCAAAAATGTTGAAAATAATCATGTTCAACTTACCTTGACAATAGGTATATTCTGCCTTATACTGGCGATGCAACGAAGATTGTGAGAATTTGCAGCATTGTCGCCAGAGTTCAAAATTCAAAACATCTGATTGCTATGTCATTGCAATTCAATAGGTTGTTAATGAATGGATATCTATTGCAGCAAACGCATTGTTCCATTTGAAATCTGCTCTCTGTAGTAAAGATTCAAAAATTGATGCCGAACGAGCAATTGACCCAAGATATGCGAAACCACAAAATGAAGTGTCCAACCCACCCCAAAACATTATATGGTGCACTATAAAGTACTCAAAAGTCAAGTATCTTATCATACCCGATTTAATTAATGATGACACGATATAATATGACCCTAACAAAGTATTTATTTTTGCTATAAACATATAGTGACACTCAAAATCCCGCGTCTTTCACTAATAATGGTAGAAATTATCTGCGACAAGAATTTTGTGCATGAATTCCATTTTTATACTTCCGATAAATATCAAGATAACCTCATTATGAATTTTTATGATGAAATTTTGCACGAAGACAAGCATTCTACTTCCATAAACATCAGTTTTTGTAAGCGAAATACATAAACTCATACAGCAATGGTTGCTGAAAGAGACGATAAGATATCGTAAATCAGGTGTCCAACCCACCCCAGTGTCCGACCCACCCCACTTTACCCTAAATGATGTTCCACAGGCTTAGACTACTGTTAAGTGTTGATTGTTGATACATGCCTATAAATACGCATATCCCACAATCCCTACATGCACAAGCGTAGCCTTCATGCAGGTCTGATTCTATGCTGCGTTTTACCGAATAATTGCAATAAGCCTCTACAACAAAACTCACAAAATTAAAAAAATGTCATATAATGGGCATTTTCGATATTAATATTATATAATATATAATGTATAATATAATATTATATCATATTAATATTTCTTCTAATTTACGCCAATCTCTAGTGAACGCCACAGGTGAGAGGTCAACGCATTAACAAACATGAGATCTAGCTTTGATATAAAGGAATGTACATGGAGGAGAATGACTTTGCATGGGTATGGGAGATCCTTATATGATGAAATAGAGCACCTATTTTTGGGCGTTAACACCATTTTTAGAAATAGTAGCATAATAGTTGCCTGCTGTTAATGATGACTCAGAGACAGACTGATCACCCTGTTTCTGGCGGTTGCTGCAACTGTATCATCGAGATAAGACTCATATCATGACTCATTAGGATAAAGTTTTTGGCATGCTCCACCTTAAAGTGATCCTTGGAAGGTTGCAACTTTGCAATTGCAATAGACAATAGGCCCTACTTCTTTCTCTATCTTGTACTCAAAATCAAATTCACTAAGACTTAAAATCGTTTGGGACAACTAACTCATAATTGACCAACATTGTTCGGAAAATCGATGTAATTGTAATTCTGTAATCAATTACAACTTTTGAAGTAATTGTAGTTGAAGATCTTGATTTCTGAGTAATTGTAATTGCAAAATTGCAACTGTAATTGAAAAGAAATTGTGTAATTGTTCCAACCTTGGTCGAGTCTATAGCTGGAAATCTTTGCTCAATTTTGTCACTGAATTATGTCACAACTAATTAGAGAAAAAGAGTCAACTAAACGATGCGTAAAATGTCTACATCACTTGCATCCGCACTGGACCTCTTAAAAAATTGTTAAATATATCGCGCGATGAAGAGCTCAATGATCGATCATGAACACATTGAATGCAGAACAACTGTGAAAAGCAAGTGTGATGACATTTCTCTAAATGAAATGTTTGGGGTTTAACTTGGAAGAGACGTGGAGACCTTGGAAGAAATAAAACAGGAAAGTGCGAAATTTTTGGTGCTCCGTTACAAGACGTGATTGGTGAAGGCTGATCCAGTCATCACCCAATTAATTAATGTTGTATGATCATCTACAACAGAGAGACTTCGCCATGATGATTATCGTTAAAATGAAGAATTGGAATTAGGCTAGCTTTTCCATTCAGTCGTTGTTCTTTTTATCTAGTTTTTTTGGATTTCGAGCTCTTTTGCTTTGCATGTAGCTACATTATACTCTGATCATTGAATATCCTTGAATGCAATCACTGCAGTGTTGATTGTGCTTATAAAAATGTGTATTGGCCTCAAAATGGGACCTTATTTGTCAATTTCTAACGGATAATTAGAAAGTTATGCTACATTTGGATTTGGTCACTTTTTTAATGCCGAGGCAAGGGCCATTCGTTCCCTTCTCGCACTCTATGTATCACATCACAACCATAAACATCGAATACAGTATTAGAAACTCAAATGACAAGTTTAAATGCCAATTAAAAACTTAAGTAGTAATGGGAAATTCAAGCAGTCATTTCTGTGTAATTTCCAAATAATCCGAATACTTTGAGAATCTGCAACTCCTTCTTCATACAATTAATATAACTGTTCTTCTTCTTTATAATCACATTCGGAGTTCATTTAGAGACTCGTCAATAGCTGCTTGAAGGAGAATGTTTCACATTTTCAATTAATTTAATTAATCTCTTTCTGTACTCATAATGAAATTCTCAGCACTTTAACAGCTTCCATGCATTAATCGTCATCAGACCGGAAAATCTATCTACCTATTCCACCCACCAGACTACTATGTAGTTTTCGTACCTTTTCATTGGTTCTTAATCGCGTAAAGGTATTACAATGCAATGTATATACATTGATATCCTTGATATATCAGCTTAGATTCTTATCATATAATGTTCAATTGAACATTGGCACGTGCCACTACCTACTTTGCAACGTAGGCCTACTTTGTTGCAGTTACTCCATCATGCGAAATTAATCTGAAATTGCTATATCAAAAGAAGAGAAATATCCATAATCTGAGATGCTATATTTAATATTTTAAACAAAGTGTACTAGAAAAGGAAGTTTGATTAACTTGGTAAACCAATTTGATTATCATTAGGACTATATGTAGCATTCATACAATCAAAGGCAGCAGGAGAATTGTGCAAATCAATGTTTCAATTGGGATGCATAGTGATTTGTGCATGAACATATCCACTTTGTGATGGGAGCAACATCTGCATTTCAATGCAAGAAGATTGTAGCTGATATTTACCTATTCAAGTCTTTTTAAAGCACTGGTGAAAAGCTACTTTAGATTGCGCATAAGTTGAATTAGGCTATAGGCCAACGGTATTTTTTGGACAACTTTAACCAACAGCTCGGCAATTGTCTTTATGAAACACACTCACTTCCATTTTGAGAGTGAGCCAAGAATGAAAACATTGCAGAACAGTTCTGCAGGGTTGCATCGAGTATTGCGCAAAAAAACTGAAGTCTTAATTTTTTGCTGTCTACGAGATCTGTCAGTCAATTGCATGTATTATAATCAAGGATCACTGGTCGGATCGAAAGGGCATTTCAAGATTTTGTTGGGATGAGAAGACATGAGAATGAAGCCTTTATTCACTTCGGGGCGTATGAAATCATCATTAGCATTCATGCTCTTTGGCCTATATATCTTAAGTGTCACTTACTTCTCGCTATTGGATAATTTGAACCTTGTGCCAGACATCTTGCCGCCAGCAGGAAGAATTCCTGTTGCTATACCCCTGCCATCAGAGTAGATCGTTGGAAAGAGAATGAAAAGTGGAATACTTATCCATTTGTATAAGTTCCGATTGGATCCGAGATAACTGATGAAGGGCAGTCAGCTAAAGACTAGCTTCAACCTCAAAGGTGAATGGCTTTTTTTGGCACGCTTTCGTCACTTCACTAGTTGCAAGGTAAGTCGAAGCACCACATCAGTGCACAACAACTAAAATGTTCAAAGCTTTGTCAACAGGCCAACCGGGAAAATTCAACATGTTGAAGGTGGGAATTCAGTTCAAACATAACGCAATAATCCTATCAAATATTATTCAGAAACATAGAAATTGATGCATAAAGGTATGATTGATTATGCCAGGCCTGTATCAGAACGTATATCAGAACATCAGAACGTATATTTTTTCAATTCGTACGATGAGATTAATGAGGCATGGATTATTGGTTGATTATTGGATGATTTGTGAGGTTTATGAGTGGAGAAATGATTCTAGCTTATCTGGAAGGAGAGGATATTGTCAGCAAATTGCAGTTGATGATTGATGATAGAATCATATGAATTTTTAGTGCATTCACGTACAATTCAAATGGTCATGCATCATATATAACATTTCCATCAGTATGATAAAACGAGTGTTAATATAAACGGCATTAATAATTCAGCCTGTTTTAGATCTCAATAGGTTCCCGATCTAATTAATAAGTTCTAATTAGTAGGAGGTCCGAAACGACAAAAATATAATTTAATCAACTTACAAGTACAAATGTAAACTCATGATCAAAGCACAAATGATGTTTCAGAATACCTCACCTGTAATGAGATTGTTGAATCAAAGAATGTGTTCGCGCTCCTTGTGGATACGTTCCGGACCTCCGATAACAATCTGCCTTTCAACTCGTACTGGACGCAATCTTGGATTGTGGTGGCTAATATTAAATGTTATTGCTCAAATTCTGCCACCACACCAATTTTCTCCTCAGTGGAAAACATTTCAGGTGATCAACTACATAATTCATAACTACTATTTGTTAATTAACAACTAACATAGTTATCTAGTCTGGTGGGCGGAATCATGTGAAATTGCTCTTAAATTTGCTTAAATTAGCAAAATCAGTTGGAGATACTCATGGTAAATGATAGCAACGTGAATCCTTTGGACATGAAATTTTATTGAAATTGAAACTGAACTTCCAGATTCATATTGAAATGAAAATCACAAAGCTACACATGGAGTCTGGTGGGCTGATGATGGTTAAAATACTACAGCGAACTTGCGATGTCAAGCTAGCTGACAAACGGTCTCTACCATACAACAGACGTCTCTATTATTAATAAATAATTCTAATTATTCATTGGATTTGAGAAGAGAAAACTGATTAGGATAAGAGATGACCATGGGCTTTCCGACTACGTTCGATTCGTATTTGCAACTGAACCTGCTCTGAAATATTCGTTGAGAAATCCGAAGGAGACAATACCCCGTAATGACAAATGCATTGGATGTTAGAACCACCCAAGATCCCGGAAAATGTCTTAAGAAAAATTTAATTTATGAAATCAAATGCTTGATATGTGATCAAAGACACATTGGTGAAACGTCGAGAACAGTACAACAAAGAATTTACGAACATACGAAACAAAAATCATCACACGTAAAAATGCACATGGACCTGCACCAGACTAATGATGAAACACCAGCTTTCTCCTGGAAGATCCTGCAGACCGTAAAAGCAAAGAAGTTGAGAAAGGCTACTATAGCTCTCTACATACGAGATTGTGACCCACAAAAATTGATAAATAGATGCAAAGGATGGAATGTACCCATTTTCTTGACTTAATCTCCCTCTGCCATAGAAGTGTATAACAGTACAATGGAAGTTTGATATCTTGCCTATGTACAATGATGGCACATGGAAAAATCTATGGTTTGTAGATCAGATTCGATCTAAAATATTGTATCATAGTGAAACTATTTGCCAAGTTGGTTGTGGAAGTTGTTGACACCTAATTGCAGAATTTTCATGAAGAGAATTGTAAATGAGATGGTGGCATTGTTTCATGTGAAATAGCCTACTATTCCATGGATTAATATAGTGTGTCTATTTGTAGCAGTCACTGACAACTATTTTCCAATTTTTCAATATTAGAATGAGAATTAAAAATTGGTTCACAAAGTCATAATTGAAAGTGGTCGGTGTGCTGTTTGTAAGAACATCTGAAGAATTCACAGATAGAAAGTCTAATAATTGGATAATTTCTTCTTCAAGCGGCTAAGAAACTTTCTGGAATAAGCACATTGAAAGTTTCTTTACCGATAATCATTTCTCAAATAAATGAAATGTCACTGAAACTTTTCAATTAATCATTGAATGACACATGTGATATTTTGGAAGCTGATATTCGAATGCATGAAGAGATTTTGAAATTTAATCAAATTTAGTGAGCAGGGGAGCCCTTTAAAGCAAAATGAATACTCTGAGATTTCTTGGCCTCTGATTTCAAGCTGGAGTTATGCATGTCCTGTAAATCGACATTACAAGTTGCATAAGAGTCTGATTATACTATTGATAGATTATAGGAGCGATATTTCAAAATGATGAACGTACAGAACGTTTTAAAGGATTTCCTTCTTTGTCATCCTGTCGGCGCAGTATTTCGTAAATTCACTATTGTGTTTGAGTACATGATCTTTGGACAAGGGCCAACAATCCAGATCAAGAATTGGCCTGATAAATATAAATGCCAATCAAAAAACATGGAAGACAGATCGCACAAGTTGCATTTTGCCCCAACTAAGTTCCCCCGGCGTGTGCCATAATTTTCGTGCAATTTCCATTCTAGGACTTTCTATGGTATTGCTAAGTTCTATGCCCTCTGCTAGACTTTTCTATATCTATTTACTTTTATTGGACATTTTTGTAGAATTTTTTCTATTAGAGTTTTCTGAATCATTTCTATGTTGCATTGTAGGATTTCTTGATAGGATAATTTTGAATTCTGTATATAATCGTTAATGCATGATATATATTTTAGCAGTAAATAATTCCCTTGATAAAGCCTACGGCGAAAATTTGGGAAAACTACCTAGTTGTTTTATTTGCGGAAGAAGGGCTAATAGGCCAACAATTAATTGATTCTAATTTCAAAAACATAACTTGATCCGCAATGGCCAAAAGTTTGGACAAAATTAAGATGCGTGCTAGATCAGAATGTGTTTAAAGTAATGATGGTGCACGTGAGATCTTCATGCCATGTATTTCGCATTCGCCGAACCTATAGCCTAGGCTTTGATTGTCAACAAAATTGCACACGGGTCGACCAGTTTCAGAGCAGTCAGTGCTTTTATCAAGACCCAAAGGGAAGAGCTTGTAATGGCTCAAGTTATTCAATTGATAAGGTATTTTAGAATGTGTTTATTTCACAGACAAATTCATCAGAAACCATTCCATGCCAAAAGCTGCAATACTTTTCAATTATTCAAAGAAATTCCATAGAAAATCTCATTTTTGCCGAGAAATTCAATCTGTTTTCCAATGGATTTACGAGCTGCTTGTTTGACCTGCCAGACAAGAAGAGGAACCGGGTAGAACTCGGCAGACGCGTAGACTCGCAGTAGCCATAGGGTGTCATTATTCCGCAACAGTCTCATTTTTAGCCCATTTCCCTGCAGAAACTCGTGCTGGTGGCTGGAATACCGGATTACTTTAAGAATAGAGGCAGATATTGCTTTTGACAATTGTAGGCTAGCCTACTGTGTCGGCTACGTTTGTTTTTTCGAACGTTTCGAGATTAGGTGCCCATGCATTGTCAGTACCGGCTACTACCTTGCTACTGCAGTCTGTTCTTCGTCTCCAGTGCCTTCCGATGCAATAATGGATACTCACTGGCACACAGCTGAGTTGTTGTACCTTCTTGTCTTACGACGCATTTTACATAATTTCATCAAAAATAATCCTTATTGTAGTAGACCCAGGTCTACACGTATTTCAGTGTGAAACTCTTTTCTTAATATAGTGAACCAGGAACATATAGCCGATACGCTTTAGCAGCGTAAATCAATAATGGGAATGATGAAATAAAATATTCAAAAATTTTAATTTGGAATTCATTATTATTAAGTTTAATTTGTAGTACCCAGAAAATTTATAGTCTGAGCGCATCATGAAAATCACCATTAGAAGACACACTCCATTGACCAGTGATTGTTTCATCTAATAGTAGATTACACTTGACCAATTTGATGGACTGTGGACGGTCATACTTCGGAAGAAAATGGTATTTTTGTGATAATGCGCTCGATGAATATTACACGGAAAAGGTGTGGTGCGCACGACACTTCATCTCATGCATGTAGTTGGGATTTACAATTAATTATTTTGTTACTTTTAAAAATAATCTGTTATAACAAGCATTCCCTTCTGTTCTGTTTTTCGTATTCATATTCATAAAAATGCATTTATAAGAAATAATTTTTACATGATGATAACACATATTAGTAAGAAAGAACATTAGACAGTATCCAAGGTAAAAATATGACCATGTATTTTGTGTGCATGTACATGTAATAGTATAGTCCTAATAGTGTCGCGTAAATTTAACTTTCGATTATTAAAATCCATTCTGTCAGTCATTTCTTTAGTTAGCCCTTTCGCGTCCGACGCGAAATTCATTACATTGTCGGAAGTCACCATGACGTGCTCTGCTGCTATGCACGTCGAATTTAAATATGGTCCAATGATGTCTTCTCGATAATGGTGACCTTTAACAATTCAAGTATGACGTACTGTACACGCACTGCTTGCGAAATCGCGAAAGGGTGGTTAAATTACAATTACAATGTACATTATTCTGTTTATCATGAACTGATTGCAATATTGAACAAATTAAAGTTTACAATGAACATTTTTTCATATCTATTTCAAAATAAAATTCATACGAGTACGAAGTGACATTTTTCAAATTTTCGATTTGTCTATTGGTGTTGAAGTCACTACGTATATTTATAGGGTTGCAGCCTCAGGATTGAAACGCATCACTGCGACCCCAAGAATTGGGACAAAAGAGGCCGACAGCAGGGATGGAAGGTGAATATGCAACCTACATGCAATTCACTCTCACGAACAGCTTCAGCTCAAGTCCTTCAAATTCTACTATAGTTATACAGCTACGACCATAGAAATTTTACAATACCATAGAAAGTGTGCTATTATCTATTTCTATGATACGAAATGAGGCTGACTATTCGAATCGATGTCATTCATACAGAAGCTATGTGCATTGTATTCTTGTTTTTCTTACTCTGCGGGCGTTGTTAATTAGTGTTTTTCAAATTGTCAGCGATGTTTGTGGAGAAAGGAAAATGCTGAGCAAATGCTCTGTGTTTGTGTACCGGTATAAGAATGACAGTAAATTTAAAGACTCTCCACCTACATTTCATTGCTTAGCCTATATTTGAAAAATAAGCCACAGAATCTATCCATAAAGAACAGTGTGATTTACGCCAACGACCAAACCAAAACTACTCTTCTTTGGTGGCAAAGTTAACACATTCTCACAATTGTCTTCCTCAGGAAGAAGAAGAAGAAATTTCAATCGATATGGAAGCATAGCCCTAAAATGTGAAATGAAAACTGACTTCGTTCGTCGCCTCAAATCAAAGTAAAAAAATGTGTGAATACGAGTAAGACTATACTCGTACTTTTTGAATTTCGGAGCGACAGAGATCTGATTGCAAAGTTACAGACGAGTATATTTTCCTGAACTCATCCTTGCAACGATCGAAGAATTCAACACAATAAAGATCATGAACTTTTTTATCTTAGTTTACACAGTGATTTTAGACATTGTATGGATAATGCATATCTCACAGGATGGATCATGAAATTTCATCAAGTGATGCAAAAATAATACAAGTTTGCAGTGCTATTGCATTATCTTCTATCACACAATCGAAATGAGCGCCCTGTATGGATATGGCTATTTCTGAATAATATTTATAAAATAAAGACCTCGGCTCTATCCTGGTGGATGTTGCATCAATATTCTGAGCTTCTATGCGCCACTATGGCATTAAAAGCAAAGCAACAGATGTAGTGTTTTCTTTGGTGTTGGTTCTTCGAAAGTTCCCGACTGACTAAAGTCATTTCAGGAAGTAAAATCAAAATCAATAACCAATCCACGAATAGCACTTTGTGTTATTTGATGTGCTGCTTCACTTGGAAAATGGAAGATATGACCATATATTTAAAAAAGTGTAAACCTGAAATGCCAGTTTGTTTCCAAAGGATTAATTATTGGACTTTGATTATTGATTAGGCTATGTCTCTTTTAAAATCTTGCGTGTTCGTAAATAATTTCTGTAAATAGCACTCCAATGTTCTATTTAATTAAAAAAATAGTAACCAGCATATCTATGTGAATGACATTGATTGATACATGAATAAGTTTCCTCAGATAGCTCATTTGACAATGTGCAAAAGTCGACTGAAAATTCTGATCAGGTGCAAAGTCAGACTGAAAATGAGACTATAGGAATTATACTTCATAATTGATGTAAATCGGCATGATCTTCCAGATATAGTTACACATTATCACGAAAATTAATCAACCGATACATGCTTAAATGCACCAATATGAAACACAATATCAGCCTCATTTCGTATACGTGCTATTTGTATCTGTCCAGATGCTGTATGATAGAAGTCCATGACATAATACACCATAGAAATTAACAATACCATAGAAAGTCCTAGAATGGAAATTGCATGAAAATCCTGTAATTAAGTGTCAACAACTTCCACAACCAACTTGGCAAATAGTTTCACTATGATACAATGTTTTAGATCGAATCTGATCTACAGACCATAGATTTTTCCATGTGCCATCATTGTACATAACTTCCTTCTATCACTCAGTAGGACATTATCAGCTTCAAATTATTATATGCATAATCCAAAAATTTGCATTGCGGCAATGGAGACAGTACATTATCACAGTACAGTATGTTCCAATGGGATTTCAATGCTTAAGCAGATAATGTCCGGAAAAATATCTATATGCATAAGAACGCTAGAGATATAATATCAGACTAGCGGTTTTTTGCGTAAATTACGCAAGTGGTATTGAAATGTCAGGAGGAGCCCGTCCAAGTTGTTTTTGCCATCGTTTAAAGTGTTAGAGTTTAACGATAGTTGTAATACCAATTCCTTCAAAGTTTTTGGCCTAAATATGCAACCCTTTTTATCTTTTATTTCGCAAATAAAACGAGGGATTGCAAAGTTTAACTCTTCAATTGAAAAATCTTCTATTGGTTTCTGAGGTATGCGAACGTTTTCATCGGGATTCTCATTCCTTTTTTGTCGCCAAGAATCAAAATGGAGATGCGCCCATATTCTTCTGGATTTCGTGTTAAAAGGAATGCTTCCTAACGACAACTTTTCAATTTCTTCATCTGTTACGAAATTAATATCATCTGCCGGTATGTCATCAGCAATCAAACTAGATTTTATGTCCAAATAAAAATCAGTAATCTTCCTGGTATTAATATTAAAGCAGTTATTCATCTTGCTTCAGCAACAAAATGACAACAGTATTAAATGTATGGAAATCTTGAATTTTTAAATATTATTTCCATGTTTATAGCCCAGAACCATAGAAAGAGGTTAAGCTAGATATTGTACAACATCTATCACTTAATACATAGACTTAATACATAGACTTAATACATAGAAGTCTATGCTTAATACAACTATATCAATTTCAGTTGGGCCATAGAAAGAGGTTATAGAAGTCCATGACATAATACACCATAGAAATTAACAATACCATAGAAAGTCCTAGAATGGAAATTGCATGAAAATCCTGTAATTAGGTGTCAACAACTTCCACAACCAACTTGGCAAATAGTTTCACTATGATACAATGTTTTAGATCGAATCTGATCTACAGACCATAGATTTTTCCATGTGCCATCATTGTACATAGGCAAGATATCAAACTTCTATTCTAGTGCACTATTATCCACTTCTATGTAATACACGGAACATGTCAGGCAATAGCCATGGATTTCTAAAGGCTATGGAAATCCATGCAGAAGTCCATGGAAATATCCAAATCCATTCATTTCCATTCGAGTCATTTAGCGCATGAAGGCTATGTAGTTTATGTATATGGCCTTGTAGTTTATATAATGTAGTTTATAGCCTACCACTACATGTACGTCAATGGTGTTAAATTGTTGTTTTCTAACCTAACACTCAGATCCCAATGACGAGCATGCAAAGCAAGAAAATTTTGAATCTCGACATTCTTGAAATATAGCATGATTTATCATACTCAAGCTAGCATGACTCAAGCTTGATAAAATGCACATGATTCAATGGTCCGTCTAACTCTGATGGCACTCAAAGTTTGTCAGTCAAAAATTTTACATTTTATGACTTCCTCTAAGAATGAGTGAACTTATAGCAGCATCAAGAATAAAACATGTCCTTCGGGTTGCTCAAAGAAAATTCTGCGCCATTTAATCAATACACAAGACCGAAGTCTTGAAATACTGCTGTTGCAGGTTATGGAGCATAACATACCAACGTACCAAACGGGGTATCAACATCAATCGACAGATTACAGTATGGTAGATTACAGTATGCACTCGATTAAGATGGAATTCTTCGATGGACCCTATTATAAGAAACAAACAAGCCTCCAATCCATGCCGCAATTTCGCAAAATTATGAAGCAATTCTTTCATGTGCTAATAGCGACATACTAACAGAACTTTTCCGTTGAACCCCAACTCTTCAAACTATGTATATGTTGTGATATTTAGTCATCAAGGAATTCATGAAAATTTCCGTGTGATATTTTTTCATATAATACACTGAGATCATTGGAGGACCAGAGATATCTCCACTAAACCATGCGTTATAGATAGATAAGATATCTTTCAATGTGTTTCATCATGTGACAAGCGTTCAATAAGTGATCAACATAGACAAGCGTTCGATAATATAACATCAACATGGATTTTTGAGGGCAACAATGTAGGAGATTTGAGAGCGCGTAAGCGCCTGAAAATGTCCTACATTGTTACCCGAAAAAATCTATGTTAATACTATTGTGCGCGATTAAAATGAACTGGGCAGCAATGTAGGAAAAAACGGGCAGTAATGCCATGAATGATAAACCAGGGATGAGGGAAGGCTGGATATATCGGCAAGAGGTGTTTGGGATACGTCGGACAAAGCATTTTTCGATGTACGGGTTTTTCATCCTAACGCTCCATCCAACGCTAACAAACCCCTCAAAGTCATGTATTTAGCACATGAACAGGAGAAAAAGCGCGCATACAATGAACGAGTGATGCAAATTGAAAAGGCCACTTTCACGCCTCTCGTTTTCTCAACAACTGGCGGCATGGCCGTCGAATGCAAACGATTTTTTAAGAGAACAGCACAATTGATAGCCCTGAAAAACAATCAAAGATATTCTGACGTTATTTCTTGGGTTAGAAGACGAATATCTTTCGAAATTCTAAGAACATACATAATTTCCATCCGAGGGTTCAGGGGTAGCACTGAAAAATTCAAACAACAAAGTTGACTGAAATCGACTTCAATCTAATCGAGTAAGCTTTTCCAACTTTTTGTATGTCTCATATTCCCGACGCTGACTGATTTCCAGTAACTTCAATTCTTTCTTACCGGCTTAACTCTAACTTACCTGCTTGTTAAATTGTCATTCAATTCGTTTTTTGCCCTAATAAATTGCTTACTATAAAAAAAGTAATGCCATGAATACACATGTAGATATACAATGATTGAAATTTCAAAAATGTCTTTCATATGCATGGATACAGATATCAACATTACAAGATGCATTGTCTACTTATGTTTCTAAATCTATGGTGCAATGACATAGGAAAAATGGCAGTTTGTACATTGTGTTTCGGTTTTCTATGTAACTGATCTGTAATATGCTACTATTGTCCTAAGCTTTTCCATGATAGTTTCCCCAAAACTTATCATATCAATGCGCTGAAAAAACACGATATTTTCTCATTGAATATTATTTACATGAACATATCACGCTTTTTCTGTATTGTTTCACGGTATTTTCCCATAGAAATACAGCTTAGGACAATATCACGCTTTTCTTAGCATTGTTTCACGGTATTTTCCCATAGAAATACAGTTTAGGACAATATCATTATTATGTAGATTTTGCATGTAACAATGCAGAATTTTGAGTGCGCGCAAGCGCACGATCTAATGACACATTGAACCGCAATATACCCACGAAGCATATTGCTATTCAACATCATAGAATTCTAATTCAAATTTGGACTTAAATGGAATGATCAAAATGTTTTTCATATATCTACGTTCTTTATTCTGAACTGCAATAGCCAAACCGGCATATAGTGGTTCAGTATTTTAACTAAGGAAGATATACGAACCTAAACACAATGTAATATTGCAGTTCAGACAGCTGAACCGCAATATGCTATGAGGCTGAGGGCCGTCAGGCCCGAAGCCATAGCTTATTGCGGTTCCGATGTCTAAACTGTAATATTACATTGCTGCCTGCTATCGGCAGGCAGCAATGGCATTACCCTGCCGTCATTTTTTAACACTTATAACATAGAGGTTACTGCTAAGATCATAGACTTCTAAATTGCAGAAGAATTTTCTGTTACAAGAAGTCTATGGAATTTATGGAATTATATTATTTTTTTATTTTTTTTATTCTACCGGCGCAGTAATCGGTAGTGAAGAATTTAGGAAATATTATGTTCAAATGAAAGTCAGTAAATGGATTGAAGACATAGAAGCACTGAGTAGAATAGCTGCTGATGACCCGCAAATTGACCTTTCTGGTTATACAAAAGGTTTGTGTCATAGATGGTCATATATCCAAAGGACAATTCCAAATATCAGTAACTATTTCATACCATTAGAACACGCTATACGCACAAAACTGGCAGAGATGTAAGTGATATTGAAAGGAGACTGTTATCTCTTCCCTGTCGATATGGTGGTCTTGGCATCTCTAATCCGGTGCTGTCAAGTGACAGCGAATATGAGGCATCTACAGACATAACAAAAGACCATGTTGAAATTATTTGTTCTCAAGAAACTTCTCTTGATAGTTGTAATAGAATGAAGATCAAAGAAACAATAGTGACCCAGAAATCACTTAAAGAAGCCTTTTTTGAGAATGAATTTAATGAGATCATGAATTTATCAAATGAAAAGAACGCTGACATTCTTTACCGAAAAAGGTGCAAACTCTTGGCTTACTGCTTCACCATTGAAATCGATGGGCTATTCACTGAATAAGATTGAATTTCGTGACGCCCTTCGTCTAAGATACAACTGGCAAATACCGGATATCCCCTCACATTGTGGTTGTGGAGTGAAAAATGATTAGAACCACCTATTAAATTGTAAAATTGGAGGTTTCATAAATTTACGACACAACATTATAAGGGATCAGGAGGCAAATTTTTTGAGAGAAGTAGCAAAAGATGTTGTTATTGAGCCAATGCTAATCTCTATTGAATCAGATATTTTTGTACAAACAGGAAATAGAGAAGATCAAGCAAGGTTAGACATAGCAGCACGAGGTGTATGGGGGAACATGGAGAGGAGATTTTTTGATGTTCGGGTCACAAATCCATTTTCTACATCAAAAGCAAATGAAACAGCGAAACAAATATACGAACGAAACGAAAAAGAAAAGAAGCGTATTTATGTAGAGCGAATAATAAACATCGAAAAGGGATATTTTTCTCCTCTAATTTTTTCTACCACTGGTGATGCTGGTCCGTGTGCCCGACTATTTCACAAAAGACTCGCGAATTTGCTTTCACAAAAATATGGTAAAAAATATTCAGACATAATGGGGCATATTCGCACAAAAATGTGTTTCACCATGATCCGCAGTGTAGGAATATCTCTGAGAGGATTTCGTCGGAATAAGAACATTAATATTCCTCTCTCAGATATTCCTTTCAACATCATCCCACAAATGCGCGAATTTGAGCATTTCTAACTGGCTCAAGTAAATTTATTTGTATTTTTATCGCATTTTTGCACACACATTTTTATATGACTTTTACTTGCCTTTAGCTGTATGTATATAAGTGTTTGTTACCATTATGTATGGTTTATATAATAAAGTTATGATTATGGAAGTCTATAGATTGATGTAGATGTATATAAGTAGACAGTGGAATACCACACGCGGCCTCTGATTTGTACATTACTTACCTTGAAATCTCATATGGTATTCCTACATTGCTGACTTCTTTTTGCAACATTGTACCATAGCTCAATTACGCACAATATTGATTTCATAACATATTTCAATTTCCATGTTGTTCTTCATAGTTTAACAAAAGTTTGACGTACAACAGGAGCTTACATGGGAATGTTCAACGCATACGCTATACGCAACTGCATCCTTACTAAATTCGTGACTAATAGAATAACAGTCTGGCCCGATCAATCAAATCTGAGAATTTAGAACTTTTAGGTTGATGCAAATCCCTTGCATGAGAATGTGAAAAATGATATCGATGTGAACTAATCACTGAACATTTCTCCATGGTTGTAAGAGTTCATCAGACATGAAAGATACGTTAATTTGAAGTATCGTTTCTTGATAAAAGAGATTGTCATCAATGATAAGATCTAAAGTGCATGGATTATATTTATTACTGTTAAGTTGTTTCTACTTGCAATGCATCATCTATCTTCCTTCTCGTGAGAAAAAGTCTCACAATACACTTTACTATCAAAAGTAGTAAGGCGCATCACTCATTATCTGCACAAGGAATGCAACACTGCTTACAGAAGTCAAGAAAAATTATGAAATGCAAAATTTATGCACGTTGAAAAATCGTTGAAGGTGGCCTTGAGCGAGTAAAGATCTGAAAACTTCCCAATCCAAAACTGCTACACGATCTCGTGGTAGTATATTTGCAACAAAAATGAAGATACATCAAATTACTCAGAGCATCAGGAAAAATGAAACATTGAAAGCAACTCGCAGAATGTCAAACAGATCTTAGCCGAGAGTTATTCTTCATTGTAACTATCTACACATCAAAGTACTCCATGATCTACGATCGTTCATCAACTCATATCGACCGTTAAAATAAAGACCAACGTATTCCGAACTACGTTATGGGTTCAATTGAATGTTCAGGATGTGAAGTATCATGTGCCACAGGATATATTTGGTTAGCTGTCTTACTAAAATCATGAGTAGCGATTATCTTCATGAATGTGATAACGCTAAAACAACTTGCATGAGACGCATTTTGCGTTTGACGGAAGTTTATGTTTTTAAATAACAAATCAACGTACTTCGGAAAACGTGATTAGATTTCTGAAACTTTAAAAGGCAAAACAATGCAGTATGAAATGCGTGATTTTCCAATGAAAGAATTTTCATGCTTTAAAATGCAAAGTAACGTATAACGAAATGAGTGACTTTTTAGTGAAAGGATTTTTATTTTTTGAAAAGCAAAATAGCGTTCACTTATTATAAATTACATGACTTAAATGAAAGAAGTTTTATTTTCCAAATACAAAACAACGTATTATGGAATATATTAAAATGAAAATGTATTTAAAATGAAAATGCTTCCAACGTGGGATATTTGATTTATACTGCAATATGGCACCGGTAATGACGGGAACACACCAGTACCGATGCAATAGTCTTATATTATTCATTTGTAATATCATGGGGACAGCTGGAATTCAATCAGATTATTTCTTTATATCATGAAGTATTCATGCATGAAGTGAAACATGCTAGATCATCGGTCACTGATTTTTGCTAAAATCTTCTATCCTAAAAAACCATATTGATCGGCCAACTGTAGATTACACTGCACTGACAAACAAAGATGACTTTGGCAGTGACTGGTCGAATGTTCAGAAAACGATGAGTGAATATGAAGCTCGCCTTTTTCAAAGATTCCCACTAACGATTAATACACTTGCAAGATATTGTCATTCATCACATGACTATGCTAGTCAACGTTCGGCTACTATCTTGTGGCGGGTGCCTGCTACTAAGATAACAATAAATGACTTAGATATCGAGGTCCGTATTAATTTGTCTCTATTAAATCTCTGACCACGTTGTTTTTTTGCTTTTCTCATTCTCATGGTCATGGCTCAAGTACGATTGTCTTTTTTTGCTTTTTGCCTTTGAAGAATGTCTTACGGCTCAAACGCATTTCGAATTACGTCGTTCTGCCTTTGAAGAATGTCTCATGGCTCAAGCGCATTTCGAAATACGTCGTTCTGCCTTTGAAGAATGTCTTATGGCTGAAGCGTATTTCGAAATACGTTGTTCTGTTGTTTAACTGAAAGATCAAAATTTAGAGATTTTAAAAGCTTGCGTAGAATGATGAAATATCAAACTTAACTTTGACATCAATTTTCTCAATACCATGATATTACGAAATACGTCGTTTTCCCTTTTAACGGCAGATATGAGAGGACAAGTGCAAATATACGTATTTTCTAGTGGATTTCTAATAGAGTCATTGAACTCGTCCCTGCTAATGTGGAGGATTTTTGACAAGGTCAGCTTTGTTGGAAGCCAGTATAATAATAATAATGTTCATTGAAGTGAATGAAAATCATGCATATACAAATGCCCATAATGCAGAAAGACTAAAAGTAAACATAAAAAATGCAAAGTTAGGCACTTACGTCACAAAGTACTGTAATAAAGCTTGGTGCAAAATGGGACAAAAGCAGAAGCACGCCGTTGAGTGCTACACAGTGGCAATTCAAGATGTTGAGAAGACAACAGACGCCGAGAAACGAGCTCGTTCAAGACGTTGTTGGGGTTGAACATATCAATGAATGCAATCAGAGCTCTCCTATTTCTTAGAGCTTCTAGGTCTTCAAGGGACTCATCCTGGCAAACATTGTCGCAAATGATGCGATGGCAGATTACTCTTTGTAATTTCACTAAGCAGCTGTTCTTCTTACTGATTCCAACGTAATATAATGGAGAGTTGAATTCGACGATGGAGGGAAGATACGCGTTGTAAGTCGTCATGAAGTGCAAACGAATCGGTGCTGCATAAGGGTGGTACAAGGCTGCTAGTTTGGTGCTGAGTTGCTTGAATTATTCCGAATTATAGGAAAAAGTTCAAGACTGATTGAACTCTTTATTCTGTGCTGCACAGGACACGAGGCCTTTCAACCGCTGCATAAGGCCTCAGCCACACTGCGAGCTTTTCCAAGCGTTTCCGAGCAAAGCGTTTAGCAGCAAATATAAAGTCATCATTGCAGCAATTGTAGACTGCCACACTGTGAGCAAAGCAAACCAGAGCGATTGATAGCTTGCGGAGATACGTTTGCTCGCGTTTGCTCGGGACGCGCGTGTTTGCTTTGCTTTCAGTGTGGCTGAGGCCTTAGGTTATTACATGTATGTTATCGCTACTCTCAGTCCACAGCATGATAATATTAGTACCGTATTAAAATATCACCAGCAGGTTTTGGAATTCAAGAAGGACTCCTAGAAATCATCAGTGACAATCTGATTTCAATAGAGACATAATGCGTTGGTTATCGACAATCTGATTTCATGAGTGACAAAAGGCTTTCAACTCGGACATTGTGATGTTTTGTGTTGTTTTACATGTCACTGATGAAGTCCAAAACCTGTACACTCGTATGATTCAACAGTAAAAGTGTACTGTATTCACAGAATTAGATTAGAATGCTGTCACTTTGTAGAATCAAACTGATTCAAACAGATGCACATGCCAGGAACTTAATAAGTGGCAAAAAGCATTTTTAGATAATACCTGCAGAGAACTTGCGAAAAGTCGTGCGTCCTTGCGGATGCTCTAAAAATTCCTTCAAAATGCTCCGTCGCCTTCACTCCTTCAGATTCGAAGCAATCAGATCAAAGTTTTCTCGTTTAAAGTTGGGACCTTCCCTCATTTTATTAAAAAAGTTAGCAGGCGCATGAAAAAACGTTCACAAAAAACGTCTAGAACTTGACATCGACGACTGTGTCTTCTTTGCTGTTGTGATCCGGTTGAAAACAGAAACTTTGCACTTGCACAAATTTTGGCGGTTAATGCTGAACTGGCTGCTCATTGTTCCGATTGCTATGGAATTTATCAGCAGATTGTGCCATTCAATAAACAACGTTCCACTCAATCTTCCTTCTCTCAAACCCGGGGAAGAAGAGACGACCTGTCTAATTCTGTGACTGTATTACTTCAATGCAACGAATGGTGTAAAACGCAACAATTCCCCAGAGATCCTTTTACATTCTCAATGTCACATGCACATCGCAGTAACATAGCTAAAATGATAAGCGGAAAAAAGCAAAGGCCTATGTGCAAGCTGACCACATATGACATCAGACTCATTCAACAACTGATGATGTTAAATTGCTGTGAAAAGATTCTCTTAGTCAGTCCATTTTGATATATCAATACTATTGTGAACGATGTCCTGTCCTGATCGTTGCATTTGAAGAACTTGACAATTGGGCCTAGGCCTTCATCAAGCAGTCTTAACGGAATGTCCGATGTTCAAACCCCCTTGCTTCCTAGCCGATGTAAATTGTCTTAGACTGCTTCACTTATTTCACAAGGCAATTTTTGGATGATGCGAATATGTTTATACAATAAACTGCTGACTTCGGAAGCTAGCTAATTTTGAGCATCATGTACATGTACATAACGAGAATAACTATAGACTACAAAAGATAATCAGCTCTCCTTATGCAGCTGACAGAGTTATGCAAAACAAAATACTGCCAACTCATCATCAGAAATTTGAATACGCATTCATCTCATCAATGTGAAAATTAATGAAAAAATCCAAAATACACAAAAATTGCGCCAAAACTTAATCAGCGATGAAATGTCATCATAGCCTTAGCATTTACTTTAGTTGGCGGATCTTTCATGTACATGTAGGTACGTTTACTGACAGACAATCCTGTCTATTTACAATCCATTATAATTAATACCCTTGCTTTCCGACTGACCCGTTGCTTTTCAAATGTGATCATTTTCGGTTTTATGTCAAAAGTGAATTTGATCATGTTAGATTGTCTTATCGACGGTGTGCATGAATGCTTTTGCCACTGTCAAATGTACATGTATGACGTGCCGTGCTCTCTTTCTCTCTCCTTATGGCATGTGATCTACAAGATAATATCATTGCTTTCATCTTAGTCACTCGGAAACAATGATGTGCATTGTAAATGAGTTCAAAAATGAGAATCAAATAAAGTTGATAATTGCTTCTTTAAATTTTGTACTGTAATGGATTTATTGATCTCAATGAATTACTGATTGGACAAATTCTAGCATTTTTTATAGCGTATATCTAGCTTTACATGTTTTTTTAACTATTTCTAATTTTCATGTTCATTTCATTTCGAATTATCTGTGTTCAATATGTCAGATGAAACTTACAATAGACTCATTATAACGGTCATACTGTGTAATCAAGACGTTTGACATAAAAAATCCTATGCTCTTGAGGTCTTCAGCTACAGTGATCTGCGGCGGTAAAACATGTTAGATACAGATGCATAAGCCTACATGTCTTGTGCAGGAAAAGATATACCGGCCTCTCGAACCGCGAAAAATTCCAAGCGGGTGGATTTAGAAATGATTTGTCCTGTGCATTCTTATCTTAATTTGGAATAGTTTACTGAATCTGATTAAATATAGTGAAACAATGAAATCGCTTAAACTAATTATTTTGCTGCTTTGAACGAATGTGCTCCGCTGTTTAAATCGGAAGTATCCGTATTGGTACGCATACAAAGGTGATTTGATCAAAGAGATAGAGCGCATTCTTAACGTTTCAAATTCGTGCTATACGATAAGACCTCTGACATTTACTCTGACAGATTACTATCCTGATTGCAATTCGTACATCGCATAATATACCCACTTTTAATTTGCCGAGGCTCCGCTACAAATGAAAAAAAGAGACTTTGAATTTGGAGAAAAACTGGTCTAGTTTTGCGACGTCTATCTATTCTCAAATTGAGTAATGTTCCAACTATCTACAAGATGAAAAGTAACAAGTCATGTGTCATATCGTTGTCAGGTTGTCAGTAGACTTTTGTCTGTTGATTTAAGATCAACAACATGGATTCATTCCTACAAAGTCTGCAGCGACCAACATTTTGCTTTGTAAAGAATTCATCTCTTCAGCATTCAATGAGAACTATCAGCTCCATGTCATCTACACAGACTTCCACAAAGCATTTCATTCTGTAACTCTGTTTTATTTTTACTGCTAAAAATAAAACGTCAATTTGTCATCGAAGGAAGAACTCTGAAATGACTTCACATTTACATTTATGAAAGATATCAAAGGGTTGTGTTGAATTGGATCGAATCTCATTGGGTCCCACCCATTTCTGGTGATCTATATGGGTATACATACACCTTTATCAGGGACTTCCCTTTTCATATTTTGCGTAACTGCTAATACATCGTCTTTGGTAAAGACCGTGCCTTATATTTGCTGATGACGTGACATTTTTTAGGATACATCGTCTTTGAGTAATGGCTGTGATCTCCTAGAGGACTTGCAGAATATGTCAAATTGATCGAATTTTCAGAGTTTAATGACCTAAGTATATTCTTTACTTATAATTTGTCTTTAAATCACGCTTGCTGTCAGTAAAGCATTTCGAAAGCATGGATGTCTTGAAAGCATTGTATAGCAGTCACATGTGTTCTCGTCTTGATTATTGTTCACAGATGGTCCCCTAGCTGCAAATAACATGATCAAAAGTGTCGAGTCAGCACAAGGACGTTTTGTAGAGTGGGCTACATTTGCCTCCGAACAGGTCAGATACAGGTAGAACAGTGGCGGGAAAATGACATGCCCAAGAATTTCTGTTGTCTGCACCTGAAAAGATGGGAACTTTCCGATGATAAGGCATAGGCCTACAGAGATGCTTGTGACGAAAAAGAAGAGCCAGTTGTGCATGTAGAAACATGATTGCATCCCAAGAACAATTTGCATTGGCCAACACATTTCGTGATATCGACTTCTGTGATGATATATCAAGCATGAAGACTCAAAGTATCATCGGACCGATGAATATGTATACCACTTTATTGGGGTGTTGCTTAGTTGCGCTATCAAGACATTTCGATAATACTCTTTTATTATTGCGAGTGCACAATACTGTGCGTTTGAATTTCTCATCTTTCATGAATGGTGACTATTATTCACTTCATTGCTGTTGTCAATAAATCTGAAAATCTAGATCATATTTATTTCAAATTACATCAATTGCAAGCCAATAATTATTAAATGTAAGCTGCATGAAATAAATAGAGATTGACCAAACCTTACTAGCATTTTCCTGTCTTTTTTAAGCTTGTTGTCATTGTGCCATTGTTTTAGTTGGGTGAAAGTTCATTAAAATTTGTCATTTCAACCTCACCGTGTTGGTTTGGCAACGTTCGATCGCTATTTCAAGCAGATAAAATCACTGATTGTTCTATAAACAGTTTTGCTGTTATGCCTTGATATAACTCATGGTAGTCTAAATGTGGTAAAAACAAAGATTTCCGATGTTGCTCAGTATACATAATTTACATGTACTGCAAAGCATAATAGAACAATGTAATTGAACATCTTGCCTGAAGATGGTCATTGGACCGATATTAATTGCATCTATGTAGTCTATCTACGCCATTAATAACATCGTGATTATTTGATTGATGTAACCAAATGACCAAAATATTTCGACCACGTTTCGACAGAGTTAAAAATATGCTTGCAGTGATGCTTTTGAGCATTTAAAAGAAGTTTTCAATTTTTGACTTACTACTATTTTCTATATGTAAGTAACAACATAATACCTAATGAATAATTAACAGCATATTTTCATGACCCGGTGGTAATTAATTGTGAAAATGGCGTGTTCAATGGACAAGACAGGTAATTTAACAGAACTTGGTTTTCTTGAAATATCTTTAGTGTTTAGCTGATGCATCACAAGGTGACATGCATGCTTTCATTCATTGCGCGCAATATTTGAGCAAAGAAATATTTGTGAAGAGCAGATTAGTTCGAGAGAATTATCTTATTGTATAAGCCTACCGCATTTTTCCATATAAAATCCAATGGCCTGAGTTTGGCAGGTGGAAATATATTTGTAAACAAAATTTTCAGAGTAAGTTAGAATTTATCAAATCTCAACAGATGCCACCACCTCGGACATGTTTCGGCCTGTTGGTCCTCATCAGTCGTGTGTGAACCAGCGACGTTGGAGCTACATGACGTGCAAGCATACCCTCTAACCACAAGGCCACCGGACCATCTGTTGAGAGCGTGAATTAGCCAGGAAGGCACTGCTTTAACGCAGGCACGTGGAGGGCGGATTGCATTCTGCAATCACTTAATACCGCATCCGAGATTGAGGCGCTTCACGCAGGCGCTACTCACTGTCTTAACAAGTTATAATTTGTTTGGCAATACTGTAGCACGTCACATGGAAATTTCCAAAGGCTGAGGGAATTTATTTTAATCTGATAGGATGCAAAAATTCTAGCTCTAATCAAAAAGTATCTCAAAGTATCAAAAGTATCTTAAAAGACTGAATTGCAACACGGGTTTGCTAACCCAGGAAAATAATGCTTCCACACAATCATGTGCTCGCTGTGAGTACTATGAATCAAGGTTGGACCTTGGGTAAATGATACAAAACTTGGGGTTTCTATTAATAATGAATATATACAGATCAAGTTACAAAAATTAATATTTTTATTTGAATCTTAGGAGCGCTACAGGATAAGAGCATAAAGTTCTTGATATTTCATCAAAATTCCACTGGATTCAAAGAATATTTCAAAAATGAAATACTTGTGATTATTAGCAATTTCATTTTGGGCTTGACAATACCGCGCATTGAAAGTTCACACATATTGCATCTACTGTAAGCCTACATGTATTTTGTTGCATTTGTGCATATTGAATTTATATATATTCTGTATATTTTACATCTTCTTAGTTATCTTCACACCCTTAACTTGCTGCGATAGCCGACATTTATACAAAAATAAATTCATTCCGACTTCGCATTCTAAATATGTTTAACCATTCACTTACTGCGCAGCTACAATATTTATCAAGCTTGTTTATACATGTATTTCTGAATGATAGAATGAAAACAATTGCTTTGCTATGAGCAATGTGTATCATAATTGCAATCATGCAATGTGTATAATAATATCAATCATAATTAAATCAAAGATCTTCAATTAGTCAGTATATCAGTGTAGGTTAAATGAAAAGAAAATTTTATGACGTAATACATGCACTTAGGCTACTAATTACAATTAATGCAAAAATAAATCGTTTCCCACTAATACCACACTTCTCTCGGGCCCCAATAGGAATTTGGACCGATAGAAGAATCTTTATGTCAGCACAAAATACAAAGAATCCACTTCGTTTACTTGATTTCATTCATTTATTTAAACTTGGACTTGGGTTTTGGGTTTTGACCCCAAGTTCTTACCCAACCTTGATGAATCAGTGCGCTGTACACTATGAAATAGCGTGTATGTCGAGACCTACCCAGTTCCTCTTCCTGTTTGATGGAATCAACTAACAAACTCATGTAGAATCAATGAGAAGCAGATTGAAGTTTGCGACAGAAATGACAGTTTATTGCTTTCTCTGATCAAGTAAGAAATTACGTCTGGAACTATTACTTTGGGTATCGAAAGTCCTCATTTCCTTTCATATGCATTACCATGCTAGCAGCAATTCTGATCAGTGATGTGCACGAGAATGTGGTCAAAATGTTGCATTTTCTGATATTCGGATGCTTACCAAATCTGAATGTGTTGAGTTTCATAAACGAAGGTGCACACAGGAACACAGAAGGTTTGTGACTTGAATGCATGTACATTAAGGTGGATCAAAAAAATTGAAAATCTGAAAGCCGAAAATGGGGTGGTCAATTATTTGATTTAGGTTTATTGTGAATTAACATGTAAAATTTCAGTGAATTTGGTCAAGGTTTACTATCCCCACAGTGGACATCCATTATTTGACTATTTCTCACTTTATCTGTTTGCAGCAAAAAAAAAATCGGCTCAAACGGATAAAGGGGGAAAATAGTCAAATAATGGATGTCCACAGTGGGATAGTAAACCATGACCAAATTCACTGAAGTCTCACATGTTAATTCACAATAACCCTATAGACCAAATAATTGACTACCCCATTTTCGATTTTCAGATTTTAAATTCTTTTGATCGACCGTAATGTACATTCGATGCCACAAATCGTGGCAATTTGGAGGCCATATTAACTTACACGACGCAACAAAAAGGCGTGATAGATGCGGACGTGTGAATGAGGACATTTTCAGCTTATATAGATGCTCGTTAACAGTAAGCGCCGAAGTGGATTTTCCAATCATGCTTCAAGGTCACTTTAAATTCCACGTGACATTGTAATTCCCGTGTAGCATTTCAGACGTCTCGCATTGGGCAGAAAGTCGTCTTTCTCGTCTAATTTGAATTAGAAATAGGTGAATTCGTTTGATGGCGATTTTCTAATTATTCGAAGTATTTCTGTTTGATCATCTTTGACAAGTAGATGAAAATGGCAGAACTAGGCAGACTCGCAAATTTGCGGGAGCCATGAAGTACACATGTTTTATGCGAAACGTTTTGTGAAGGTTTCATTTTCGGCATCGTTCCCTCTGCAGAAATAGCTGACTATTAATATTTTCGTAAGTCCAAGGAACCCCTAAAGTTGCCTTTCAGATAATTCTTTTCTCTGAATATGAAGAATTGCGTCAGGAAAAATGAAACCGGTCAATTGACCGGGAATTGGATTTTCAACGTAATTTTTTCCTGGACAATTTCACGTAAGAATCAATCTCAAAGTTGTGAGATTTGTTTGAAATTTCAATAATTTTGTTCATCAATTTATATCGACCAATGCCCAAAGTCAATCTACAAGCGCTCTTTTTTAAAATGAGAGGATATTTGGCAATTTGATATATAATGTAGTATATTTCATTTTTAATGTCAATTGCATTTACGATATTCAGATTTTTTTCGATTCTTACGATTTCGCGATTCTTCAGATTGGAGGCGTGTATCGAATTGGATTTGGGGGTTGAATCCGATCCGACGACTCGAAAACAAGATCCGAATCCGAACTGAATCCGAGCGAATGCGATCCACCATTTCGAATCCCATCCAATCCGATATTCGAATAATCTCACTAAAGATTTTTTTCATGACATACACACACTGCATTATTTTCTTCTTATTAATTGCTCATATTTTGTATTCTTGCTGCTGAATTATTGGGGATCTTATTTTCAGTTTATTTTCGGCTTTGCTGGAAATGTACTGCATTTCCGCATGTACTACATTTTCTTTGCATGCATAATACAATGTACGAGCATAATATGCATGGACGGATGTACAAAAGGTAAGGTACAGATTGTTTCATAAAAAATGGATCACCCTTAAACATCGCCTTAACTTCAATTTTGTGTAACTCCGCCAAACTTGAACGAATTTCTCTGAAATTTGTAAGATATGTCAGTTGTGCTTACTAACATCATTGTTGGAAATTTCAAGCATGAATATTGAGTTGTTTTCCTGTTATAGATAAAAAAGTAGTAGATAATTTGATCTTCATTTAGCAATGTTACACAAAATCATACCTCACTCTTATAAAATTACATTTGTTTCCTTTGTTATGTAATATGTTGTTCTACAAGCCAAAAGCTATCAAGCAAAACAAAAATAAAGAAAATCGGTCAATCAGAGCCAGTATAGCACCATTATTCATCAACAATAATGTAACTGCTACTGATTAACTGGACATCATGTTCCATAGCTTCCTGACTTCGTTGCGGTGGTGTTGGCAGCACTCCTGATTGCTTTCAGCTAGAAATCTATCTCTCACCGGTTGAAAACAATACAAAGCACAAATGAACAATAACAATAACTTATGCAAGTCTCAATTAGGGCTTAGGACATTATCTTGTCCAGCTCGTTCTCCTGATCTGAATCCCATAGAAAATGTATGGAGTATTCTAAAACGTAACGTTCGTCGTTCACTGCTACCTACAGATGGCGTATCACAACTTACGTCACTGTTAAAAAGAGAGTGGAGAAAGTTAGATCAGTCAAAAATCAACGATATCATCGAATCAATGCCTAGACGAATTGGTAATGTCATTGACAATAAGGGTAGGGCCACAAAATATTAGCTTCGTAATAACCGTTACTGTGTCATAGGTCATCAGATTACATAAGGACATTTAAATAAATTAGGGACATGAAATAACATGAAAAATGCTTTCTGTATCATGCTTATGTTTTATTTAGTCAAATTTTAGGATGATCCACTTTTTATGAAACGGACTGTATTTGATCAAGCATTACTGTACAGTCTGTTTGCAACAGTACCGGTATATATGCCTACATAGGCACATGCATATCATAAGTTTTCAAAATATCAATGTACATATTGCAGACTACTCGATGCACGTGACTGCAGTAACATAAGCGTTCAGTTGTGGTGCTTCTGTTCATATTCTACGCAGGCACGTCATGTCATTTACAACTGCTTATTTTTTATAATTTTTCCTTGCTAGCCAAATCGCACAGCCATGATCCATGATTGCTATTTTTATATATAAGTGCATATTTTTATATATTACTATAAATTCCGTAAACATAATTGGACTTATTTAATTTCCTTTCCTACAGTAGTCGAGCTTACAAAGTCCACGATGTCATATCACTTTGGATTCCATAATGATATTTATATGCTATAAGCTTATAAACGATTCTGAAGCTCCGTCTCCAACTTAACAAAATTGTGAGGTGCTCGTCACTAACCTTGTAATAAACTTTCTTAACCCATTAGGCACCGAATTATTTTTGAAAGTAGTTATCAAAAATTTGAATGGAACCATATTATTCAATCACGTTTAGATACTTTATGACGATCTTACCGAAAATAAATTTCATTTCATTAATGTTCATTTCATCGTTTTTGATGATGTTCTACATGTGGAACATTGGCGCCTTGAGACTATACATTTTTTTAAGAATTTTTGAAGAATATAAGCCGTTGTATATTTCTTCATACTTGACAGATTGTTCAGATTGTTCTATGTTCTATGCTTATACGTTAATTTTAATTTTTATGCAAAAGTAGTATATTAAGAATTTTGATGTATTTTGGTAAACGAAACAGGAAAAATACAGACAGAATCATCAGTGCATTTTTTGAAACTAACATCTTTCAGAGTTTAGAGATGGTATTGGACGAAGCAACTTGTATACTACAAAGTGTTGCATGTGTCACATTTCATTTTCGTGTAATTGTGTAACAGGGCCGCTGTAAACTATGCATGAAAAATGCATAATCTACAGCGGCCCTGTTTACCGGCTGGTATTGGAAGATGACCAACATTTCCAAGTCTTATGGAGAGGGCAGGAGTTCGTGAAGGTCCAGGTCATATTTCTCGAACAGTCAGAAGACTCAGAAGATATCTCACAACTTCTCTGAAAGAAAACGAATGTTTCACGTACATATTTTGATAAAATGAGAGCATAATTGACTAAACACAAGATGACTTAAAAAGTCTATATGCATTATTATTAGGTTGTAGCAATTTGTGTTCAACTTCGATAAGCAGTAACAGATTTTTCATCTCTATAGCCAAATTATCGAATGACAGATCTACATTGTAAAGTTATGTGTATATATCATCTACTTTCTGACGACCTTATATTTTCTGATTGATTTATGACAATTACTATGTTAAGTTCTAGTATTTTATTAATTGATTTGATGTTCATATTCATGTCTTGAGACCCCACGATTTCTATTCGGCTTTTTGAAATAAACGTCTTATTTATTTATTTATTTTGTAACAGAACAAAATCTTTCAGTTTTAACTCAACATATAAGATAATACAAAATATAGATCTAACCTTCGGAAATCCAGATGAGATCTAGGCCTATTGACTTGAATGTGTTTTTGTAGCCTCCAAGCAGCCACCATGCCCATATTAATGAAATTTGCGAATAATAACCACCACCATTTCTTTGATCGCAGCTGAGGCCGATAATCCGAAAAAAACCTGTCCAATAGGTCAACTCCGCCCATGTGACAATTATAGGAAGCAATCATAGCTGGTTGTTGAATTGCAGTTCTCTTCCTATCACTTCGGTTCCAGCGTGTCGCCTGACTGATAGGAGTAACGCCCTCATTTGAACTGATAACTATAACGAGGGTGTTATCGTTCCAGTGTCAGACCACGACTGAACAATCACTGTAACTTTCATGAAATCCTCTCTGAGATTTTGCCATCGCCTCTTTTGATATCAGAGGGCATTTTTCTATTCTGTTGCGCCTGACAATACCAGTGCAACGTAGACGGTTTACTTGAAGTTGTTCTCTAAACATGTTAGTAGAGGAAAAAAATTATCCATGTAAAGAACATGGCTTGTTTTACAATCAATGCCCTGTGTGAGTCGCTCGGTCACTTGTTCACCAAGGGGAGAACCTGGGATAGAAGAATTTGATTTGTCAGTGTACACTTCAAAGGCGAACGGAAATTCTTGTGAGCTACAAATCATCCAAATTTTGTAGCCGAATCGGATCGGCTTACCTTTCATGAACATCTTTGCTGAGTGGTGACCGTAGTATGGTACCATGCACTCATCTAAAGATAGATTCTTTGAGAAGAAGCCAAACTGCTGCAGATTTTCTTCGAGTAATTCCATCAATCCACGAATCTTGTACAATTTGTCGTTTTTGTCAATAGTTGAATTATCAGCAAGATGCAAGTATTTTTTCAATTCTCGAAATCTGGATCGAGTCATACGTTCCGAAATACATGGTACGGAAACATCCTCATCTCTGCTCCAATACATGTCTTCTTGTGGAACTGTGTGGTAGCCAGACAATAAAATAATCCCAAGAAATCCCAATACTTCGCTTTCATTTGTGAAAAATGAATGACTTCCATTCTGCTGGGCATAGATAATTGTTTGTTCCTTTATCAATCTTATGATCCGATCATCAATAAAAAGTTTAAACAATTCCGGTGGTGACAAAGTTTCCAAAAGAGGGTGCGTGCTCCTCAAATCATATTCTTCAGCTTCCCATGTATCTAACAATCTGTCTCCTTTTCTCCATTTGACATCCTTTCTTGCAGATGTTTTTTTTGGTCTTTTTGTTTTGTTTTAAATCTCAGATTGATCATCTGTAACTTGGCCACACTCATGGATTTCAATGCTACCAGGCACGTCGTGAATGTCTGCATATAATAAAGAGTCTTCGTTAATATCTTCTTCATCAGTTTCCTCTGCAGCGTTTGGAGGAAGTATAATCACATCATTGTCTCCATCCTCTTCTAAAGCCATGTGTACAGCTTCCTCAACAACGGTAAAGCACTTCTTTCGTTTAGCCTGAAATAAGATAAATCAATATTTAGTTGAACTGCAATCTTTGAAAATTGATTACTAGTTTTTTAAAATGTACGAGTCATACTGATACTCATGAAACACAAGTGAGTAAACTTGTATTTATCTCTGATATCGTTAAGACTATAATACGCGCAAAATCACGTAATTGTTATGATAGTTGTGGGAGCTAAAGCGCGGCGATGCATCTGGATGAAGCAGGTTCGAACCTGCGTATGTTTTCCAGTTTTACTACTTTTGCATGAATAGTTTCATCTGCCTTTTTGACCGAGACTAAGTTCTTAGACTATATACTCGTACATGTACTCTTAAGTTATAATTGATATATTTCTTTTTAATAATTGTTTTAACTAAAGATTAGGTCAAACCTTTATCAGAGGGGCATAAATTTGGTAAGTTCTATGCCTCCAATATCTCACAATATTTTATTTACATAAGCCTATAGATAAAATAAAGCAGAATGAAATCACAAGACTGTCTATATATCAACTCTGGCAGCATTACTTAGAAGGAAGGTTGCACAGACATCTTACACTTACCATGTAAAGCAGCAAAATATTTGTCACAGGACGTTCTTATTCAGATCAAAACAAAACTTTCCCTGTTTTTCAATTTTTCGAATTCAAACAGTAAAATGGTAAACCTTAATTCTGATTATCAAACTAGCAGACATTACTATTCATATCAGATTGACAGGCAGACCAAGATATTTCATTATAAATCCTTCCGAAATATTTTGTCAGCGATCTACATGTAATTTGTATAGGCCCAAGGCGCCAATGTTCCACAAGCGGAACATTTTGAATTTGTCACTATATTTTGAAAAATATAATAAGAATGAAATATTTTTGTATATAGCATACCTATATGAAGAGGTATACATATTATAGGTAGCTAAAATCTGAAAACCGGTCAATTACTTTTGCTTAATTAGAGCTGCTGAAAAATCGCTGTAACCAAATTGAACATTGAAAAACATAACCAATCTTTTTTGATTGAATTGTACGCATAAAATCTAGAGATATGATATTTTAATGAGTCAGATAACACCAAGATACACCAAGGTCGCCAAACATTGTAATTATTTACTGTAAAATGTCATAAGTCCCACATTCAATAAGACATATTTCCAAAATCTAGCGATGTTCCACAAGTGGAACATTGGCGCCTAATGTGTTTTAATCAGTATACCAAGTTACATTGTTAAAAGCACAAAACCTTATTTTCTTTGGAATCTTTGCAAAGATACCTCTGTCGCTAAAAAGTTTTTAAGTTCCTAAGTGAAAAAGTCATGTAAAAAGTGTTTTGAATTTTTCTTATGTAATCGATGGTAGCAGCAGCTGAGTTTTGAGTGGGAAATCTGAGATTGCTACATATTTTGTCGATATCATGCCTTTACTAAAGACGTCATTATATTATAGCGCACAATTTATTCATTCATTTTCTGGTAAACAACTCAGCATTTAATTGAATTATGATGCCGTCTGACCAGAATCACATCATTGTCATTCCTTTTGACAGACTGATATCTACTTCCGGATGCTTGGACATCTGTAATTGTCTGATCAACCGATGAATTATTTTTGTTCTGACGTTAATATCATTTTGTCGGGATTAAAGGGTTGCTCTGGACCGACATTTCATTATTCACATGATTATCAGCATTTACAAATCGTATGACAATGTTGACACTAATACTGAAATAACCAAATGCAATTCTGTCTAGATAATTGGCGCCAAATTGAACAGTTCGTTAGAGAGATTTTGAGACCACACAGCGATTTTCCCAGACTAACGCGATTTCATTTCAAAGAGGATTCAAATTACTTGAGGAAATCTAAAAATTGATCTGTCGCTGCAATCATGATTCTTATTTGTGTGATCATCGCGAGATAAGTGTTTATTTGACATAAACAGTAGCATGGAATATTTATTTTATGCAAATTCAATTTGGATTGTGTTAGACTAGATGCGTTAAGCTGAGATACCGGTAAACTTTACCGGATAGTTAAAAGAGCACCTTAGCCCTATTTGCTTCCGGAGTCTAAGTAACCACTTGAACAATTAAAATATAAAATTTACCAAAATGTTCTGTGCTTGAGTACCGTGTGTGCCAAAAGTCACACAGTTTTTCATTTTGGCATCATATTGACAAAACTTGCTCAAATATCGAGACATTTATATTTGTTTGATCAGATATGATCCGGGGTTTGTGAAAAGTGTAAAATTAGTTTCTTATTCACTGATTTTTTTTCCTAAAATCAGAGCTAAACACATGTTTATTATTTATTATTAGCTTTGATCACAGCAAAATTGCTGCAGCGTGCAATTGAAACAGCGTCCATCCGGGGAATCAACTTAAGTCATCCAGATCACGCGATAGAAGCTCAAGATATCTATGCCATTAAGAGCAGAAGATTACGACAAAGGTTCGGAAAAATTGTGATTGATATTGAGAAATGGTGACTCAGCAAACTGAGCGAATGTTGCACATTTGATAAAGCTATGCGTGACTCATCAGCTGTGAACAGAACAATTGAACAGAATTTCAGAACATCGTTTTTTGAGTGTGGTTAGGTGAACATGGATTTACACCAGATAATCGAATGTGTCAAACATTATTATTCTAACAATTGTAGCGGAGCTGTAACCTTAAGGGCTTACAAAACTGCACATGGACTTAGAGCTGATCCCCTTAGTGCCACAACAATTGGTCGTCTGATTAAAAGATTCGAAGACACTGGGTCAGTCCTTGACTTGCCAAAATCTGGGCGACCCAGTCTTACTGAAGATAGAAAAGATGAAGTATGCGAGACGTTGCAGCATTTACAGAAAGAAAACGTCTTTGGCGTGGCTTCCACAGGCCAGGTGTCTGCAGCAAGTGGCATCCCAAAACGAAGTATGTGTCGCATCCTACGTGAAGAATTACAATTCTATCCATACAAGCTGCAGCTAACTCAAATGATGAGTGAAGATGATCATCATAAACGAGTTCAATACGCACAATTCCTATTGAATCGAATTGACATTTTGGACTCCATTATGTGGACCGATGAAGCCTACTTTTCCGTGAATGGGTATGTGCACCGAAAGAATTGTGTTATTTGGGGTGCAGAAAGACCCAAATTGACTGTTCAGTCAGCACTCCACTCTCCACAGTGTGTGTTTGGATTGGATTTACTGCGAGCACAATGCTTCCTCCTTGCTTCTTCACTGGAACAGTGACAGGTGACAACTATCGCTACATGTTGGAGAACCACGTTTTTCCCAAACTGCGTCGTAGACATCTGATTAATCAGGTGATATTCCGGCAAGATGGCGCGCCGCCTCATTTCTCGAAAGCGGCTAGGGATTTCTTGTCCGCTGAACTACCCGATACACGAATAATATCTCGAGGATTTCCCCAAGCATGGCCGCCTCGCTCACCAAATTTATCACCTCTGGATTATTACTTGTGGGGTACAATGAAAAGTCGAGTGTTTCACAATTTCGTTGCAAACAACTTGAACCAAGTGAAAGAACGAATCAAAGAGATCGCAAGAGGCATCGGTCAAGATGAGCTACAGCGTGCAGTTCATCTTCTTCCACATAGACTAGAATGTGTTATTGATCAAGATGGTGGACCATTTGAACATCTGTTATGATTCCTGATTTCCTAAATTTCTTGAAATAGCAGTTAATTCCGTGATAAGAAGTTTATCAAAAATTACATGATTTTTATGGAAACATAACTTGTTTTCTACTCTGACTTAAAGAAAAAATTCAGTGAATAAGAAACTAATTTTACACTTTTCACAAACCCCGGGTCATATATGATCAAACAAATATAGATGTCTCGATATTTGAGCAAGTTTTGTCAATATGATGCCAAAATGAAAAACTGCGTGACTTTTGGCACACACGGTACTTTAAATGAGTTTGAGTATTTTGAACACTCTACAGAGTAAAAGCACATAGACACAGCAAAAAAGTCTTGGAGGACCGCTAGCGGCTATTTAGCGGCGATATTCCGTGAGAACACTAGGTGTACAATATGTGAAAAAAGAAATCTGGTCTGTGATAGGATTTTATAGTAGCGGGCCCGCCTTTATTCTACCGATCCTCTACGCACTGGTTTTATATGACAACAAATATCGGCCCTCTAGCGCATCTCCGCTAGTATAAGAAAATATGTTTCTATAAGTGTTGGCGTCGGGCCGTTAGAACTTTTCCCAGCTATAGCTGATTTGACTTCAAAAGCGAACTATAAATCTAAAAAATGCTGCCAAAGCTCATTGTCAAAGCTTTATGTATAGACTGCATATGTTGCGTGTATGCTCGACGATTGATCTGTATCAGATGATTGCTCTCTGTCGAATCAGGGCAATCTCGACGAATCGTAGACTAGATTGCCTGTCGACTTTACTGTGAATAATGCACTCGATCTTACGCAGCTATTGACTGTTGTAGTAGAGATTTCGAATTTCATTTTGAAATAATTTTTTTATCTTTTCATTTCACGCGGGCTTTAATACCAATTAAAAGGAAACATAATTGGCATTATAGCCCACTGGAGGAGATGGTAGCATGCTCTCAGATTGTCGTCATTAAAACCGTTTTCGGATGTGTACTATTCTTGTATTAGAACCAGGGGAAAGAATACAAAACTTTTAAAGTTCTGCTTTCAAAATTCTTTTGAATGAATGAAATTAATGGCAAATAAACTAATGGAGATTAAATCGGGATAATAGAGCATGTGACGAATGCCGTTGTGTCACTTGAGCTATTTATTATATCTTTTAGCAAAATTAAGCAAAGGATCAAGCAAACTTTTGCTCTTCCTTACCATCTCTGGTAGGTATCTAATGCGTTGCTGGCATTACGTCATCTGCAGAAATATTCGGAACAACTCAAGAATGAACAGAATTCGTTAGAAATAGACAAAAACGGCATATTTTGTATTATGTTGCATACGGATAGGAATGATTCATTTTTTAGCAAGTTATCTTTATGAATTAATCAACATTACGAAAGAAAAGTTTGTATTATTTTCTTCAAGCTGTGCGTCTTCCCGTCCGTAGCAACACAAAATCTTGATTTCACGCCTTCTTACGAGAATAAGATGGATAAGCGAATGAAATTGATGTCATTGAAATAAATGTATTCATTTGAAAAGCGATAATGCGAATACACTTGATCAGAAATATCTTCTCCGCCCTGGTTTAGTTGTTAATTCCCGGGGGTGACTAAATGGAGCTTGCCCATTCAATGATCTAATTGCATTATCATTGGATGTTGCTGCGTGACGAAAGCTAGTCTTTTTGGCACTTGCGCTGTCTGCATTAACGAATGAGACTGCTTGCAAAAACATAGCAAGATAACAAAGAAATTCACTGTTCCTCAGGACTCAGGAATAATGAAATTCCTCTCACACTCGACACTTGCGACCTTCCAGCCTCTTCCGTATAGAAGACAGATTTAGGATTGATGGACATCGTGTTTTTGCTATTTTGCTTTACTGACAAGACATACACACCCTCTTAAATATTGTTATCGAGATTAAAACAAGTTTTGAATATCGAAAACAAACCAACGCATAAACATCGCAATTTGTAGCCTTTTAATGAATGGCATCGAACAAAGCAATGATGAGGATGCTAATGTGGAGCCTCCACACATCCGGTTCAATAAAAATTGGCTATGAGGAGAAAGCTTTGGCCAATCGGATTGATTATACAGAATACAGGACTTCGAGCCCATCCAATCCCACAAGATTAGTCAATTATCGACCTATGGGAAAACAGCTTTTGAACTCAAATGTAGGCTTACCTCTTTATCAGCTCCTTGCGATATCAAATAGCCACATTAATGTGTATTTACAAAGTTAAAACTGTGAAGATAGTGCAATTCATTGTTCAATAATCAGTACGATCATCGCAATTGAACTGATAAAAAGCACATACCGGTAGGCTATGTAATAGGTAGATCCAACCCACATGTACCGGTAGATTAAGTGAATAATCTAGCATCTTTAGGCAGTCCATTTGGAGGCCAATTAACTTACACGACGCAACAAAAAGGTGTGAGATACGAACGCGTGAATGAGGACATTTTCAGCTTATACAGATGCTCGTTAACAGTAAGCGCCGAAGTGGATCTTCCAATCATGTTTCAAAGTCATTTTAAAGCCGCGTGACATTGTAATTTGTCCACGAAAATCGATGAGTGTGTGTCTGGTTGCAACTATGCCATCGATTCTAATGCATGAAATCGAAGTTCGATTGAAATTCTTCATTAACACGTACATCACATCTTCAGTTTCTAGACTGACGTAAGTCTTCGATTAAAAGATTGCTGAACTGATGTTCTGAAATATTCAAAATGTCAGAATGCACTCAAACCATATATTTTTTACATTGACAATCGATGAAACTCTTCAGTCATTGGTGACCCACCGGCCTAGGAGTCAGGGATCTCATCTTAGGCCATTCCGGGTGAATGGGACGCACCATTGTGCCCTATCCCAGTGTCCATCCCATAGGAAAAGAGTTATAATATCCACTACATTGATCAAACTGTTCCACACATCCACCATTAAGTCCATTCATTTAGCTCTTCGAGCGCAAACCACCAAAATATTTTAAAATTTTTTTTAGATATTTTAGATATTTTATAGATATTTTTAGAAATTTTAGTGCTTTTATGTGTAGTTGAGCTTGAAGTATGATACGATGTGGTGGATGGCGATACTCTCCCGAAAAATGTCCTGACGTCTTCACCCTCGTTCTTGGTCTCGGAGAAAGTTGTCCTGTCCTTTTCGACAGCACAGCAATGATCGCTTAAAGGCTGCAGACATCTCTCAGTCGTGGAATCATGTACGATCGAGACTTCGAAATTAGGATCTTTCTTTATACCAATGAAATCAGGCAGCGGCTAATACTGGATATGTACATGTATGTGCTGTCTGTTTACAGAATGATTCAAAAGTTCATAATACTCTTCGAAAAGATCTGGCAAATCCAGTCGACTAGGCAATGGAGAACATAGCTGCTGAGCATATACAATAAAACACATCACAAACAAAAAAAAGAACATTTCACAATTTTGGAAAAGTAAAGGCAACTATCATTCGCCTTTCTTGCGGAAGGGCTAGCATCCATTTCACCTGTAGTCATAGGTGTATCCAGGGGGGGACACGGGAGAATGTCCGCCTTTGAAAGATATTAACCCGAATGAAAGCAAAATATATGGACTATAGCGGTCAGACAGCAAAACAGCAACATGACATCATGAGAGTCGCATATTTCTTTTAGTGTCGTTTGTCTATTTTCAATAATTTTTGAAGAATTCTTTTATGAGTATACTGACTATATCTAAAAGTGCAAGTAGATAATTTACAGTATTATGTTTTGATAAGGTGCATATTTAGGAAGCATATTTCATATTCAGCTGCTAGATGCATGCCTGCTTTAGAAATCAGCTGTTCGGTCAAGGCCATAACTTGGTTGTATACCTACTCTCACTTACCCTTTAAGCATTGAGAAAACTCAAGCGAACGTGTTATATTCTCTTGCCATTCTTTTCCTTATCAATGCTATTCAATAAAAGAGTCTCAAATTTAACAAAACAGCACTGTGGTCTACAATGTTTAATTCAATGTATTTGAAGTTGAAATCTAAATAATGTAGAGCTGATTAGAGAAAATCATCAATTGCGTTTCTGTCTACGCTTTTCTGTTTTCTATTCACTAATATTTTACTCCTTTACGATTCATTGATTCATTACCCAAATTGTTTATGTGTGTTGAATATTCATTACTAATGAAATACTTCAGATTCTTTCAAGCGTTTATCACAAACAAGACTTTATTTCATGAAAGACAACGACGCTTATTGTGAAGTTTATTTTTATCTGTCATTTCAAGCATTCAATGTCATCTTCACATCTGTCGCTAGTCGAAACATCACTTGAACATCTGCATGTAGATTGTAACATCTTTATTACATCTTATTGCAATATTGTAATATCTACAACAGCAATATTGGGCAAAACGTTTCGAGTTTTGAGATGCGCAATTCGCACTCAAGTGAAATTTCAACGGTTGCATTTGTTGGCTGTCATTATTGTCGTAATAAGCACAAGATATAACAAAAAAATCCAGCTCGACCGCTCATGGATTCGCTGCCGCTGACCTGCGGCTCCAACATTGTTTACCAATTCACGTGTAAAGGCCGAATCACATCACCTACGAGTTGCGTGTTCAAAGTCATAGATAAATGGCCAATAACTTTTCATATCTTTGATGAAATTTCGAGGGCAATTGGTTGCAGGTAAAACTGTACATGAGCTTAAGCGCGACACGCAGCACGTAGGTGATGTGATACGGCAGATCAGTTGGATCCCTTAGACGCTTTTCCATCTGAATGAAATGGACTTGAAAAGTGTCTTTCAGTTCGTGAGGGTGATAGAATTAATCACCCATGGCAGCTACACTGCAAAATGTTGAACTTCAACACAATCGATTGTATTTTTTGAAACATTGAGTCATGCAAGCAAAACACTAACCATGAAATAGCAAAAATGTCGGTTGATATGAGAACTTACTTTTCTGCAGAATGTTACGTTTGATCAGTATTTTTACCGAGGTGACCAAAATGATCACCCTTGGTCTTCTGAGGGTTAACTGTAATGACAGTTAGGTTGGACGCACGGAGAGGTGGCTGGCCAAGCGAGCTGATGAACATCTTCCACGATGGCTGAGGACAAGTGCAGGCGATCTTCAGCAGTACCGGCAAGCGCGGTCACACGTCACTCGATGAAGTGCACTTCGTTCGATCACGCCAACCAGAAGATTTTCCACTTCAAGCAGCTGGCGCGCGCAGGTCATCCGTTGCTGCTGCCATTCCTGGAAGCGACAATGATGGCATCATTCCGTGCAGTATGTGTACAGAAGTGGCAGTGATTTTTACTCTGTACATTTATTCACTTCTACTGTATATAGTGTCTTTTATTTTTTCTTTATATGCGTGTCCCGAAGTTTTGTTTGAAGAGAATCAGCGAAAGGCTTCGCTAAACGATGACATTGCACTGCTGATGTCTAAAAGCGCGCACTGATGTCGTTTAGCTTAGTGCGACTGTAATAATTGACATGCTGTTTTTGCAAGCTCAGTGTCAATAGAATAAATTAATATTGAATTGCATCCTCCGTTGAAAAATGACAACAGACCTGAATAGCTGCCACAACATCCCACTTTTCAGGAATCGTCATTCGAAGATCCGATTGGCTGACTGTATGTTATCATAATCCAAGAATGTGAGTTGCATACATGCAATGTAGCGCAATAGATTATCTATAGAAAAGATTGAACCTGGTTTTTTTTTAATTTTTAACGTGCAACGGGACACAATTTGTGCAGCTCTAAATTACAATGTACAGTTGTCTTTCTTGAATTGTGGAGTTGAAAAATTGTAGTCAGGAAAATAGGTAGATTATAAAAGTAGCAGAAAGTGGAATGGATGTAAAGAAATGAATGACAATTACATTGCTTACGTTGCAGCAAATGAATATTAAGACTAATTGTTGAAAATTTATCAAATTTGCAAAAAGACTGGCCTACATGATTGCTAGCCACATGTGAGCCTTAAATACATGGATTAGCTGCACCAAGTTCTAAGTGCACATTTGGAGAGATCTGTTCGCCCTACATCAGTGCGCCATTAGTTTTGTTTGGAAGCCAAGTTGATTGCGGCGCGTTTCTACCGCCATTGCCTTTATGAATTGGGAATTGATATACTAATACATGCACATGCAGTTATAGGAGAGAACGGTGTAGACTATGAAGTTGACTATAGAATGAAAATTGACTCAATGTCGTGGCACATTCGGGTAGGGGCACAGTTGTGGCATGGATCACAAATGAAAAGCTTATAATTACACATGTGACTGATTCTAACATTATGATTCGGCCGCTGACAAGTGCATCTACAGTAAGTGAAAATGTGAGCGATTTTCGTGCCACTATTATTTATTGCATGACGCTTTACTACCATTCTGGAGTTCTTTTGCTATCGATTTCTACTGCATTGCACGACTACCATTAGCAGCTACCATAAGATATTGAAAAGGCCTAATATACTGCGTCTGGAAACTGTTACTAATTAAGAAAATCATATTATGAGCGCACACAACATATACAATAAACGCTAATTTCCAAAGACCTTGGAAAAATATACAGGAATATCCAATTAATCAGATTTCACGAAGCATTGTACAAAATGTGCTCGTGTACATGTACTTTTAAGCGCGCGATTAATTTCAACGACCGCCGATTACGATTTTAGAAAGTCTATGTTAAAATTTCAATAGCTCAGAGGAAGTTTTCATCTCAATTCTGAGTATTCTAATTGATGAAGGTGCGAGGCTATCCAAAAACTTGCCCACAAACATTGCTGCGAAATACATACATGTAATTATGGATTTGGGCTTGAGGATATAGAAAATATGCTAAAATTCATATCCTACAATTATGAAATTAGTTAGGACGATAAAATTTACTTGCAAGTGAAGCGTTGTCCTGTGGGGACGAACTTCTGTCCCCCATTTGCTGCAATATTTATGAACTCGATAGAGGAACAAGCCCTATAATCAAGCTAAATAATTAATGCAATTTACAACCTAAAATCTATAAGCGATATATAAATGATATAATAGTGGGACCACTCCCCGAAGATGATATAACTTAAATTATATATTTATCATATATTGTATATATAATTAAATATATGAGAAACCTTTAACTCAACAAGTAAAAGCATTTAATTCAAGTTAGACTTACAGAAAGATAGCTTTCTGAGCTTTTTGGATTTTGAGCATCAAAATAACCAATAACCAAGTACATTACAGATATTACAGTAAACCTAACCATTCAGAAATATGTTCTCGAAAAGACAGTTAACATGTAAATGATAACTTTGCTAAAAATGGCTTTAAATATGTCACTGTTCTAGTTCGAACGATAGAGGTACAGCTGTACAGATAGTGACGTACAGTTTGCTTAATACCGAATTTGAACCGAACACTTTCAAATACAAAGAGCCTAAAAGAAGGTCAAAAAGCGTCAATTTAACAGTTGATTTTATTAGGATCGACAGCTTTGCTCGCAAAATAAGTAAATTTAAAACTATATACGACATTCCCGTTAGCATTACTTGTCGACCAGGTAAGAAAATTACTACTGCAGCGAAAAATAAAATTGAGAGAAAAATAAATGTCCCAGTGAGATCAGTAAACTTGTTGACCCACCATTTTGCTGCAATGACAAATACACAGTCTATGAATTAAGCTGCAACTTCTGCAATATTAAATACATGGGAGAAAGCTGTCGTTAAGAGTATTCAAATTGAGAACAGTGCAAGAGCACCTAGTTACCCACCACTTAAAACAACATGCCGATAAAGTAATAAACATTAATGACTTCAGTTGCAAAATCCTGTCTAAACATAAATCAGCGATATCTACTAGAATGGGTGAATCACGGTGTTTCACCAAGAACAAGCCACACCTCATGAATAGACGTCATTGATATGAGGAGATGCCCACTGGACCTCAGTCATATTTAATCCTATCAACTTCTTTTACCCTCCCGATCAACTTCTATTTATATCTCCTAAAATAGGTCAGATAGAAGTTCAATTTTTTGTGACTTTTAGCTTGTATGTATGTTGAAGTTTCAGTAAAAATTTGGGCAAAATTGACTTGCTGTAAGGTTAGTCTTAAAGGTCATTTTTAAAAGTACTTTTAAAAAAATTGATGGTTTTCAATTAGAGTAGCATTGATTATTGATATAATGTATGTTTCTGTATCATATTTACATGATATTTGTGCATGTGCAATTCAAGATTGTCAACATACACATTCATCTTATCTCCCAAAATGAGTACATGTACATTGTACATGCATAATTGTGCATGTAATGTATATGTATACATGTAAATGCAAGTGTAAGATGTGAAAGCATGAACTTTTGATGCGAATTTTTAAATATGAATCCCACAGAATAATGCAAAATACATTTATCACCGTTCGAAAAAGATTGCATTTGTAATGTATCATAGCCTTGTCTTTATAGCGAATATGTCATTAGAACGAGACATTGGTAAAGATAGAAAAATACAATAATACACGAAAAAACATTACTTACGTTCAAATTTCAAATTGCTATTTATAGTACTAAAAATAACTTAGAATATTATACTTGGAATATTAAAACCATATGGATGTGCTTGAGTAGAAGTTTGCATCAATACCTTAGCTGTAAGGAACAATTTTTGAAGAGCCAAAAAATACATAGATTCATGAAAAATGGAAAAATTTAAAAATACAAATCTTAAATTTGAATTTTTGGTAAGAAGATGTTCGAGTCATGCAAAATAGGCACTAACATTCGAAAAAGGAGACTCAAAATATATATATTAACCCTTTTTCAAAAACTTTTATTCATCGGAATATGGAAAATTTCCTACGACGCCAAAAATCGCCCGTTCTTGATAGGGTTAAACGTACTACCTGACTTGTGGCATTCGTCCTTGAAACTGTACTGAGAGACGAAACGCGTCCGCTACCACGTCTCTAACAAATAAAGGAGTCGTCATAAAAGAGTGAGAGATTGCCTTTTCTGCTTTTCGAATTTCAACAACAACAGCAAAAGAAATGTGATCAAGACGGAGAGGAGAAGAATGAGTTTCTGGATTTTTCTTCTAAATGTCCTCTAGCCTTTAGTAAATTGTCTCTCTTTAGTACATTATCGCAAGTCGATGGCTCTTTGAAGGAATTTGGCAATGCACTTCAGATCTTTTGAAGTTTTTGTATGCTTTAAGTTGTCGAACTCTGTTGTACTTTCGCAATTGCAAAAATGATTGTTTATCGACTATAGGCTGTGCATCCCATAATTGTGATAGACTAAGTTTTTTAAACAAATGCTATATTCGCCAGCACCATGTGTTTCTACTGTCGTGCCCGTTTGAAATGGTACTTGAGTAAATTGTGTTGTATGTTTCTTTTATCATACTTCTTTCATTTCTTGTAATGATTCGTATCTAATAACATATTGCTGCTTTGTAAAAATTAAAATTCATCGGATATAATCCAAATTCACCGATAAGACAGTAATTTGGAGTAGCTAGAATTAGATGATGGTACCTGTAACAAAATAAAAATTGCACTTGCTCTAAACTTTTTCAATTATTAAAGAAGCAAAATTCTATAGTGCATTTCACTTTCGATAACCTCAGCATTTCAAATGTATTTTTTAAGATATCTCCATCAACTTGATCAAATTCTTTCAACTGTCTAACTGTAAATCAGCACCTTGTTTACCTTTAGTCGGAATTTGCTCCAAGTGATTTTTTGATATCTTATTATTGATATAATATTATTATTATAGATATTATTATTATTATTATTATTATTATTATTGATATAAGATATTATTGATATCTTATTGATATCTCTTATTTTTTGATATCCACATTCCTAAATATTTATATTTGTGCACAACCTCAATGGATACTTTTCTGTCAGCGATACTGTCATCCAATTTATTCATTTTAGCATTGATATTTTGAATCATAATTTTAGTTTTGTCAGCGCTTCTAACTGATTACACAGGCCACGTTTTTCCTCACTCATAAACAGCATGTCATCCGCATATATGAATGATAGTATTTCAAAATCAAATAATTATTAGCCCTCAGATACATGAGGGGGTCCAGCGGACCCGGGAGCCATATTTTTCTGTTTTACTTTCTGTGCTGAGGATATATCAACCACTCATGCCTACATATGTAAAATCATCTTTTTTGACAGTGAATTTGTATGTGCTATTTCATTTCAATTGAATCAGTAGAAGAATGGTAGATAGGCCAATGGGGTCCACTGCCCCCCCCCCTCAGGTCTCAGAAGGTGTAGAAATTCCCATCACAAGATTTTTACTATCAGATGAAAAATGATTTTATGCATGTCCACGATGGTCCATAATGAATGAAATTCATTTATTCAATGTTTACATCATGCTCGTGCATTTGCGCTATGTTAGAAGATCGCAAAATGTGAATATTTTGTTTTGGCACATGATCGTGCATGACTGGCTGGCCTATGTGAACAAGTCAGCATAGCCCAATGTTCAAAATGAAAGCTGTCATTATATTCATAGTTCAAAACTGACGACAGACTGCTGGCCAAGTTTTCACAGCAGTAGCTGATAAGTTTGAGATCGCCACAGTTGTTTTGAGGATCTTATAATGCAGCAATTATCTCTCAGTTTAGGCCTATTTCCGATTGGTATAGAAAACGTTTTTAAAATGGCCAAATGCAAGGGTTTTGCTGCATGGAATAAACCAATTTCATTAAAATCAACAATCTGAGGTTTTATGGCGACAGCAAACATTGTAAAACCGACTCTTAGTACAATTGGTAATATGTTAAATGTCGTTGAATTGCAAAAACACCACATTTTTGCATGTGCTTACTGAGGAGGCTGAAGGACACTCAAAGGATTTGTTATATCGACTTGCTACACGCAAACATTATTGGTTAACTTAAAATCAACTTTCCTAATGATTTGATATCGATTTAAGTAGGTAAACTAAGAATTTGTAAAGGAAGTCCACTGGAACCCCCAGGTCTCAGAAGGTGTAAAAAAGCTCTAATCTCTGAGGTTCAAATATTAAGTCAATTTTGCTTTTTTTCATTGTTTAAAGTGTGAATTAAATCCTTCATATACAAAATATAGTTGGTGACAACGAATCACCTGAAGAATTGTGTCTCATTGCCACCGAAAAGTACCTTGTATTCCTCGTTTATGATAGTGTTTACTATCAATGATACAAGTTTGCATTTAGGTCTCAAAAGCTAATTGATTTTTGGGAATGGAATCAAAAGCCTTTTACGAAGCATGAGAACAATGAGCGTTTCATGTTTTTGTGAATTTGCATGACTTTTTTGATAATAAATGTGTTATATAATGCGAAACTTCCTTTTTTTGAAACCGGTTTGATTCTTTCCTTTAATTTCATTTCTAGCTAGCCAATCATTGAGTCGCATACTTATTATTTTAGTTAGAATTTTCTCTATACAACATGATAAGGTGATAAATCTATATGAATTGGAATCATTGTCACTTCCTTTTTTAAATATTGGGGAAATCCATCTACTGTTCCAAGGGATTTCCTCAGGGCTATCTAAAACATCATTATATATTTTTTCTACAATTTCGACAGTCCCGCTTTAACATGGTTTTAGTGATTCATACACAATTTTGTCTGGACCACTTATTTTCTGCAGCTCTGTTTCTTTGAGATTATTTTTTTATTACGATTTGTGTTATTTTACTATCTTGATGTTGAATGTTTAAATGGCTTTTGGAAACTATTGGTGCATATTCATCAGATATATCTGCATTTCTTGATAACTTCAAGTCGCTGCTTGCAATATGGTCACGATATTTTGAAGCATTTAACATACATCTTCTACGTTTCTACTTTGTATCATCTTTATTTTCATTAATTAACTGCCAATATCGTCTGATCGCGATTCATTTGTGCATTTCTTAAATCTGTTAACTTATTTCGTTTTTTCTCTCTTTCTATCCGCTTTTGCACTTTTATTTAAGATTCATTTACACTCCATCAGTCGATTTATATTGTCATATGCAGTCTTCCAGCGACATTTTTTCTATGATTCTTCCTAAAGTCTCGTCATAGCCTTCAGTGTTCACAGTGCATGGTGAAATAATCGCAATTAATTCATTATAAATAGTACCGACAGACAAATCATTTTCCAATTTTTTTAATCAGATCCCTACAATTTTTGTAAACCTTTCATTATTAAAACAGTTGGAAATATTGTTTCTCCATTAATATGGTTCTACCAATTTGCTTCCATGACAATTACGATATGAAAACTGTTTATGTTTCCTATATTCTGATTTTAATTCGATTTGAAATTTAATTTGCATTGGGAAGTGGTCCGTATGAACAACTGGTTCCATTAGTTGAAAGTAAGTAAGATGATTTATCATTGATTCGGATAAATAATGGTAATCAATCACGGTATTTCCGCACCTCATTATTTTGAGCTTTATAATATGTGCATCTTCCCTCAGAGTGGTTTTTCAATCTGCCATTTGTAAATATCAGAAAAGTCTCATTGCAAAAATTGATAAAGTCTCGGCCATTGCATTTATCATTGAGTCGTCTGATTTTCTATCAGTAAATCCAAAATTAGAGTGACTGTTTTTATAAACAGTTCTAGCATTGAGATCGTCTATCACGATAATATTTTCCATTTTAAATTTAGCCATATATTGCTTAATAATTTCATACAATTCTCGGCCTTTATATTTTGAATCACGATAGTCCACATAACAAATAATCAGGAAAAAATACTGAAAATTATTCCAATGCGCATTGCTTACTTTGAGTATTTGTAGATTTCCTCTCCCTTTCATCAAATTTTCAACAATTAACTGTGAAGTATTATCACTTCCCTTTACAAATATCGCGACAGCTTCTATATTTCTTCCACGAGTATTATTTCTATTAAATTTTGTGTGAAAACTAGAGTAATTATCTTGCTGTGGCTGTTCTTGAATGCTATTCAAGTAGGTTTGCGTTGCACATACATAGTATCTGCATTCGTGTATCATGTACGAGGAGAAATCATTATTTCTGGTTTTGTTCTCATTCAATCCATCTATTTTTATACATAGAATAGTTCCATATTCATTTTTTTTTGGTTGCTCTTTCTCATCCTTTCCATATAATTTTATCCTCTCCTTCCTCCAGTTCATCAAAAATATTGATGATTATCATCAGTTATTAAGTGATGAGTAGTATGTGTGTCTGTTGTCATCTGTTGTGATAGAGAATGGTGGTGAGAATGTATAATCACTCTGCTTCGCTAATATCAGTGGTGGTCGAGCTGATGACTGGGTTCGATTCCCAGCTTGCAGGCATTATTTCGTACTTGTGCCAGGGACAGAGCTCACTAAGATCTGAAGCGCGCGAGCAGGGAGGTTGTCCTCTCTGTCGCCTGGCGTTCAGTGACTTGTTTAGAGATATTCATTGTCTTCGCTAGCCCTAAATCGCTGTACCAGTGTCTTCTGCCCGGTGAATTGGAGTTCTCATGTCGGTCGTGTGTCGGTTTCCAACGCCTGCTGCAGAGTCTGGCCTTCGCCGTGTGAGAAATCTCTATTCCTTTGCATTGTCTTCTTGCTGCGACGCTGCAACTTCACATTGATGGCCTCACCTCGCCTTGTTTACTCCAGAAGCGTCTTACTGGAGCTGCGCTATCTCGCTCCGAAGGTCAGACGAGCTGTCAAACGTGTCGTCTGGTTCCACGGTATCCCACGTCGCGAGCCTCCTTTCTTCCTGTGGCCTGTGTCTCAATATCACGATAGCGACCTCTGCTCTCCCTCTGCATCACAATTGCTTGCTAAATCTACCATATATCCATCACCCTCTCGCATTAATTGTGCCTTCAGCTCGCCGCCTCCTTCCTCGCCAAAGTTATCTTCCCATTTTTCCCCTGATGGCTCTGTGCATTCTGACCTCGCTGCGACCGATGCCTCATGCCTGCTTACACATCCAGGTGATGATATGACCTTCGCAATTCCAGTTCACATCTCAAGGCACCATGGAAATGGAATTCCCTCACCTACAGTTAGATTTCCCTCACCTGCAGTTGGATTTCCCTGTTTGCATACTCGTGAATGTGCCTCAAACAGACATGTACCAAGGTCTCACTCATCCCATCAGCACAACTCCCATTCAACTCGGTGCGATAACAATCTAATTGAAATTCCAATTACTAAGGTTGATACCAGACTCCCTGTGTGTATTACAGCTAACGTCAGATCAATAGTTCAAAAGGTTGATGAAATGGAAGCTGTCATTCGTATCTACAATCCCTCACTTATTTGCATGTGTGAAACTTGGCTAATGGAGGACATTCCTGATGAAGTGGTTCAATTGGATAATTACACTATGTACAGAAAAGATAGATTACATCGAATTGGTGGAGGGGTTGCAACATATGTCAATAACTCTCAGTATACTTGCTTAAAATTGGAACAATTTCATAACGAAGACATTGAATCTTTGTGGTTGCTTCTAAAACAGAATCAACGCTCTCATCGCAATTTCTCCTCCTTAGTGGTTATTAATGTTTACCACCCACCCTCCGAGAATGACGCAGATCTCGAACAGCATCTCATGTATGGTCTGGACGTACGTACATTTGAAGAAATATTCAAGTCTAGGCATCATTATCACTGGAGACTTTAATCATTATCCATTTAAATACATAAAATCTGCCTATCATCTCAAACAAATAGTACAAAGCCCAACAAGACAGAATACAATTTTGGATCTGTTCTTTACGAATATGCATGAGAGTTACAAAGTTGAAATTTTGCCTCCACTGGCGTCATCAGATCACAACATGGTCCTTTCTAGCCCTATTTTCGGCAAAAATTCCATCGAAATCGAATACCGATGGGTAAGATCGCAAACTAATAGAAACAAAGGCAGCTTATTGACGCTCCTAGAGAATCAGAATTGGTCACAAGTTTATTACGCTAACTCATCCGAATTAAAGTCTAACATATTCTACGATACTCTATACAAAATGATGGATGAATGTCTTCCTTGGAGGCAGGTACCGATTCCTGTTAACTCTAAGCCTTGGGTTACGCCTCACTTCATCGAACTTGTTCATATTCACGACTTCTATTGGTCCTGTAACGATAAAGTGATGTACAAGCACTACAAGAACAAGGTGGATAGTCTTCGCAAGACTTTGAGAAAACAATTCGTCGAAAATAACATGGAGCGTATGAAGAACCCCAGAAAGTGGTGGTCTGGACTGAAGGGTGTTCTTGGGAAGAACAAAAGCGTGACCTGTCCCCTAAAGCCACTTGCTACTATGGTGTGTGGTGACGACTTGAACCTATTCACAAACTTAGTGAACGATCAGTTGATTTCCGTGGCCAGTGACATTAAGCCTCTGAATACATCAGAATTTCCCGAATTTCAGCACGCTTATACTCCTGACGAATTTTTGCCTTCTTCCCTCGAGATTTGTGACCTTTTGAGCACTATCAATATCAACAAAACGGGTGGACCAGACGGAATCCCGAATTGGATTTGGAAGGATGGAAGTGAGTGGATAGCTGGACCAATTACATCAATAATCTGTTCATCTATGAGAGAAGGCGCCTGGCCTACTCTGTGGCGTTGTGCAGACATCAGTCCGATCGCAAAAACTAAGCATCCAGACTCCATTGAAAAAGACATTCGACCGATTGCATTAACTTGTGTCGTTAGCAAAGCCGTATGTGAGAATATTATGATAAAACATATTTGGCATTTCATTAAGTACAAAGTCGACTCTCGACAATTTGGAGCTAGAAAGGGATGCTCTAGTGTCGACGCATTGCTGCTGCTAATAGACACTTTAATCAGTGGCTCTGATGAGGGCAAGATATCAAGATTAGTTGCAATTGACTTTCATAAAGCCTTTGAAAGAATTGATCATGCCATCCTACTCAGAAAATTGCTGAGTCTTGACGTGCCAACATGGCTATGTAGATGGGTATCGGATTTCTTACTTCTCGATACCAGAGAGTGAAGTATCGTGGATCGTACTCCAGCTGGCAACAAATCACAACCGGAGTCCCGCAAGGAACTAAATTTGGGCCCGTGGGATTTATTGTATTGGTAAACGAACTGATTGCGGATGTCAAATATATGGATGATTGCACTATTATGGAGACAATCAACTGCGTACAAGAGAGTCGTATCAACTCCAAACTACATTTAATTAATGATTGGGCAATTGAGCACAAAATGAAATTGAATCCTACCAAAACGCAAGAAATGAGAATCTCCTTTAATAAATCGGAGCCGGAGTGGGAAACTTTATCTGTAAATGGCGACCAAATAACTGCAGCCTCTAGTATAAAGCTCCTTGGTGTGACAATAAGCAACAACCTAACTTGGAACAAACATGTTGAAGATCTCGTGAAGAAAGCTAACAAGCGAATCTATTTCCTTGTTCAGATGAAAAGAGCAAGATTTTCTCAAATTGACCTTGTTCATTTCTACTGTGCGTCGATCCGAAGCTTGCTAGAGTATGCTGCCCCTGTTTGGCATTACGGACTTTCCAAGAAGTGTTCAGACCTGTTGGAAGGAGTTCAAAAACGGGCTTTGAAAATGATATGTGGAATACGCTACCAAGACCATAGCTATAATTATGAAAATATACTTGAAGTCTGTAAGCTGCAAAAACTGCGTGACAGACGAGAGCTATTGTGCCGGAAAGCAATGCTGAATCTCTCCAGTGACCTGAAGCAGAAGATTCCTCAGAAGAGCGAATATTCGAGGAGATTACGACGGACCACAACGACAATACGGACAAGAACTGAGCGATATCGTAGATCTTTCTTACCTTCTGCAGTGAAATTTTTATGATTGTACATGTGCCTTTTTTATTGTAAAACTATCAGCCCTGCTGTAATTTTCGGAAATAAAGAAAGAAAAGAAGATACCATTCTAAATTGCATATGCCAAAGGTAGATGCAGCAAATGTAAGCAAAAGCAGACTGAGAATGCAAACAGACTTACATGCAAAAAATAAATGAATTCCTTAATTCGCAGCAACGAACTTGCTATATCAAATGAGGGGGGCAGTGATAGTCCGGCAGCCAGAGCGAGTTTCTGCAGGGAACGAGGCCGAAAGTGAGACTTTCACAGAATCATGTACACATATGCCTTCTCTGACTCTGCACGTCTGCCGAATCTAGTGAGTTCCTCTTCTTGTCAGACAGGATCAAAGAAAAACACATGTAAATCCAATGGGACGCAAATTGTAGTTTTTGTTTGAAATGAAATTTCTTATGTTTTCTCTTATCAACTGGAAAGTGTAAAGTCTAGAGCCATAACTTTTGACATGGAATGTCTTCAGGTCACTTCCTATTATGTGCATGGGCTACTATTATGCTTCTGATCGACAATGTATGTGAGAATGTGGTTGAATGTGGACAAAGTTGATGAAAATTTTTGTGTTTGCTGACATTATGAGGCTCGCCAAATCTAAATGTGTCTAGCTTTATAGACAAGGGTGCATGAGCATGAAAGGAAATGACCTGAAGACACTCCATGCCAAAAATTATGACACAGGGCTTGGTACTTATGTTTAATCTGAGAAAACATCGAAAATTTCATTTTAGCCAAAAACTGCAATCTGCGTCCCACTGAATTTACATTTGTTTTTCTTTGATCGTGTCTGACAAGAAGAGGAACTCACTAGAACTCGGCAGACGTGCCGATTCGTAGTAGGCATAGGGTGTGCATCATTCTGTGAAAGTCTCACTTTCGGTCTCGTTCCCTGCAGAAACTCGTTCTGGCTGCCGGGCTATAAAGAAGAACAGTCTTCAGTAAAACTGGTTTGAGTTGTGCATCGCTCATCATCATCGTACAATTTTGATGTTCAACTTCAGTCTCCCCGATTTTTTTATCAGAATAAATGCATCTCTTTTGCAGGAACTTGAAAGCAAACAGAAAAGGCTGTTATGTGTGATGTTTATGTATGTGAGTTGTTTCCAGACATTCCCAATGCCGAGATGATCACTCCTTAAATAATTTTTACCTGACATGCCACCATTATTGGGACGCCTCGAGAGCCTATTTCAAGAACGTCTCTTCGTTTTAATTCTTTTTCACATGCTTGGTAAAATAGATGAAATTATATGAAAACAAGAGTCACATACGTCAGATCAGAAAAAACCTTAAAATTATTTTCGTTATCACCATGTAGATCAAATCCGCAGACATTACACTTTCAATTAGTCAGATTGAATTCCAACAATGTTCGCCTACACTACTAAGTATTTCGTAATCAAGAGCTCTGTGGTCATTAATCATTTCGAGAAGTTGATTCGACTCAAACTTGCCAGACAAGCAACCGATAAATCACAATTTTCTCATATGCAGAAATTATTCCCAACAGAGCAGATAATGAGAGGAGTAATCGGAAATTCTGGATTCATATCCGGTCATAATTCTAGATAGATTCTTATAGATAAGACTAGAAAGCTCAACTGACTCTGCGCTGAGAAATATAAGTTGGATTTGATGAAAGCCAATGCAGTCTCGTGAGATTTGTTTCTTTAATTGCGAAGTCTAAATAATTTCCTTATCTAGAAATTTTGAGCACAACCTATTTATTTACCTTTTAACAAAATGAATGAAGTCTATGCTCGTTCATATGACGTAACACTTCTTTCAGTTTCAAAGAATCTTGATTCTATGCATGCAAATGCAACACAGAACGAGGACGACTTATTCATTATTTAAAATGTAAACCTTATTTGATATTATACCGCTTCATTTCAAAATACCGTCGAAGAAATTTCATTGCACGTGCTGCTTCGATTATCCGCATGTATTATTAAATTGAATGGAATATCAACTTTCTCAACGTCTTCTATCGGTGTATTAAATATCTCAAACAATAGACAGTTTCATTTCAAGTATTTCCTCACTCACAGATTGTTTTTATTTGAGGTCAATTGCAATTTCCAAATCGGAAGATAAACCGTGGAAATTTCTAACAAATGCAAATCTCACGGCTTTACATCGAATTTAAAAGAAAAAGATGGAAATAAGCAGTGCCCTGCTGTAAGCACAGTAGTCAGATTTTGCCAGTCTCGAGTCGAGTCAGCTGAAACTCTAGGGCAACATTCTCATGTTCAAGACAATAATGACAAAGCTTCTTAACATAGACAAAGGGGCCGCACTCAGTCACTATTTGAAATTTGATTGGCCTATAAAACAAAACAATATAGTATGCAGAGTATTTGTATTGCATATGTCTTCTGGTCTCTCCGAAATCAGAGAGGGCCTCTTCTTGTGTCAATGATTCAGTGAATTTCATATACATGCACCTATATTCTAACATTACACTTTTGGGACAAAAGTGTACTTTTTCTATCACAGGAATACACGATCATACAATCGAACAGCTGTACCACCAATGTGGGAGTTGTAGATTTCTGACTACTACGTCTTCTTAATGTATTACATCATTACATTACATTGATGGTATTACCTTCAATTAAATTACCTTCAAATTAAATCAAAAATTACCTTCAAATTAAAGGCTGTCCTATGGGAGCCCATTTTAGTCCGCCTTTTGCGGTTTTGTTTATGCATAGCATTGAAAGTAAAGCTCTGCAACTTTTGAAATCACAGCACAATATATCTCCAAGCATTTATGCTCGATACATTGATGACGTAATTATGGGTCCCTTTGACAAAGACTTCGACTTTGATGTAATATTAAGGACTTTTAATGGCATCGATGAGAATATTGAATTTACTCTGGAAGTTCCAAAAAACCTTACACTTAATTTCTTGGACGTAAGCATCACGGTGAAAGAAGGCAGTATGAATTATAAATGGTTTGAGAAAGAAATACATTCGCGTATTTCACTGCGCAGCGATAGTTACGTGCCTAACCATATCAAAAACAATTACGTAAATAACAGCATCAACTACGTAAAGAGAAGATGTAGCAACGAAGCTAATTGCAAGGTAGCTTTTAATAAACTTGAAACTAAATTAAGTAAAAATGGATTTTCAATGAAACGAAAACATAAGAAAAGTAGTAAAAGATGCAAAGAAATACGTAAAAACAATACATATTTAAAACTCGGATTTGTTAACGATAAAACTGATCGTGATATCCGCAAATTAATTAAAAAATACGAGTTACCGATAAATCTTGTTAGCTCCCCTAATAAAACTTTATATAATGCCTTGAAATTCAAACAAAAAGTAGAAAAACACGAAAGTTGCCTTGTTTGTGAGAGTTTGCCTAATAAGATGAAGTGTACAGATCGGTTTTTGGTATACAAATTTACATGCCATCATTGTAAAGATTTCTATATTGGTCAAACCTCGCGTCCTTTTAAGCATCGTTTTAATGAACACAAGCGTGCTGTAGATAAAGGTAATGTTGATTCGAGTGCTATGGCAGAACATTGTCTGAAATGTAGATCAAAACGTTTGACTGACTTTGACCTTGAAATTCTTGATAAGTGCAAAGATGCATTGGACACTAGACTGACTGAAGCTCGTTACATTAAACAGTTGATTCCAAAAATCAATCGAAGAAAAGAGTTGACGGTATTTTAAACATCTCTCGACCGTTAGCACTGTACGTATATAAGCAGCCCACATGAGCGGCCAGATCAGTTGGTTTTTAGCGAATTACCCCCTGAGGAAGAGCGAACGCTCGAAACGCGTAGGGGTTGTACATATCTTTTAATTAACTATTTTAATCTGGTCAATAAATTTCAAGGAGAGACGAAAGCTGTTTTTAGCATCAACTGAAGTATGAAGAACCTCCTGTTGGCGGCCATCCTGTATGTCTTCAAATTTGATTCCCGAATTACATGTAGGCCAACATTTGAGGAAATCAGCTTTTCTACGCTGCTGCGGAAGAGCTAGCAGCACAAATCATTTGTATTTAAAGTTCTGACAAAATTGCATTTAGTTTGCAACGGCTGATTAAGATATCTGGTATGATCATACAAAAAGAGACTAATAGTTCCTTATGTATGTCAAATTATCTTGCTAAACGCAGGTTGTGAATGGTCATGCATACGAGAATGTGATAAATGGGGCTAAAAATGGCCAAAATGTATTTAAAGAAAATTACACAAACACATCATGAATTGATAACTTGACGACTTTTGTGTACACACATTCAGAGCTAACTCCCATGCGGCAAGTTTTTCTAGATCACTTGAGGGTACATGACTTTCAACCCTTATCCTCGCTACTCATTAGGCTTTGGAAATATCTGGTCTTGAGCGATTTCTAAGATTCTCAGGGCGTGCGCACACTTGGCGGCCAGGTCGCGGCGGCCAGCAAGAATGCTTTGTCATCATTGCGGAGATGGAAAGTCGTTTTCTTGCGCACGCACTTTCCCGCCGCGACCACTTGGTCGTGGCGGCCATCAAGATTTGCAGCGACGCTTAGGCGACCAGCAAAATACATTGCAGCCTATGACAGAGCGCGCACTTGGCGACCCTTCCCGCTTAGGCGATCCTTGACTACGCCCTTAGGTGTAGGCCTATTTTTTAGTTATGCCATGACTCATGAGACTGAGACTTCATTCATTCAGTGGGTATCACTCACATGGTGTCACTGCATCGGAGCATTTCCTCCCTGAGTGAGGGAACAGCTACCTGTCGCTTCTACGGTTGCTTCCATTCTAAGAATAACAAACTCGAGTCAACATCTATTTTGAAATATTTAAGCCATTGCAATCAATTAATCTCGAAGGCGACTATTCCGAATGCTTCTTCCGATGATTCAATTGTTATGGAATCTAAACCCGCCGATTCATCAGCTAGTGCTTCCAGATCAGGGATTGAATCTGACATGCATCAACTCTACAACCGGATTATTGATCGTACAGTTACCGAATTAGAATCTCGATTCTGTGACAGTAATGTTGAGCTTCTCAGAAATCTTAGTTGCTTGAATACCAGAGAATTCCTTGAACAAAGAAATGCTTGCTTCATTGGCAAAACTATGTTCGATCAATGTTGGGTATATTTCGCAAGAAATGGCCAATTAGAAAAGTCATCGACAAATTTAGCAGAAATGGTACATGCACAGAATTAGATTGTTTAATCATGTCACTTTGCTAGAAGTGCAAACTGATTCAAGACAATGGCACATGCAGGAACTTAATAAGTGGGCAAAAAGAAATTTTTAATACCTTACATAGATGGAAAAATAGTCGTGCGTCGCTTGCGGATTGCTCTGAATTCCTTCGAAATGATCCGATCGCCACGATTCCTTCAGATTCGAAGAATTCAGATCATTGCGCAAAAGTTCTCTCGATAATGTTGTGCCCTCCGATCATTTTAAAAAAAAGTTAGCAGGAGCACGAAAAAACGTTCACAAACTTCTCTGTAGAACTTGACATCGTCTGTGTCTCTTTGCTGTGTGATCCGATTGATAACAGTCACTGAAACTTTGTTTAACTTGACTGGCATGTTTAATGTTGAACTGGCTGCTCATTGTTTGATTGCTATGGTATTTAGTCAGCAGATTGTGCCATTTCATTTACGTTACATGTTCCAATGCTTCCTTTCTGGTCAAACAGAAGAAAAGACGACCTGTCTAATTCTGTGGGTACATGTCTCATTTCCATACCGTGAAGCATTTCCATATACCTATCAACTTAACGCTTCAACTCTTACTATTGGAGCATCAACAAGCACATGTGAGGCTTCATTCAATTCTTTAAGACGCATTCTCACGCCATACCATCGCTCAATGCAGCATGAAAGAAAAGCAAATTTGGTTTTGCTATCTTTTGAATATTGTTTTACAACCTCGATAGATGATGTCGATTTTACTAAAGAAATTGATAAAATTAAAAAATCGTCGGTTACAGTTATGGTGAAAAGACGTGAATTCCATAATAGAGGTTTCTATATGCTCCGCTAATTTGTTTTGGTTTTGAACAATGCCTTTTATGACTCTATAATGTATACGAGATTGTTACATAGCTGTGGAATGGTATTTCAGAATACCTTCTATATTTGATAAAATTTGTTCCCAGGGAAAATCTTGGTAGAGAGGGATTCTATCGCGGATATCTATGGTCATAATAATCTGGCATACTTTATGACGGATAGAGGATAGCTGTACGATTTCTGACATAGCTCGTGAAATTATATGATCAAATAATGCCTCTCTCTATATCCCTGAGAATCGCATAGACATTCTCTATCCATTACATAGATCAGGTAGTAGACAAAAACGAATTCCTTTTTGTAGAAACAGTCACAGGGACAAAATGATTATAGGCCTACAAATTCAAAATATGCTTATGAGCGGGAGTCAAGTAATCATGCGATTCAGTATTCGGTTTGGCATGTGCAAGATACGACTAGCAACATTCGCTTACATCGTGAACAGTTCTAAGAATCCTCATAAGCTTATCAATGATTTAATAGACATATAATTAATTAATAAGTAAAAATAAGCAATTCAGAACGTCAATTTGTCAATATGTAAATATGTCAGTATTGTCTACCTCGAAAATTCAATAGCCCACCCTAGCATTGGAGTCACGCTACGGGCCCGAGCGCAACTGGTTAAAATTGTCACATTATTGACAAATGTCTGGATACTTCAAATATCAGAAGCGGTTAACATCAGGGAACAGTTCAGAAAGATCAACATCAAATATGAATGCAAAAACAAAATGGAATCAAGCGAGTGTGCAACTATATCTAAAAGATAATACATGATATTCATAGCCATCCTATCCCAGGAGGGCTTTAAGTTGAGCTGCATAGCCTTTAGATGGAAAAATAATGACCTGCTTCAGTAGACTATATTTGCATCAATATCAAACCTCAAATATCATGAACATAGAAAAAGACAAAATAGTAAGTCAATGCAAAAAGAGAAATACACAAGTAACGCTAAAAGCGCAGTTCATTGCTTTGAGTCATTTTTTATGATAACATTACACCCCGAGTGAAAATTGAAAACAAACTTGCTTGAATTTGTTTCGCTTTGGTGTTGCAGCTGTTGAATGGAGCGGTTGTCAATCACAGCGCTACTGTTGTGATAATGGATTTCTCCAATTCTTTTGTAAGATCGCACACCAGTTGACGAACGATGACCTGTTCTGGCCATTATCACTTGCTCGTCCACCCCTTGATTGAATTATCTTTAACAGACGCTCTGTAGCTGCGCCGTCTTGGACCTCACCCACATCCGACTGGCACGCTCTAGGCAAAGCTTCTACCGGCGGAGTCGCGACGCGACAGAAACGACACAAAGTCCTCAATGAAGAGTAAGAATATGAATCCGATAGCTTCATCCTCCAAGACAACATAGCATTAACCGTCAAGCCAAACTACTGAAGCAAGTTATCAGTAATTCAAAGTGTAATTGAATTGTAATTGTAATTCAAATAAACGAGTGGCACACGTCGCCCGGAGACTGTGATTGGATTTGAACCCATCAATGCCGACATCGTTACACAGTCTTTTGACTGTGGAAGCCAACAGATTGTGTCCAATAGGGACATTTTTGAACCAGCACCGACCTTCATTATATGATGAGCAAATAACTGGTGTCAAATAGAAAGCAGGCGAGCAGTTTGGTGGCCTAAGGTCAAGATACTTCTTTAGAAGCAATGCATGAGACCTTTCGGGATTACTGATTGATAGCATATCGGTATGCCTCACTATCTTAGGCTCTATGCGACGATGCTTCAGTCCACCGGAATTGGTTTTCGAGACATTCTCGTGGTATTCTAACACGTAAAATTCGGTATTCACGTCCGGTTCTATTATTTTGATCTGGTCGATCGTCAAAGTCCGATGTTCTCTGCCGCTTCTTAACGCGAAATGAAGTCCGTTGTAAAACAGCAATGTATCAATGAGTGTGCGAGGACTCTGTCCACCCAAGACCTTCATTGACCACATGCGTTCTTCTTCGGAGGCAGTGATGACTTCTGCTTGCCTCTTGCATCCACCAACTCCCAGTCTTGAGGATTCAATGCAAGCAGCGTCCAGTATCGACCGGAAGTGACGAAATTCATCCTGCTTAAACAGGTTAACAATTCGATCTTCTTTTAAGTGAGCATTGATACCTGCTACAATGCTCACGAGAGAATCTCTGGGATACCTCGTACCATCACCCTTTAATATCTCGAAAATAAATTTAGCGAGCCAGTAATCTAGCTGCTGTAGTGATGCTGACTTTAGTTCCTCTGCTTTTGGCAGGGGATTGTCGCATCGTCTCCGGAGAGAACGAATCTTTGGGTTTCCCATTTTTGATACAGTCCTACTGCCCACTTGTTTCGTGCTTTTGTACCTTTGGGCATCAAATTTGCTGTTGTATTTTGCAGTTGTTCATTAGTCACATTGGTAGATCTTGATGTAGAAGACTGGACATATGAATCAAGTTCATTTACGTGGAAGTTGCGGTTCATCACGTCAGTTATTTCTTCGGTAGTCAATCCTGATATCATATTATTCGGAAATTTGTTGAAGTCTAGCATTGGCCAGTTACTTGCCATTAGTTTTCGATTTGATTGATCAATATCAATTCAGTGACATCTAAGTGACAGATATTCATGATTTTAAAAATCAAATATCTTCCATGGATCCATGGACTTGAATCTGCTATGTCCATGCTTTCCCATAATGCATGAATGATCCAATTCTATGTATAGATCCCTGATAGATCCAATGCCATGCTGATATCCATGGTTTGAGGGCTTTAAGTAAATAAAGCCCGGCGATAATATAGCCCGATATCATGTATTATAATGGATATAGCATGTTTTATCGTTCATTCATCCAATTATAAACCGAAGGCCTCCGGCCTTCGGTTTATAATTTCATGAATGACCTCTAAAACATGCTATATCCATTACCTAATTTTTAACACTGAGCTATGCTGAGACCTAATTTCTATTTCTTTGATTTTTCTGATGTCTGTGCTTGAACTTCTATGACTTCAAATCATCTAGCATTTGATTTCTGTAGATGCAATAGACAGTAGGATTTATTTCAATATTTATGTGCTACGTGTTCAGGCCGTATCGGCGAAATCGATTTTAGCATTATGATTTTGTGCGTTGAAAGCTTGTATTCAATTTTTGTTCAATTTGATTAAGTAATGACTTTAAATGCCATAATGAATAAATTGCTGAAAATCGAGTTGATTTGCATTTAACATCCTTGGTTCTGTAACAAGCATTAACTACAAATATGTTCAAGAATTGCAACACTCAGACATTCATGTCCATCACATCATCAAGATTGCTTAAGGAGTTGTGGTCTCATTTGGCATGTTATACAGCGATGTAAATATTTACTAGCAAGCCCTTTTCAAGTAGAATCATGAAAAAGTCTACAAGAATTTCCATAAATTTAAGAAATGGAAATGGCAGCTCCGATCACTCGCAACTCAAAATCAGTAGATAATAGTTTTGTTCTGGATACTTTACTTTTTATAGCAATTTACGAGGAAAATAATTAGCGAGAGCTCAAAAATGAATCATCTTTAATTGATTATAGGTGATATCTGCCTTTGATGCAGCTACAATCCGAACTAATAATGTCATCACTTCTAAATTGACTTCACCAGTAAGCCCAAAACACAAATTAAGTATTTCCGCAGAATTATTGAGCGATTTGTTGGAGTAGGAAAGTCACGTCTGACTGATGTCAATCACGGAGTTACCAAAATCAAATATCCTTAATGACTTGAAAGAATGCCTCAGATCTCTCAATGACACGATGTTGCTACTTGAAGAACATCCCGATACTTCATCATCCGGATTTAGACATCACGCCGTACTTCCTCCTAACATTTCAATGTGATCATATTTTAATCTTCAAATCATCATGCCATGAGCAATTCACAGAAACGACACAGATGTTCTAACCAGGTGTTCTTATCTCTCAGCATTCTTTGTATTATCTTTGACGACAATGATAGTACTAAATTAATCATCAGCCTACAACACTACAATAAACAGTCACTTGATCTGCATGTGAAACTTTCCAGGTGTGAAAGATGATAAACAAACATGAATTGGAAATATGATGGAAACAATCGGGAAATTATTTTTTTTAGTCATGGATGCATTGGTATATTAATCTTTAACAATGAAATAGCCACATGCATGTCACCGAGATCAGTTGTCACTCGATACATGTCATAAAAAATAAAATGATAGAAATTAAGTTCTGCAGATTTTATATTTAGGTTTTTTATTTGTATAATATTTTTGAATTATGTTCTATTCTATTTTCAATTATAGTATTGGAATGTACGACTTAATAACAACAGAAAATTTCATTTCTTCACAATTCATGAAGTGAACATTCGGTGATTACATGCTGCTAAAATCACATGATAATATAAGAAGATAATTGTATCCTAGAGATACCTAATAACATTCCACTGTATATTTCACAGCGTAAAGGATGTCAATGCCTTATTTATCTCAAACTGGATAACATATTTCAAAATTATTTCCATAGTGACCTACACCAATTTCAGGAGCAGAAATAAAATGGATTTCATATATCGACCGCTGAAATACAGACCAACGTATTCCGAACTACGTTTTTTTTTGCCTTTTATGGGTTCTAAATACCTGTCCTGAATGGTCAGGATGTGAAGTATCATGTACCACAGGATAGATTTGATTAACTGTTTTATTAAAATCATGAGTTGCGATTATCTATCTTCATGAATGTGATAACGCTTAAACAACTTGCGTGAGACGCATTTTGCATTTGACGGAAGTTTATGTTTTTAAATAACAAATTAATCTACTTCGGAAAACGTGATTAGATTTCTGAAACTTTAAACGGCAAAACAATGCAGTATGAAATGCGTGATTTTCCAGTGAAAGAATTTTCATGCTTTCACTTCTTTCAAGGCAAAGTAACATATAACGAAATGAGTGACTTTTTAGTGAAAAAATTTTTTATTTTGAAAAGCAAAATAGCGTTCACTTATTATAAATTACATGACTTAAATGAAAGAAGTTTTATTTTCTAGATACAAAATTATATTATGGAATATATCACTTTTAAAATGAAAATGCTTCTAACGTGGGATATTTGATTTATACTGCAATAGGGCACCGGTAATGACGGGAACACACCAGTACCGATGCAATAGTCTTATATTATTCATTTGTAATATCATGGGGACAGCTGGATATCAATCAGTTGATTTCTTAATATTGTGAAGTATTCATGCATGAAGTGAAACATGCTAGATCATCGGTCACTGATTTTTACTAAAATCTTCGATCCTTAAAAACGATTTTGTTCGGCCAACTGTAGATTATACTGCACTGATAAAGATGACTTTGGCAGTGACTGGTCGAATGTTCAGAAAACGATGAGTGAATATGAAGCTCGACTTTTTCAAAGATTCCCATAAACGATTAATAAGATATCGTCATTCATCACATGGCTATGCTAGTCAACGTTCGGCTACTATCTTGTGGCGGCTGCCTGCTACAACAATAAATGACTTAGATATCAAGGTCCGTATTAATTTGTTTCATCTCTGAACACGTTGTTTTGCCTTTGAATGTCTCATGGCTCAAGCGTATTTCGAATTGCGTCGTTTTGCCTTTGAATGTCTCATGGCTCAAGCGCATTTCGAATTACGTCGTTCTGCCTTTGAAGAATGTCTCATGGCTGAAGCGTATTTCGAAATACGTTGTTCTGCTGTTCAATTGAAAGATCAAAATTTAGAGATTTTAAAAGCTGACGTAGAATGATGAAATATCAAACTTAAGTTGACTTCAGTTTTCTCAATACCATGATATTCCGAAATACGTCGTTTTGCCTTTTAACGGCAGATATGCGCGTGAATTTGAATGATATTGTAACTGCTACTTTTTATTGCATTATGTGACATAAGTCAAAAAAGCATTTGCTCACTGACTCATTGACTTCAGCTGATTCCCTCAATAAGCGGTTATTTTGGAACGCTGCAATTTTTTCACCACTCGATTTGCATATTTGTGGTGAAAATAACTGCGAAAGTTCAGGTTATTCTGTGAATGTAATATTGAGTTCACATGTTTCTTTAAGTCTACGTGTCCCACCAAATGTGTAACTGCTATTAATGACCCTTTTTTCTTTACTTTCTTTATCATTTATTATTGATCACAAATTTGGTTTTGTTTGATATTTAAAGGAATATACTTTCTGTTGAATATTTGCTCTGAAAGTAACGAGATGCTTCCGTTCTCTTGTGACGGTTTCTCTGTGGTGCATTGAATGAAATGCTCATTGATTTTTGTTGTTGGTTGGTTAGTGACCATTGACCAGTGCATGTAGTCGTAATCACCTAAGCGTAGCACCGATGCTGCTAAAATGCATCCTTGGTATTAATTAACTTGGGAGAGTTTTTCATTCACAAAAAGGTACGCAGCTGCAGCAATTTCATGGAAGAGATCAGATACAAATTTCATTCCATGCTTCATCCTTTTTATTATGTCACAGACATTCATTTCTTCACCATGCGAGTGTATTCAAATAAATTATACAAATAAATGTTTTTAAATCAAAGACCTACGTTACGAATGACTCGAAATGCGCTCATTTGAAAATTCTCGTATATACTTGCCATTCATTGCATTTGACTATGCTGCAGTGCTAGATGTTCCGGCCTTAGCCTAACCTTGTGATAGAAGGTATACTGCAGCACTCGAAATTTACACACATTTGATGCATTTGATATCCAACCATTTCCTGATATAATGCTTAATGCTTAACTTTTGTATCCTATTCTAATCGACATTTCAAAAGTTTCTTCGCTGCAGACAAAATGTTTTCCAAAGTTAGTTTTATATAGAAAGTTTACTTTTTATCTGACCTTTTGAAGAAGTTCATGAAACATTAGAGACCCCGCATTTTTCCATATCGTTTTCCAAATTTCCATCCATGAAATCATCCCAATCAATCCCTAAAAAAATATAAATAGTAAATTAATAAAAAACATGGCATAGATCTCCTAAAAACTAATGAAACTAGAACTCCTGTTCTGCACATAAACGCTTGTTTTTAATAAATTAAAACTCCACTAGTTTACACCTGTTTTCTCTAATTCTATTTTTTCTGACGAGTCTTTCCCTGGCGGGCCTGGTCTTGTACTGGGGAACATGTAGAGAGTGTAGTGGAACATAACCGATGATATTCATCTAGAGTAAACATATCTATGTAGTCAACCTTATCTATGACATGCGCATGCACTCTTTACAAATGCGGATGACACAATTGCGGATGACCATGCATGAAAGATGTGGCATCGATGAGATTCCTTAATGTAATGTAATGTAAATTAATTTTGTTTATGACAGGCAATGTTTTGGGGGTCATCGTGCACCTGAGTCAGTGGGAGTGTTTTGACTTTTTGTGGGACAGCGATTTGCGATGATTGTGATGATGAAGAGATGATATGAGAAACATGGGGATGATGACGAACACACAGGCTTTTGAGAGCAACACAGGCGACACACCCGCGACACACAGATGCCTAGCTGTATGATTGAACTGAATGAACGTTTGAACTGAACTTCGAAAGTTTGAATGAAATCGAGTTTTGAAGATGATTATAAGAACGAAGAGAGATCGATAAAGTTGACCTTCGAAGACCTTCGAATTTTTTGCTTTTAGTTTCCACAGGGTAACGCAACGTCGTCAATCAATATTGTTGTGGTTGGTGTCCTTTGTGTCTTTTTTTTTTTAAAATATTTTTGGATTATTGGGGTATTACTTAAAAAAAATAAATATGCTGTACCTGATACAAAGGCTATATGGGCTGGCTATTTTCACACACATGTTTAATCCCCATGTGACTCACTTCAACCCAAATGTTATTTATTTTGGTTCACCAGAATATCAAAATTTGAAAGTGCCCTTTCATAGTCTGAGGTTAGGCACTTTTGCAAACTTTGAGTGTCCCAACTACAGAGGTTAATTGCTTTGTCTACGTCGTTTGATCTAGAGATGATAATTTTCAATAGGCCTACTGATGTTCACGCTTAGAACTAGTCCCGAGGGGCAGAAAGATCAATTTTCCATTGAACGTAATGCAAATGGAGGCCTGAATTCTGACGAACTAAATCATTGACAGCGCTTTGAGCGCACAGTCAGTAAATTTAGATCATGAGGAGTCGAACAGTGTGAACAATATTTCCATTTAATGAAATTATCACGGAGAAACATTGAGTCAAATATTGGTGCTGCTCAATTCTTGGCAGATATTCAGTCTTCAATGTGACAATTTTGCTCGTGTGCTCCTAATACAACTTTCCTTATGCATCGCGCGCTTGGTTAATCATGTCAGCCAAAGGGAGACAACTCTTCACACATTTCTACGATTGCATTCAATGGCTGAGAACGAATCGCGTCACCTCTAAAGTAACAGTCACTTCTGTAGTCCCAACTATGACGGAAATGCACCGACATGAGTAGGCCCACATTGTTTCATGAATAAATGTACATGAATAATGTCATGATCACCAAAGACATCTAATAGAGTGCTGAAGCTTCCAGTGATATGTACTGTAAATACTAGTAAAATATGATACTAATGGCACATTGAAGTAGCACATTTTGCACATTATCCTAATCATTTGATATTGTTGTCTTTTTTCTGCATAATGTCACTAGGAGGCACTTAGACATGCAGAATATTGCTTTACAAATGCATAGGAATAGATGGACTGAAAGAAAATCTTTCTCTTCTGATATACAGAGCGCATATTTGAGTTGCATTCCATCAATTGCATTCTGAATTCATAATCAACTTCATAGCACTTTCAAACCTAAAGAAATCAAAACTAGCGGCTTTTAAGGGGATTTGAAACAAAATGTGATGAAATTGAAAGAATTCTTGAAATTTGATGATGAAATTAGAATTGATGATTCAAAATTCTGAATTTCTTTTCAAGTGTTGTATCTTTTATTGTCGTCTATTTCATTATCGCTTTACTTCATTCCATTCTCATTGCTATTAATTGTAGGACAAAGATTAGAGATACAGGAAATGGATGCCATCAATAAACAGCTCACACACTGTATGCTGTTCGCTCACACTTAATGTAATGTACTGTACATATACATATGTTTTAATGTTTCATCTAATTCGGAGCAATGCACTAGAGAAGGAAGGGCTCTCCTCCTCGGGATCTCGATGTTCTTCAGAGTCCGGTATGGAACAGATTAAGACAAGAATCTGAATCTGACTCACTTTTTGAGTATTCTTAGGATAGAACAGAATCTACCTAGATCGGAGCCTACATGCAAGTATGTATACATTGTCCATTAGTACACAGTGAGTTCGCACTCTATATTTGCTCCCGTACGTCAGACACATTCTTACACTTTGTCTGACTCTGCACGCATGCAACATCGCCAATGAAAAATGTTTTCGATGGCATTGGTGCATTTGCAGATAATTAACAACAACGAAAGAAGCTTGATGTTAGTATCTATAAACATAGAAATTCTGTAAACAAGAAATAGACTTTTGACTTTTATTGACAATCATTTTAGCTACTAGGTTCCGATCTGTGAATACATCGCCTAGTGGTCAGATATGCTTGAAGAAATTGAAAGAATTAATTGATGCTGCACAGCTTATCTAATACGAACGATGCTCTATAGACAGAAAAAGGATATGTTTACTGACTGTACACCTGAACACGCGACCTTTTGGCATGACTGGAAGAATTCTGAGATGACTAAAATGATTCATCTGCAAACGTTTTCAGTCAGCAAGATCCAGTTAGTGCTTTTCCTCCTCTTTCAATGAAATGTGCCTCAGGGTTCTGTGCTGAGGTGTTTGTATTCCCAATCACTACATTATCTGCATGGATCAGCATCACAATCGAGTAGTATGTGTCCACGTCTCAGCAAATGACACTGATCTTGAATTTCTTTTCATGACATGTGTCGGCAAAATGAACATTGCCTGCGTGATTATCATTATTATTGTCACTCTCTGTTAGATTTCATAATAATTGTTCAAATAAAGTTCATGCACTATCTACGTATTTTGATAACGAACTTCCAAATTATTGATCACAGGTGCCACAGCTTCTGAAAGAATTAAGACGAAAAAACAATTTTTGGAAATTATTTGTGGAGATACATGTACTATCATCATTACTTGTTATTATCCCGTAATATGAGCCTATTATGCATGAATTGCACCACAGCACATAAAAGGAATGCGCATGTCATTGCATATCTGCATATTTAAGAAACCTGGAAGCCATAACTTCTCTATAAAAGAATTTGCATGACGAGTTATTACTAAAATAGTTACTAAGTAGCATTTATATCAATACTAAAAGTATCCTACGGTTTGTCTACATTATGATAGTTTGCAAAGTATTTGAAGTCTATAGTAAATATGCGACAGAGGATCCGAATCGCCCCGTGTCCAGAGTGGAAAAAGTCAACAATGCTCACTCCGATACCGTGCGATGCAGTACATTAGCACGATGCATGATAAAGCTCCTGGCGAACGTGGTCCTGAACCTCAGTTTTGATTATGCTGTCCCAGAAAATGACTCTCAGTGGCCTCCAATTGAACTTAAGATGATAGGAAAGTTCTCAGCAACATGTAAAACCTGTCTTTCTGACTTTCTGATGAAAATTTTTGTCAGAAACTCCATTGCCCGGACATTTCGCGTAAGTATCTTGGCATAGACCTACTCACACTTTCAAATAATAAGAAACTATTAGTTTTGCGGCTAAAATTCAATGCGAAGCACAGATTTTAGATGCTGCTAAGAGCGTTCCTGCAATTTAAATTTCAATTCGAGGCTTTTCCTGTGACTATATATAAGACCAATTCCACTTTGCACCGATACAAATTCCTAAAAGAAGTGAATCACTCTGTACACGTATTTACTACTCGAAGAAAATCAATGACAGCTAAGAAATGATGCATAGGATGAGAGGATGCTGAAATTTCATATCAAAAAAACGGATGGTCGATAGCGACCTCTATAAAGCAAATGGTGTTGAATGTACTGAAAATTGAGAAGATCAGATCATTTCGAAAGAGCAGTCTCCCCCTTTCGTGTCGAGAAAGTATCAATTCCTTCCTACAAGCAGAAGAGCGACACAGAAGTTATTTCAATGCGTTGAAATGGAGCAAAATTTCCTATTTGTCGAGCCAATTCGCCACTCGTAGCTGTAAAGAGAATAAGAGGTTTTTCTCATGCTGCGCTACCTCTTCATTCTCCTGGTAGAATTATCTACGATGTTGCTTCTTCCAAGAAGCGGTTCTCGTCATTGTGCCAAGGCTGAGATTGAATCTGATTTTGACTTTGAATCCGACGACGAATTCATAGATGGAGTAAAGGACGTCGAAGGCATCTCTGAGATGAAGCAAGAGGCGACGGAGGAAAGCGGCGAGGATGAGGATGTAATTGAGGAGGAGGAAGCGGAGGTTGAAGAGCTGATGAAGCGAAGTCCATCGAGAAGATTGCTCCCGAGGTAAGTTATTCCATTTTCTTCCTCTTCCTTGTACAGTCATACGGCCGTCGGGCTGGACACTACAGTAGGAGGGCCTAGAGATGGACTGGGGTTTTATACTGAGGCCATTTTCAACTTGCTGAGGGCAGACAAGGACCTTGTTTTTTATTCTACTGCTCCTCACCTTCACAGGCCACCAATCCGAAACAATTGCAGGGTGGGCCGCATTTTCCTCCTCCACTTAACGCAATCTAAGACCAGATTGCGAGTGATTCCTGTTTGCTCCTATCCTTGTTTATGACTGGCGTCTGTGAGAGGTTTAAACGACTTCTTCGTCTGCCAGATATTGGTTGATGTAAGACTGATTGGGTTAAATGATCGTCCGGTCTTCTTCTAACGTGCCCGCACCATGCAAGCGGCTTGTGCTCCATGAATTTGCCGATGGCTGGGACCTCTATCTTATGCCGAATCTCTATATTCTTGCCTCAGTCCTGGAGGGCTGAACCTTCCCATTGCCTGAGCATCTTTCTTCCTCGGTGCCCAGCCTCCTCCTCTATTGTTCATTGCCGGTCGAATCAAAGCCTGATTGATCTCTGAATTCATTCAGCTGTTGTGTAGGCTGAAAGCAGTCTCAAGTGCCTAGCTGTTCCCGTCCTGTGTAAATGAACTGATAACAGCTCGGCCTTAGAACTAAGGCAATGATCATATTGCAGACCCGTCCTAAAGAGGCTTACACATCTTGCTTGGTGCATGTACATTGCACAGGCATATATACCAGAGTTGAACACAGGTCCAGGACCAAGGTGAAGACCCACGTAGACCTTACTCGAACACGTGGGTAGGAACGGATGTAGTTCGACACTTGAACGTCGGGTGTGAGGATCGCAGATCGATCCTCGGGTTTGACATAATAATGTATTATGATTGTGATAATGTTTCTCCTGGTTCTGTAGTATCTCCTATAGTCTCCGCCAAATAGCAAATGATCTTTTCGCCCCTAGATCAACAATTGTACTATATCCCTTGAAGAAGGACAGATGAACACTCTCGCCCGAATACAAAAGGACCTCAATCGTTTGCTTTACATCAACGTTCAAATCTTCAGTACTTGGCAAGTGAAGTACTGGCGAGTACGCTAGATGATTTTCTCGTTTTTGAATGCTCGACTTAGGTGTATGATCATTCACGCCGAAATGAGTAGCACCAAGCTTCAATCCTGGCCTTTCATTGCATTCATCGGTCTCTGTAGCTTTAACCCAACTTATCTGCGATTCTGACATGATAATCAATCAAAATGACGTCACGAAATGGATCAATTTGCTCTTGAAGCAATTCTATATTCTCATGCTGCAGCGGTGTGTGATGATTTTGAAATGTACTCGAATTTGATAACTGACTTCTCAGTTCTAAACTTACGCTCAACTGAGGGCCAGTGATGCGCGTTAGGAAAACACCACAGTTGGGTAAATTATCTACAAAGAGAGGTCAAAGAATGATCATGTATTTCATTAACAATATTCGTCTGTCTTGCACGAGTATGAAAATTGTTTGTCGACAATAGAAAATATTCAAAACTTCATAAATAACTACAAGTTTTTATGCTCAGGAGTGGGTAGTGCATTTCAGTGACGGAAGCAGCATCTGAGAAAAAAATTTGATGTTGTTTAATGCACTGTCATTGTTGGAGCCAGTCACCCAGCATACCAGTTCCACGGTTTTGTTTTTATGCTTCATGCTTATCTTAACACAATAACAAATACACATCTGCAAACACGGTGTCACGGAGAGTGCGGTTTCAATTTTGAAATTTCCTGAAGGATGCTTCTTCACATTCGCGAAGAGGATTGAGCGCACGCAACTCGAATACTCACACACTATGCATCCGTGTAGCACATGCGTGTATGGGCATATAGGCTGCATCCTTTATGTGACATGTATTTATGCGAATGCGATTATAAGATGCAACTGAGACATCTAGCCTGTAACTACTACTCTAGTTGGAATGGACAACTGATGAAGTCCTCTCTGAAAAGCGGTCTATATCAGACCCGGTTTCAGTGGAAGCCTGTACCATTGTCAGCAGCGCAGCAAATGATGGACATATAAATACATCAATTAAAAGAATACTGTGGTGGAATTATTGTGTTCCTTAGAAAACGTCACAAATTCTTTGTGATTTGTAATCTTCACCTGCATCGAAAATTTTGAACTTAATTGTGTAATGCACTGCGCAACTAACCCTACTTGAATAAATTATGTCTATAATAAGGTGGGTGAGGTGAATAAGGCCCAGCTGGTAATAATTAGGCCCACTTGCTAGATCTCAGAAAGCATTTAACAAATTTAAGCGCAACAAAACAGAAATGAAAATATATCTAATTTTAAATAAGTGTCAGAAGTTTTATCTATTTTGGTCCAGTGGATCAGATTCTACAGCATCTCAAAAAGAAGTATATTCAAATTTCTTCTTTGATCTAATATTTGCTCTTCATTTGTTCAAGGATTTCATGACACAAAATATTGGTGTAGATGAGCTCTTAACATGGAAAATTATCTCTGGTGTATCCTCTCTATAGTTTGATTTCTGAGTTCGGGAAAGTACGAAAAAACACTGATTATAAAACGATGTCAATGTAGCCTAGCCAATAAGGCCCATACAAAATGCTGATAATAGGGCCCGGGCCTATCACGGTATAATCAGTGCTCCGAAAATCCAACGAAAGTCCGATCCACGTAAACGTAAGCGTGGTCTTAAGTACAAACCACAACTGCTTGCAAAAGAACTTTTTACTAATAAAAGCGCTTTAAGCAAACACCTGTTATACCAAGAGACAAAAAATAGTCCTAAGCGTAGTTGTAGAAAACGTGAGCATGCTGGCAATGAATCGTGGTATTGCAAAATTTGTGAGGAAGATGAAAAGTTGAATAGGCCTATGAGACACTGTATAGCATGTGATGACTGATTGGGTGCACAAAAAATGTGTTGGTTTAAGTCATGGAAGTGACGAAGATGAGTTCCTATTTGTTTGTCCTGACTTTTCCACTGCAGGCTTATAAAGTCTGTGTTTATAATTGATAATATCTATATCTATATGGTTACCAAATACAAGGTTTTACCATAAGCAATTATTTTTTCCTTGTGTTGAAATTATCTTTTGTTTTTCAATAAAAGTCGATGTATTTCAATGAACAATTTTGGTTTTCTTTTTTTACAAAGGGGCTTAGCTTAAGTCCTAACTCTGAATTACAGGAACATATTAGATATAAACTCATTGTACCTATTTGCGCACCAGAAGGTGAATATAATCCATTATATAAAGCCAGATGTCAGAAATGACTTATAAGCTACGTAAATTGAAGACATTAAATAAAAACAACAGTGAGCCGCATTATATACACGTGTCGTTAATAAGGCCCACTCGGTGATTCTTCATCCTTTTGATCGTACACCAGAAGTTTTGCAACTTCTCACACATGTCAACTGCACCAGAAATAGATAATTTGAATGTAAATTCATAGTATTTAATCAAACATTGAAGACTGTAGAGCTCTAAGTCTGTTAGGCGGGCCTTGTTCACCTCACCCACCTTATGAATAATTGATATCAATAGCAATAATTATTCAAAGGAGAATTCTATCTAATATAAAGTCTACCTATTAAGTTTGTCACATACAAAACATTTAGAGCGTATTATAAAAGTGGCTGTGTAGACTGTCGGGGACTCTATGATAAAATCCACAAATTCCTGTTGCATACGTATGTTTCTACTTGACTGGAAATCTTTCTATTTGTATACAGACAAGCCATAAAAAATATAATTTATTAGATGAATGTCATCTCCGGTCCGGTACCGGTCATGATGTCTGTACCGGTTCAATCTGAGCTTCGCTCAAGAATTGTGGTTTCTCGTAGTAACTGTATTAAGACTATTTTGCTTGATTATTAGGCTGGTTTTGTAATTGCATGAAGTATTACAAAAAAGAATTTTGGACATAGAATTTTGTTTTGTTTGAAAAATTCGCGTTCTTAGCCTTCAAATGGCAAATTATTCCGGCAGCCTGAACGAGCTTCTGCAGGGAACGAGGCCGAAAATGAGACTTTCACAGAATGACGTACACCAAGTGCCTACTACGAATCGGCACGTCTGCCGAGTTCTAGCGAGTTCCTCTTCTTGGCAGACACGATCAAAGAAAAACACATGCAAATTCAATGGGACGCAGATTGCAGTTTTTGGCTAAAATGAAATTTTGATGTTTTCTCTGATTAAACAAAAAGTACTAAAGCCCAGAGTCATAATTTTTGGCATGGAATGTCTTCAGGTCATTTCCTTTCATCTTCATGCACCCTTATCTATAAAGCTAAACACATTTATATTTGGCGAGCCTCTCAAAGTCGGTAAACACAGACATGTTGAGCAACTTTATCCACATTCAACCATATTCTCACATACATTGCAAATTAAATGCATGATAAAAGCACATGCACATCATAGGAAATTAGTTGAAGACATTCCATGCCAAAAATTATGACTCTGGGCTTAGTACTTTTCATTAAATCATAGAAAACATAGAAAATTTCATTTTAGCCAAAAACTGCAATCTGCGTCCCATTGAATTTGCATGTGTTTTTCTTTGATCGTGTCTGACAAAAAGAGGAACTCACTAGAACTCGGCAGACGTGCCGATTCGTAGTAGGCACTTGGTGTACATCATTCTGTGAAAGTCTCACTTTCGGCCTCGTTCCCTGCGGAAACTCGTTCTGGCTGCCGGACTAGATACAGTTGAGTAATAAATCCATTGATCTAAGAAGTGAATACTGTACTGAGGTGCATACTACATGAAATTGACATTATTTTTCATGACGATTATTCAATGCAGTGGTGCGATAATGACTGATGTGGCGATGTGCCCTTCAACGCGTTATTCTGCTCAAATGCGTGATTGGTCTTTCGGCTGTTGACCTGTGATCCAACAAAGATGTATTTTTCTACATCATCAGCATTATCCTCATTACTATTTCAGTAGGCCTACATGGCAAAAAAGGATTTGATAAGTAGACATTGAGCAATTTAGCTTAAATTAATCAGTTCCGCACCCAGGGAGTTAGTCATTTGCATAATGGCTTATTCACATTTGCTTCATCAACAGCCTAACAATGTCAGCTACCTGCATAGTCACCATTGAAATACATAGTACAATCCTCTCTCTCTCTCTTTGTGCGTGTGTGTGTGCGTCATGTCTAATGCATCACGCATGCTGAAAATTGCATGCATAAACATGTAAATGTAGGCCTAAGCTTATTGATAATGACCTAATGATTGCCACAAATGTGTAGAATGCACATCTCCGATTTGTGCAAAACCGGTCGTCAGTTATATTCGCGGTAAAGGCTGCATCTAATTCAAAGTCATGAATTTATAAATTCCCTGTATCACATTGTTAAAAAAGCGAAATTTTGAAATTCCATTTGCTACACAACTTCTTCAATCCACTTTTCTCTACTTCATGTATTTTCGTGCAGAACGGCATTTCAGCGAGTCTTACTTTGAGATTGAAGTTGACATTTCAATCTCAAAGACAACATGACAAAACTCATTTGACATTTCTTCGGTTTCCATTTATCCTTTCTCATTTGATGTCGACTTTCCGACTTTGTTTAATCTCTGCATGTTCCTTCTCTAAGCCGATATATCGCGAAATCACAAATATAGGTAATGCATACATTTCTGATATCCTCTCAGTTGCAGATTATCGTCTGTAAATCTTTGTACTTATACTCAGTCGTAATGGTAAATGCCTTGCAACGAGATTATCACTTTCCGATCCCATTAAGTCATTACAAGTGAAGAATAAGGTAGGATAGATATCATCCTACATTTCCAAAAAGAAATGTCACTTATCTGTAACCACGTTTACACCGACAACCTCATCCGGTACCGAAAGTTCATGATCTGAATACATTTTATCAAATATGTATATCCTTTCCAATATAGGAATAGCAATTAAAGCATCTATTGCAATCTCCTCTGTCACCCTTTCAAAGCAAGATAGACCACTTCTGACCTCTGTGTGCCATGCAGTCGATAAGCGCATGGATGGCCTTGCAATGACTTTGGTCGATCCCCGAATGTGACCTTGGATGCCATACCATAAGCATCACAGCCTGACTTCAAGTCTGACTTGAACAGTGAGCGACTTAAGCCATCGTACTATGACAGCACTTTTTAACATCTCCTATGACATGGGGCACACCACACTGTAAAAACAATTCTGTAAAAAGCAGGCCCGGGTCCGGGAAACAAAAGTACGGACCCGGATCCGTTTTTGGGTATAACGTAGTGTAGCAGGTACTAACAGGTCCTATAGTCGGTTTGTTGACGGATGCTGTGTAAGTTAACAGGCTAAAACGAGTGATAGTATACATTTTCCATTTCTATTTGGATACAAGTAAGTTCAATTTAGTTTGCAGAAATATCTCTGGTAAGAAAGTAAGTTTGATTTAGTATAAGTAAGATCAATTTAGTTTTTCTTTAGATATCTTTGATTACTATTCCCAGTGTGTCAATTGTGAATCGATGGCGATTTGCATTTATTAAAATTTTGAATTTCACTGTAATGCTAGAATTGTGTTTGCGTTATTGAAATTCTGATTACCATAGTTTAAATCATATTCACTCGAAGTGTCGTTCAAGAATGTTGAGAGGGAAATATAACACGATAAGCTTTACTGATCGGGAGCGCCTTGTCAATGCATTTAATGACAACAAGGATTGGTTAAAATTAGCCAATTATCTTGGTATAAAGCCCCAATCAGCGAGGAATGTGATTGTGAACTATAAGAAAACTGGTCGGATCGAGGCCAAACAAAAAGGCGGCTCTAGAAATGTCAAAGCTGACGACGAAATGATGGCGGTTGTACAAGAGTTCATTGAACAGAAGCCAACAGCAACAATGAATGAAATGACTGCATTATTGAGACAGCGACTACCTCAAAAGCCAACAATTTCACATCAAACGCTAAGTGCTCGTCTTGATGGTTTATTTTATACACTAAAAGATGTCAGGTCTGTTCCTATTCAATGGAATACTCCAGAAAGAAAGGAAGAAACGCGAGAGTATGCAGAGTGGTGCTTCGGTGACGGACTTTCAGTCAAGAAAATCTACGTTGATGAATTTGGCTTCAACGTATGGACATCAAGAACGAAAGGGAGGTATCTGTCTGGTGAACGTGCTGTGCGTTTGGTGGAAGGACAAAGAGGTCAAAATCAAACTCTTTGTTTAGCTATCAGCCCCGAATTGGGCCTGGTTCACCATCTTCAAACTCGTGGAGGTATGAGAGAAGCACGGTTTGTCGAAAGTCGCTGAGTTGATTGAAGTCACTGATGAGCATTATGCAATCATTTTCGACAATGCTCAATGTCATGGAGAAGATAATGGGCGACTCTGCAGTTATTCGAAAGTTGCCAAAGTATGCTCCATTTCTGAACGCTTGTGAAATGGCAGGATCATGCCTTAAAGCAGCAGTGAAAGGCTGTCGGATTCCGTGATTCAACGTGAGCTTCATGACAGATCAACAAATGAAAGACTTCACAATCGTCGGATGAGAATCATTGAGCGTGAAGTTCTTTCTTGCCTCCATGTCATAATAACTTCCAAGTGCCAACACCTTCAAACACATACATTGAAATATCTTCCTAAGTGTCTTCGTGGTGAGAACATTTTTGATTAGTTATTTAACATTGCAAATAAAAAAGTTGTTTATGTGATCTTTTGATATTTTGCCTTCTTGAAACTCGAAGGGAGCACTAGGAATTATTATCAAAGATATCTAAAGAAAAACTAAATTGATCTTACTTATACTAAATCAAAATTACTTTCTTACCAGAGAAATTTCTGCAAACTAAATTGAACTTACTTATATCCAAATAGAAATAGAAAAGGTATACTCGTATTATACTAGAGTCCGCTAGGTGACGGCTGGTATTGCAGATCAACGCATTAGTATCGGTGTTTTTACGACGGTGACTATTCCCTTCTTTCACATGCAAAAGTAAATGCAATAACAGCACTTGTCCGCAAAATTACTTCTTCATCTCGTTTTACTACGGCCTATAGCCATTTCTTTAGCATTCGGAATCATGTGTTTTGACGACTATTTCTGTAATTTTACGTTATTTTGTCAGCAGATCTACTTATTTTTACAATTACATTTTGTTACCGATCTCACAAGATTTTTGTGATTTTATTGAGTACAAGAATCAGCAGTAAATCAGGTTACAATACAATCACGTCCAATTTCAATGAAAAAAATCACGTCATCCAATATCTTTATTGATACAAAAAAAAATCTCACATATATTCCCCAAAATTTTCTCTTAACGAGCTTGTGAGTGATTTTTTCTAATTTTGAATTCACACTTCGTCCTTTCTTGAATGGGACTTCCGTGCATCTCCACACCGGGTTGAGGAAGAAGATTACCCTGGAAGACAAAAAATGCATTATGATATTCATTGTAATTTCGCTTACAAAAAGCTTTTAAAGAAAGCTTAGTCGGCAACTACTGGTGTTTAACTTGAAAATAGAACCCTAACAAAATTGCTCTGCCATTATCATTGAGCATCATGTCTTGAATGAAAAATCATTTACTTAACTGGCTAAAGTTATTGACTATTGAAATACGACACTCAATATTAATTAATAAAGGTGATGACAGTTGTTATAATAATGACAGTTGTTACGTAGCAGTTCTTCATCAGTGTGTGTACTTTGTAGGGATTCACGCTTGTCATCATTTCTCATAGAATCATATTGAAGAAATAGCGTACAATAAAGCACGTTGCACCAAGAATTTGCAACTATGATAGGCTTCAGTAATTTGATTCTTCTTAATATCTAGCAACATTGACTTATATCGTTGCCTGACCATACAGCTGAAATGACCATCAACTTATCCATTCTTGTTCCACAAAATTAAACAAAGCGAAAAATTAGAATTCTATGGTAATGGATTATGGCAACCTTATCCGTACCTCGAAAGTTCATAACTTGCAAGAATATTATCAATTTAAAACTGAAGTGCTTGCATTGACGAGAGATAAAATCTTTCTGAAGCATATTCATCGCAACATGACGAAACATTTATATATTTAGTTTGGCTCACGTCGCTCATACATGCTAATACTTTTAGCGACTCGGCGTCGTTGTAGAATATGGCAAATTTGCGTCATGTCATGTAGAGTTTTGAACTTCGGCTTCATGTAGTTCTTCTGATAATGGAGTTATGAATTGAATATTCACATCTCAAGTTTCCTTTCTAAAAGATATACAAAAACTTGATTGAGTGTCATCTCAAAAGTAAGTGCAAACTAAATGTGAATTTCAGGTGAGCCACACCCTGCTATCAATGAACTAGAAAATGATGTATATTGTGAAATCGAATAAAAGTAGAAAAATCACAGTGTTTTAATACACGTCAATGTTCAAATTTTGATGCAAATAAACAATTTGAACAAAATATAATAGTAAAAAAATACTACATCATCCTGCAAGGGGCCTGCAGTTGTTAGAGTGTAATTTTCGCTTCTCGTCATAGTTGGAGCAAGCGCAGCAAATCTGGAATCGAGATTTAAAAGTCTTTAAGTCTGATGCAGATGCACATCGCCGATCCACCGGTTCAAGGATCCATTATCTTCTAGAAACATAGAAATCAGGTGTCTTCCAGCAATATTCATATTGCTTCTTATATGGCTGCTTGGATATTGATCGAATATCGAACAACCACGACTTGAAACTGAGGCCCAGCGACGTACACAACACTTGACTAATGATCTCTCCCCAACCCACGTGGTGCGCCTCCCTTCAAGGATCGAGTTGACCACTGAATACACTGTCTCCATAAGAATTGATTGCAATGAAATATCTGAAAGGGTGCCTATGCCTCCGGAATATGGCAACAAACACTACATGCAGTTATGGCAGAAAATTGGCACATGTTTTTACTGAGTTGCACTTGCCAACGGCTTTGTGACACCAAGAATCATTGAGCGGGTGTCATGCTCTAGCCGTATTATGCCACGGCTATTTTTGGAACCCTCCCCTCTGAGTTCCCACAATTATTAGCAGATAAAGGATTAGAAAAGTTCGTTCCAGCGGTGGCATCAGTTTTTACGAACTCGATTATCCTGTTGCTATAAACAATTGGAAACTTGAATTGCAGTTTTTTAAGCAAAATATTGTTTCGAATATCTGATTGAATTGATGGCTATTGATCAATTGCTGCATGAAAGCGTCTTAAGACAATGCTGGTAGCGTGTTTTATTACAACGGGATATTGAAGTGACGCTGAACACAACTCAAATCGAGATTTTTAAAAATGTATCCAAATTACGAGTACTTGTAAAAATGTTAGCAACTGATCATCCAACTGAATGGATGCATCATAATGTGAAACATGGCAATCTCTTCATCTTTTGAGTTGGTATCCACTATTTATAAACGGAGAAATGTATCAGCTATGACATATGGAGCTGAGACTTAGGCTCGTACGAAAGAGCAACAGAAAAAGCTTGAAATGGTACAACGATCCAATGCAAAGATCAATTCTTGGCATCATCACCAGAATGGACAGATGGAAAGGTGAAGTGACTTGAGAACACACAAAAGTGCAGGATGTCCTGAAATGGCGGTGGGCAGGACACATTGCGAGGATGTACAATAGCCGATGGGAAAAGAAAACGACGGAGGGGACCCGTAGGAAGAAGAGAGCGTAACGGTGGATTGCGGATGCGAGAGGCACAAGACCGAAGACGATGGAGACATTTGTGGAGGCTATCTGCCTGCAGTGCCATAAACGGCTGACAAAGAAGAAGATTTGCAGTAGGAAGCTGTTATTATTACTTATGAAGCTATTATGAGTAGTGTCTGAATTATTTTTCTATTATTGACATAATCATTGCACAAATGCGTTTGTGGATGAATAAACATGTTAGAAATAACTTCATGAGAACTTTGTCAATGGTTTATAAGAGATTTGAATCGTTTAAGATGCTAAATTCTGTAAGAAATGCTTGGTCTTCGAAGAGTTCCTTCTTAGAGGTGTTTGATGCTTTGATGTTCCCATGGGCCAAATTGAATAAAATGTGGATAAGATGCATAAACAAAAATACACGAAAAATAGAGTCTTGGATATCACATTTGGAGCGGTATCAAAAAGCACATCCCTCCTGGGTCCACCTCCTCGGGTAAAATATGATGAACTTAACTCCTGCTGGCTTTACTTTCGAGAAATGATTCAGCTTTTTAACTTGAACAAAGACATGTAGCAGCAGTTATTTAGTTTCATCAATTTCTGGTTTCTGGTGTTATTCCCTTCACTTTTGCTATTTTTGATATTTGTAGTGCCTGTTCCTGGGCTGTATATGAAGAGGACATTGTCCATGATTATACTCGTAGATCGCAATGTCAAATGTATTGATGTGGGCGACATGTTAACAGTTGAATACAAATGCATGTACTTGTAAAAGTGCATACTGCACATGGAAAACCTTGTAGACTTAATAGGTCCACCATTGTTAATACATTTTTATGACTTCTATCAAGGAATGATTCTGGCCACCTTTCAATGTTGCTATGACAGCTTAATGAACATGATAATGTGACTAATCGGTGCTTTGTATAATTAAGCAAATGATGTAAGCATTAAGTAAGCTTATATATGACAATAATAGCTGAAAACCGATTTCAAAATGAAGTCAGTAGAAGAAAGCAAGCTTCTATTTTAGCAATCTGTCTAATTGATGAGCTATCACAGTGCAAAGTGACCTAAGCATTTATGAATTTCTAGAGATGAACCAGACCTCTAAAGATGGATCAGTTTAGTGAAGTCCATGTCCGTGCTACAGCGGCAGTCATGCTCAGATTCTTTAAAACGAGTGTTCGAATCCCATATGTCACAATTTCTCCTTTGGAAGCACATGGGTTTCTTCACTGCAAGCTATTTATGGAGGACGTGTAGTTTTGTAGTACTTGCAGTAGGCCTACTTGTAGTCAAGAGATGCACTGTGCCATGTGAAAGTTTCACGCACGACTTTGCACCCTGCACAGCATCGTGCTAGATCCCGGACGATATTGATTAAAATTCGATAGCAATATTATTGACCGCTATGCTTTGAATCACCGTGCATGCACGCTTCAGCCTACTTGTCGCCACAGACCAGAGTAACTTCGCAGGTGGTGGACATGCATGACACCATCGCTAAAACTGAGGCAAGAAAACGTTCAGAGCTCAGGAATGAAGTAAGAAAACGAATCAATATGACATAGAATAGAATTCAATGTCTTATAAAAGAGATATGCATGAGAACCGTTAACTTCCCTCCTGTTCATCAAGATTTTCGTAGCTGCCTACCTTTGAATAAATGAATAGTGTCATTATGTACATATCGAAGGCTACTACAGCGTCTACAGAAAGGATGAGTATACGTGCGCATACAAATATTCAGACGCCCGTCTCTGAGTCCTGGTTACTTCTGCTGAGATTTCAAGGTGATTGAAAATATATCAAATTCATTTTACCGATGACTGCGATGCTAATAATGCAACAGTCTTGTTATCACTGTCAGAATCACAAAATGTGTACACGTAGATAATATAGGTGAGTGAGCACTGCGTGATTTCTGATTAAAACTTATTACAATGCATCAAGCATATTGATTTATAGAAAATGACAAAATCAAATTTTCTGTATTGACAAAGTAACGATAGCAAATCATAGCATAATAAGTGCTTTACAATAAGACAAAACTAATTTGAATTCAAGGATAATATTATCTGCTGCTCCGATAATATTTGAGGAGCGTGCTACGTTAGACATTCCTTATGTAAATTGCAATGGAATGCCTCTATTTTTGACACCTTCCTGTCTAGAGATAGGTTTTGATGTCATTAGAATAATTTACACTTCGAAGCGCCGTCAACGATGATTTTAATTAATTAATCAAATCACTTAGATGAACAGTGAACTATGAATTTCTTAACAGCTATCAAAGTGTCATCATATTAAAATTCCTCTCATTCCTTAAATACTTGATGATGTTGGAATGATTACATGAACCTTTCTGAATGCAAACAAGAAAGACAATGTTCTTGCAAGATAGCTGCCACATTTCAATGCAAATCCAGCAAAGCGAATTAATCGACGATTGGCCTCCAGATGTTTATTCACAGCTGAGTGAGTCACTGGCAGTTTCTCATTGCTTACGAATTTCACATCTGTTCACAGACATAAACTTATGCATTCCTTAAGAACATTTTTGAAAACAGTTTATGATGTCATTTACATAAAATTCCATCTCTGATCACTGCTGATGAAATTTATTCCTTGTTTTTTTCAGTGCCTGCTCACTATGTTTAACACTTATAGTAGGCAGCATCATTCATTGACATCTCTTGTTCACAGCGCATGCGTCGCGCCTTCTTCATTTATATATATAATTGACCAGTGTGTAAGAAAAACCTCAGGAACGCTACAATGTGACAATGTCAAGAAGTGTGATCCAATATGGACCGCTTCTTCGTAACTTGTTGCGACTTATAACCGTTTGTCCACCTTTTCATTGCTATTGCTAGTGCTATAGACGTCATGTCCTATTGCAACAACTGGCATTATCATTAATATTCTATTTCTGTTTTCTATTTTCCTTCACTATAGACACGTACACAATGCACTAATTAATATCTAACGCAAATTTCTTGAATTGCATAGAATTGTTTAAGTTGCATTTCATTAGTGTCATCCCTTCAGACAAACATAAGCAGCCGGTGGGATAGCAGCGATTTAAAAGCTCACAACTCGCTGATTCTGTCAATAAATCATTGTTGCAATCTAAAGTCATTTTTCATATCTTAATTTCATATTTATATTTGTTATCTACTGAAAAAGTGGGAGTTTGAAAAAAAATTGAAAAAACTTGTGGTTTTATCAAAATTGTCAAGGTGAATTCGCTGCAGCGGCCAAATCTTGTCGGGTATTCGATTGATCGCTTTTTTATTCAAATAATCCACTATGTACAAATAGTAAAATTGTAAAATTAGAATAAAATTTCCTTACCAGCTTTTGTCATCTTCGAATGACGTTTTATCATTTCATTCCATATCCTTCTTCGCAATTTTACAGTGCCCGAGAATATCTTCATCAAAGTTCAAGTATCACTTTTGTGCATCAAATTGATGTCTTGATAATTCTGTTGGCGGGTTGCCATGCAGGAAACTTTTTTACTATTTTGATCTATTATGTAATCAACTTTCCTCAATTTACTTTTCTATTGAAGTGAACTGGTAGATCCCTAGAATCACGCGGCCAACTCATTCAACTAAAATTCGTCGGTTCTCACATGAGAAATTAAGATAAGAGCTATGTTTTCCGGTGTAAGGAAATTTCATGATACCGTTTGGATAGAGTCTACCTGGATAACGATAAGAGGAATGCTTTTCGTGAAGTGACAGAATTAAAAAACAACTAATTACTTAAAGAGCAACGCAATAGGTGAATTTTGACAGAATCAGATTTATTCTCATTCCACTGGTGCACCTGACGTGACAACTGACAACTGCGTTTGAGTTGGGAATGCGATAATCATCAGACAGTTGGATATCTTCTCATGGATATACTCTCTCCTCTCTTCCAAACCGCGGAGGAAACAGTCGGTCAAAGAGAAGTTTTGGTAGAAAAATTGACCTTACTGACAATATATATTTTCTGAATCCTGAAGATATGGAGATTTCAAAACTGAAGTCAAAATTTCTGTCTTTCTTCACTTGTAAAAATATGACTGACTTTTGCAGATCGGATTTTTTCTTGAATTTTGTTCAATATTAGCACAATTTCAGACTTTTCCGAAGATCATGATCAAATCACAGTTGATTTTAATAAACACAGTTGGCGCATGCTCCTCTCAATGGTATCAGATTTTATTGATTCGGTCACCTTATTTCCATAAATAACAATTTGAAAATTGAATTCCACTTTTTTCAAAATATTGAATTTTGAGTGGGTCTGTCTGTTAGAAATTGAGGGTAGATGGTTTTGATAAACGATCTGCTTTAATCAGTTATCGTATGAAACGTCTTGACATTGTAGGAAGTACATTTGATTACATTGAAATCCTTAAGCTGTGATGAATACAACGCAAATAGAGATATTTGAGGGTGTAAATTATAAATAGTCCTCTAGAATCACTTACTAGAATTCTAGAATTTGCTTACTTACTTACTTAATCTCAGCTCCACACATGTATTACATTGAACAGGACAAATGCAATGACAGTGCTTACGTAGACAAGAAAATGCATTTACAATTTACAATATTGCATTACCAATCATAATTAATGTTTCGATCATCACTCGTCGTTTCCCAGGTGCGTGGAAGGAAAGCGTTATCACACCGGTCCCCAAGACGCTCCCAGTATCAAAAGATGAACTTCGCCCAATCTCCTTCTTGCCTACTTTTTCTAAAGTTTGTGAGAGAGCAATACTACAGTCCGGTGTGGCATCAAAACTTCGACGGGTTTTTGGTCCTTTTCAATTTGGGAATGTACCTCAATCATCCAGATCTGCTGCCTTAATATGCATCCACGAAAGAATTACATTAGCATTGGATGAGAAGTCGACTACAGGCGTTGCTTTGATAGCTTATGACTATACCAAGGCTTTTGACCAACTTGGGCATGATACAATTGTCTGTTCCCTTATTAATAACAATTTTCCTACTGGGTTTGTAACATGGGTTGATAACTATCTTAAGAATCGTAGTCAAGCGGTTAGATTGAACAATCAAATAAGCAACAATCTCCCAGTTAAGTCCGAAATCCCACAAGGATCAGTTTACCTGATCAGTGGACTTTATTTATTTATTTAATCTGGCAATTAGTTCTCTCCATCCCATCAACGACTCAACGACTATCGTGAAATACATTGACGATTGTACTTTCGTCGTTCCTATTTCAGACAACAATATCGCTAATTGTCTACAAGAACATCAAAACATGACTGATTGGTCCATGTCCGCTGGTTTGAACCTTAATGTGAGAAAGTGTAAATTGATATGGATCCCTAAGTCACCGCATTCAACTCCTCTCAATATACCGAATATATCTAAAGTTACGGAAGTTAAAATTCTTAGCGTCTTCTTTACATCTGACCTCAAGTGGAGCAAACAAATGGAGTATGTCAGCATTATTGCTTCTAAACGAATGTACGCTCTCAGAGTTTTGAGACCACTGCTCGGCCGATCCGATATGGTGCGCAATTAAAACAGATTGATACTATCAATTATTGAGTATTGTTCGGGACTGATGGTTGGTATGCTGGCTAAGGAAGAAATCATTCTAACTAGAATTCAACGCAGGGCTCATAGACTCATCTGTGGTGATAATTGCCAGTGCAATTCATTCCAGGACTTACAAGTTCGTCGTAACTCATCAGCCATAAAACTTTTATTCACGATTTCTGATAACCCAGCGCATCCTCTTCATACCCTTTGCCCATCAAGATCATCCCGTTCGGGTAAGTTTCTTCAGCCTCCCTGTCATTCATCCAGACGGCGAAACTCGTTTTTCCAAGGAGCATAGTGCTGTCAAACAATACGGCTACCGGTTAATGTTTTTTACATCTCTTTTTCGGAAATGCTTATTCGGTCAATTTACATGATATATGTACTATGAATTTACTTATCTTTTCTTCAATGAAATTCTGTACCCAAACAGCATCTAAATGTGCGTATATGTCTTGATTTTCAATGATTTACGAAATATACAATTTACTTACTTACTTACTTAATCTCAGCTCCACACATGTATTACATTGAACAGGACAAATGCAATGACAGTGCTTACATATACAAGATAATGCATTTACAATTTACAATATTGCATTAACAATAGTGTGAGGCATGAATATCTGTCCATTATATTCGTGCGTGGGACCCACTATATGTGGTATGGAGCTTACAACATCACTAATAAATCTATTGTGAATAATGATTACAGGTTATTGCCATTATTCATATAATAAATGCATGTAGATGCATTTGTGGATGAACAAACATATTGAATATAGCTTGTAACGAATCTGTCAGTAATTTGAAATATTTAATGGGCTTAATTTTGTGTGAAATTGACGAGAGATTTTTGAAAACGCGAATAAATTGCATGTGCAAATGAAGCACATGGCTGTTCATCCAATGGAATGTATGAATGCACTAAAGATCAAAATGTTGATATTCCCATAAGCAAATTTTGATAACATTTGAATTGATTGTCTGAAAAGCGCAGAAATCAAAGGAAACAAAAATTAGAGTCGTAGCTATTATAGTTTTGAACCAGTATCAATAAATGCACATGGTGTGCAATGCTTGTGCAAAATTTGTATATAAATTAGATACCTACAGTAATTTGGATGTTATTTTTCTTCAGATAGAATAACTGATATCCGATATTTCAATTTCAGTGGAACTTAAAAAATAATACGATCCGGCAGCTGCCTTTGATAACTGGATTCTAAGACAATGATTTTCACTTCAATTTTTTTCACCTTATAAACTCATGTGTTACTTTTGTAACACAGCTGAACTCTGATAAATGAATTTGTATTGAAAGCAGGGGCGTAGCCAAGGGGGAGCCGCCAGGGCCATGCCCACCCCAAGCGTTTAAGTAGTGCTGAAAAGTATATGTAAATATAAAATCTGAATTTTAAAATATATTCTCAACAGTTCTCGTTAAACATCGACATGTATTTTATTTGAATTACTGCGAACTGACTTAGAGGTGCGACTTTCCTCATCTTTGTTAATGTAATTACATCCAGATTTATCATCGGAGAAATATGTGGAACAAGTCAAATGACATGATTTAGCAAAAGTTTGTCTGAAGCAGTGCATAGATTCTGCATACGAATTATCAATATTTTAAATCATCACTATAGCTCGGGTATATATTTGGTTGTACGCTTGTCGGTTACAGTGTGTATAGGCTGATATTTACATTTACCCAAAGACTATAAGTAATCAACTGTCTTTGAGCTTAGTAAAGTTTACAGTCTAAATCGAACGATATGCGTCTTTTTTCTATCAAACTTGACAGTGGAACTAAATCCACAGGGCCCATTTTCTCAAAGCGTTATAAAGAGCTGAATGCTTTATAATATAATTTATCTTCATAAACGTGTATGTTTTGTAATGTTCTTAAGTTTTTCAGTTCTACCTGAAGCAGAGGCCAACCGGAAAATAATAAAAAACCATTTTGTAAAAATATGGAAGAGCTATAATTGAATTTTTATCGCAAAAACTGCATTGAAATATTGAGAGCGATTTCTTTGTACATGTATATTGGTTGACTTGATGTTTATCGAAAGAGGCATTTCATTTTGAGTTAACATTATACAATTCTTAGAACAAGATTCGGCTTTTTGATTATTTATTCATGTACAAACCAGGGTACAAGAACATTCATCTAATAATTTTGGATATAACATGTAAATGAGAAGCTGAATCATGAAATGAAAATTGTTTATTATCTAGCAGGCATTTCAGATAAGCTTCAGATGCAAATACGCTTACATGTAGTAGTTATACAAAGTGTCAAAATGTATTAAACGTCAATTAAATTCATAGCAAGTAGGTACTTTATGATGTAATTAAATACCAGTTTTTTTAGAATTGCGAATTATCAGAACTTTGGTCCCCCCCCCCAACTGATTTTCTGGCTACGTCCCTGATTGAAAGGGCTGTTCAATGGTTACCAGGGCGTCAAAGAGCGGAGCAATAAATATTATTTGTTTGCACATTGCCAAAAGTAACGGTTCCGGCTAAATATTTTCATATATGGTCAGATTGTCACCCTGGATATAGTTTTCTTCATAAACAACAATTGCAACATTGTTATTCTTTGCAATCACATGAAACATGCACATCACTCACTAGTGAAGTTTCAAACTGACAGCGTAGGCTATCTACATTTCTTAACAAGCTTGAAGTTTTCGGATGACCTGTCAGGCAGAGGTGCAACATGATGTCTTTGGTGTAATGAAGCTTTCGCCAAAATCACTTTTAGCTTCGTATATAATTGAAAATGAAATTCAGTCTAACGACGGCTGCATTTTCTGGTTCGGGTAAATGACTGGTTCTCATAATTTTGCCTAAATTGAAAATTGGAGCTTTTCTCTTGTGATTCCGTCCGTCGCACCACTGATTAGGAATAAGTGTGCCCTATGGAGTAAGTATATTGAGATGCGCATTGCGGGATAGAAGATGAATTTGAGCTAATGGATGAATATGGCTGTACATTCCCGAATTCAAACAAAATCATATTTCGTGACAAATTAAACACAAGAAGACGATGGGAATCGAAACGCATCATCATCATCACCATGCTAGCCTGCACCACTGACACAAAGTCTTAGGGACAAGACGGATTCATGCAGGCCCGTTTACTATTCATTACAACTGCATTTGAGCGCTTACTGAAACTTTTTCAGCATATTCTACTAACATCACCCTACTTTATTTTCAAAAGGTTGTCTTAAATGCTGGGAATTTTGATGAGTCTCTATGGGGACACGCTATACCACCGAATGGTCGGCTACTTAATACTATATTGACATGATTTCTGAACTTCATGCGCGCCTAAGATCTTGTTATACAGTAGTGCACGGTATATTACATGCATCCTCTATTTTGATAATCCTGTGTAGTCGAAATTATGAATTCAAAAAGTGGCTTTAGGACTCAAAATTTCTCCTGTGTAATGACCCATGCATTATCTGCTTTATGCGGAAAGTATAAGGGAGATGCTATATTACGACTTCGTTTGTTTTGTGATAAGTTTCAAATGATTAATCGCATTTATCACGTAAGCATAATTATATTACATAATCATCATGAATCAAAGTGATTTGATCTGCATATAGGTGATTTACTGACATGTACCGCCGGACTCAACGGCGATCATGGCTGCATAAAAAGGCGTGCGAATCAGCCTCCATTCAGCTCTACCCTAAAACCAGCTTGTAGTGTTCTTCCCTTTTAGACGTCCCGCACACACCGAGACTATTATTAGTCATTCAAAATCATTGTCAGTGTGCTACAGATGTGTAATCAGCAGAGATATTTCATAGAATTTAAATGATGAGATGGCAAGCTGTTTGATAATTCAAAGTCAGAATTCAATGAATGATAAAATGTCAGTTCCGATTGCTTCTAGTGGTTGTCAAATGTCATGACAATCCCCACAGAATCCCCATAGAAGCGATATGGGAGCTGTTGGGATGGCCTCAGCACCCATAGGCATATCCACAGAATCCCTATACCCACGGCAACCCTGTTAATGTCTCTTTCACTACTTTCAAAGCCAAATAGACTATCACTGATGTAAAAAGAGCCTTCACATCACATGACATCATTATGTCTCCTGGGCGAAATTCAATCTGACCAACAAAATCAACAATTCGAAAGACTTCCGAATGCAATATACTGACTTATTCACTAAGGGCATAACTAAATTGCACAAATATCTAGAGATTTCATAGGTTGCTGAATTCACGAAGAACACAATGGACGAAGAGGACACAATGGACGAGATATTATTATCTTCATGGAGATTAGGAAGGCCATAGGTCCACGGATGTAGCGCGTCTCTATTGCGAAGTCGGAAGCATGTGCTATCCTCAAACTTTCCACGCCTTTGCCTTTTCAATTGCAGGAGAAGAGCATTTCAACTTCCTTCACTCGATTTCGTAGGATCCTTCTTTAACCTCACGTACGTATCATTGTTGCTGAGGAGATAATCCATTTTTGCGTGGTTATCATCGGAATCCATCACAACCATAGAATTCTCTCTATCGGCTTCAAGAACAATTCGTGAGTCGTTTAGCTTTAAGTTCATTAAAGCAACAAACTCTTGTCCGATAATATTTGGGGTAGGTAGGCTGAGGGAGTGAACGTAGGATGTTTTTTAATCGAACCCGAATTTCAGTTTCGTCGTATTCAGGTAGATGCGCAAAATCTGACTCAACCGATGCGATGATTTCTGCAGCTGGTATCTTTTTAGGAGCCATTGAAAACTGTAAACCATTTTGCTACACTTTATTCTCATCATCTGACAAAGGTTTCGACGATAGATTCACAACGAATTTCGATGATTCGACTTTCTGGCTTTTAGCAGATCACGAAGAGGGAAGGAGACGTTCAAACTTCTCATCCAAATGAGAGCTTCAATCTGAAGTTCATCTGGAGTTGAACTTCGTACAGGTCACACGAATCGATATCGCTAGCCATCTTCATTGTGCTGTAGATTTTTAATACTGCACCTCATAAATTGTCTGATGTCATTCCCGCCAGAAGACGCAGTCTGGATAGACCGTGAAACATTGTATGGCAACTGGTGACACTACGACGTATTTCCATTTTTAAAATTGACTATCCGTAAGCAATCTGACTTTTGAAAGTCACCAGCGAGTTTCGAGGATATGAGGGGAAATTCGGGCATGACTGAGGAGTAGAGAAGGTGCACAAATAAAAAGGAGACAACAAAATTCCTGAACGGTCCCCCAACATGAAAATGACACATTCTCCTGTGTGAAATCTGAAAACCTGCCAGAGTTTTTGCTACCATTTAATTGTCATCATAACTTATATATTATTTCATGTATAGGGTGTTCGTAATCTTCTTGTGGATTTTTATAAGTTGTTCTTATGCATGATACAGTAGGTTTTACAATGCTTAGATCGAATACTGCTCACCATCGTTTGTTCATATTTCTGGTGGCCTTACAGACATGGTTGAGCGAATTCAAACCCGCTCACACAAAGTTATTTGTAAAATTAGCAGCTGTTCTTGCTCATGTTTTGTCCCTCTTCAATATCGCCGAATAATTCAGGGTTTCAAAATGTTTGAAAACATTGCATCGAATGCTGAGCATCCACTTTTCCATCTGATCCCACCAAAGCTGCTGTATAGTGAAAATTACTGTATTCCTTTATGTAGAACTGTGTCCCGACAAAATAGTTTTTTCATTTTTATGGCTAAACTGTCTAACAATGGCTTTTCGTTGAGTTAACTTTTGACTTATTTCTGCCTTTGGACATTCCAACTCGTATTAACATGACAACTCGGTATTTCTTCGTTTGATATTTTTTCACTTGTTTGATGCATCTGTTAAGAACTTTACTTCGATTATTTGTAATATTGTATTGTCGCATGCCTCACGATTTTTATTATTGAGGTAATCGTCAAATAAACGTCATATTATTATTATTATTATTATTAAGGAGCCAAAAGTCGAGAACCACTAAATACCTTCACTTCAAAAACAAAAAATACATGTTCCTTGTGACCTGCATCACAGGGTATACAGAGTTAAAGGCGCATTACGATGATTAATCAATAACATGTGCTTAATATAGTGACCAACAAATAATGCTAGTCCTCGTCTCAATTCATGCAAATGTCATAGATGCGATCTTTATTAAAGATCACTTCCCATCTGGCTTATGCCAAAAATCCAGCAAGTGGCACGTTTAGACTTTTTGTAGGGAGTATGTTTATTCCGACCAATCCAACGATTGTTCAATTTTGATGTCTGTAGCTCCCGTCTTTCAAGAGTCCAGAATGGTTGTGTCTCCCAAATTATTTCATACATCTGTGTTCGATTTCATGGTTGTGTCATGAGTGGAATTACATGTACTTTGTTCAACAAAATGCAACGTTCTACGTTTCAACGTTCCATGTACATTGACTGCTTCTTCCATCACTTGGCAACTTGTCCAATCGATAGGCAAGATGTGACCACAACAACGAATTATCAATGGTGATCTCATGGTTTCTCGTCAATCAAGTGACGGTTTCTGCAGTTAACTTTCTCACTGATATAAAATGTTGTATAAAATGTCTCTACTTCTAGGAAGGGACCAGATAGTAAAAGTTGTGAAGCAGACAGAGAAGCATGGATAACGTCCAGCAAAGCAACCAATGCGCTCTATTGCACGTCATTTAATTTTGTATGTGAAATAAAGCTCAGACTTATTCAATGATAACGCATCTTGTTCGTCGGGTGTGCTTGCATTCATTTAGCAGTGTTATCTATCTGTAATGTTACTGACAAAAATCCGTAAGGAAGATCGCCAACATGCTGTTCTGTGATGTACTTTCAAAATTCGGTGGCTTGGTGTTCAACTTTTAATCAGTCGCAGCTATCTCAAGCTACATGTACGTATACATCGATAGAGTAAGTATAAATAGGTAGAGTGTCGATTCAAGCAAGTATCTGTATACAGTGAAATTTTTTTTTCAAAAATTTTTGCGGAGATTACGCTCCTGCTGTCCAAAAAATCATTTGAGTAGTTTTTAGAAATCTAGAATTTCTCAAATTATTCCAGTATTTATATACTATCGAGATGACGTCCCCTTTATAAGTAGTGTGAAACAAGTTGGAAATCAAAAGAATGAATATTTGCTAACAAGCATCATAATTAAGCGGAAATTAAGCTGATAAAGAAACTTCATGAGCTGCATTATAATGCAAGTCCCCCGAAAGTCTTCAAGGAAAAGTTGAGATCTTATTCAAAGCTTCTTGGTTGAGGTGTCATGTTTTAATTCAATTTTCAGCGGCATTATTTTATGATTCACTAGGCGTGTTTTCTTGAATCTGAATAGTGCTGAATAGAAATTTTAGCCCATTTACACCTTTAAAAGATCAATTTCTTTGTAATGATGCTTTTGCTCTTTCAGTGGCAGGTAGTTTGTGTTATGATCACGCTTAAGAAAATAATCTTATTATAGTAAGGCATGAGCTTTAAAGCAATGGCAAGTCATCGAATTGCTAATATATCAAGCCATATTATCTCTCAAGGTTTTCATGATATGGATAATTTGTAAATTACTTTTCTTTCTTCTGTATTGCTGTCATAATAAGTCAAATTCGTGCACATTTCTCCAAAAGTGAAAAAATCGTATATCTCACATGTGGTACTGGGTTTCGTGTCAAGTTCATTTATGAAATCGAAAGTGTACACACATTGGGGCTTTAATAAATGTTGAGTTACCACTCTGCCTGAACATATTTACTCTGTGTGCACATCAAAAGTGAAATCCCCTTTTGACTGTAGCATCATCACAAACAAATCAGACATCAATATCAACTGTTTAGAATGATTTAATTAATTACTTCGCATTCTCAGATATTTGCTTGAATCGAAATGTATCGAAATGTGAATGGTCGATATATGTATTACAAATTTTACGAAAATATGCATCATTAACCAATTTATGAGAGCGGAGCAGTTGAATAGCGAGTAACGTGTTTTTCTTGGGTTTAATACGAATTAATGCGAAGCAGGCTTGTAATTACTTCAAAACGCTTTTCAATATTTTGAGTTTGTAAATAGTTGACGATGTAATTCACGAGCAGACATGATAATCAGAACAGCTGAAATTGAATGAGCTTCAAATGTACCTAACTATAACTAAGAACACTTTTAAGTAAGGTTTGTCGCCAATTCATGAGTAAAGGTTATCATTTAGTCTGAGCGACAACGTACCGAACAGGTGAAAGTAACAATACCCATCATTCAGATTGTCATCTTTTAACAGACGTTAGAATCGAAGCATACATCATTGTCGGCTGAGCTTTGAAGTGAAATATTGAATAGTAAGACGCAGGTAAGGAATGCAAATATTGAGTATGCGACAGAGTGCTTTGTGTGGGGCTTACATTGGGCCCACAGAACTCCAATGAAAAAATGGAAAGTGAGAAAAGTTCCAGTTGCTGTGAACCGGTACATGTCATGCATTACATTATGCCTGATTTCCTGCCTGTATTAGGCTATGCCACGTCTGCTGATAGAGGATTTTCATCCCTATATCACAATATTCCGGTAAGCACAAGCAAAAACTGAATAATGCGATACTTGGACTGCTTGATAATGCGATTGCTAAATCACCTGCAGGAAAGTGAACGAATTATACGTGAAGCGTTTCAACTTCGGACGCGAAATTCCAACTACTTGCATTAGATGTCATCTGTGTCATATGATGATGACTTTCCAAAATTATCTACATTAACATGAAATTTATCAAACTTTCATGAAATATCCTTAATTTTGATCAATAAATCGCCAGTATTTCATGATCAATTGATCGAATGAAATTGCCTTCATCGACTTTTTAGCAAAACATTTAGATCCAGAATTGGACATGACTTTCTGAGGCAAAAACTGTACTTTTCCTCAATAGCTGATTGCCATCAGACTGCAGAGACACAGCTAGTTAGTAGGCTGTTAGTGACAAAGCAACCATAGGTGAGCAGAGAGGAGTTGTAAAACTTTGCTTCAATCCATGTATACACAATAACCCCTTTGTGTGACAGTTTGCATGAAGGAGAATTCCGCTTTTAGTATAAGGGGCTAGTTTCGTAGAAGTTGTTAAAGTTTGACCCTCTGAGACCTGACGGAGTCCAATGGTTCCTTTTCATGTCTCGCAGGGTGTGAAAAAGCTCAGGCTTCGGGTGTTAATGTTGTCAACCGATATTCTCGGTTCATACATGATTCACATATGATATTCATTATCTATAGATACTGAATCGTTTCACTCGTTTTATTAAATTGTCAGTTGAATTTATCAGTTATTATCATTTTATGAAATATACCTCAGATGTCATGTAGCATTAAATAGACCTCAGCTGTCATGTATCAAAAATAAACTGTTGATAATGTCAGAAATTTGCGTCAACTTGATGAGAATGAGTTTATTATTTTGAGATTTTAACCATTGATCACTGTAATTGGTCATTATCACTGTCATTGTCAAATATTTTCAATGTGACACCGGGAGCGACGACTATTCACTTCTTTGCGGTTTGCAGACGCAATATACCGGTGTGGTATTTATCATAATTAAAGAAGCTTTCCAATTAGCAATCCAAGGAATAGTGCGACATGGATCATTAGTACGGCAGCTCGAACGAGCTTCTGCAGGGAACGAGACCGAAAATGAGAATTTCACGGAATGTTGACGTACAACCTGTGTGGTCATTGCGAATATATCTACCGAGTTCTACCAGGTTCCTCTTTTTGTCAGAAAAGGTTAAAGAAGTAATGTAGATCTAATGGAGAGCAGATTGAAGGTTTCGGCAACAATTTTCTATGTGTTCTCTGATTAAGCGAAAAGTACAAAGTCTACAGCCACTGTTTTTCACATTTAATGTCTTCAAGTTATTTTCAATCATGTCTATGTGCTGATCATGCTGCTGCTCGATGATGCATGTGAGAATGTGGTCAAATGCGGATGAAGTTGGCCAAAATTCAGTGTTTTGCCACTATTGGATGATTATGAAATCTAGCTTGATAGACAAAGGCACATGAACATGATAAGAAGTGACTTGAAGACATTCCTGTCAAGAATTATGGCTCTGAACGTGATACTTTTCGCTTAATGAGAGGCAACACAATGAAGGTCTCACTTTTGCCGCAACCTTAATCTCATCTTTCATCCTGCCTGGCACGAGGAGGAACTAGATAGAGCACGCAGGTGCGCAGATTTTATAAGTTGTAATCAGGTTGCGAAAGTCTCATTTTCGGCTTCGTTCCCTCGAAGGTCGTTCTGGCTGCTTGACTATATTGGTTACCGCTAACTTTGACTCCAAGATTCTTCATCACCGTCAATGTTTTTACGTGGACATCATAGTTAGGCTAAGAGAATAGGCTCAGATTGGTTGCTTGCAGAAACAAACAACCGATGGGCTGTCACAGAGCAAATGCACATTAGCCAAGGCGGTAAACAGCCTTTCTACACACGCATCACAAAGGGTTCGGGATGCTGCTAGAAACTTGTCACGAGCAACAGTGTTTCTCGGTCGCCTCAAACCAATGCTTCTTAATTAAATTCCTGTCAAAAAGATTATTTATCTATTTCAAAAGGATAGTCTGAAAAATATGATTTGATTTTAAGTTTATGATCTCTTTGATAACGCAATACATGCCTAAGTTTGAATGATTGCTATTAGAATGGCTGTCATCAACCATTGCCAGAAATGTTAACATTGTATTCATTCATGTTTGATACAGGATAAAATATTTGACTTGTCCTCAATCACTTTTGTATCAGTTGAATTTCAACTTCAATTCATTGAAATCAGAAAACTTTCATCTGCCAAATCATAGGTTTGGTATTTGATGTTGATTGTTTCAACTTTTGATTGATCAGCACTCATCAGTAGATCAAAAAGTAGCGAACAAGAAACTGGATTTCATCAAAAGGATATAAATTGCAGATTCTGCATATGTCACAAATGAGAAAAATGAGTATTGTGATTCAACTTGCTGCTTTTGAAAGTGCATACTGATGCCTAATGAAACGCATAGGTTCTTTTGGAAATTTACTCAGTTGCTCTATGTCGAGTCAGGTTTCTCTACGCTTACGCACATTATCAAGGGATGTAACAAAATTTCATTTAAGTTGTAAGGTCAGAAACTTTAACATCGCAAATATTGAATTCAGACGCTTGGGACAATGAGATGATTCAGTAATTTGAAAACTTATATTTTACTGTCTTCAAGTACAAGCTCTTCAAGTTGTTCTCTGGAACAACAAGGCTCCCTGTTTAGAATGCAGCCATGCTCGGAGTAGATCTGAGATGCGTAATTAGCGTACTAAAGGAATTTTGTCAGTTATACTAATTTACACTATTCTGCGGTCAAAAACGAAAATGTCAAATGTAAATCAGCGAATTAACTGCAGTATACACTGAAATCAGATGTCTTCTATATTTAAGTTGCTAGAGAATTGGGCGATGCTGAACCTTCTTCACTGAGAGCCATTGCATTGGTTTATTTGACGATATATTTTTATGACATTCAACTACCTTTTATGTAGTTTAACCTGCTGTATTGATTTAATTTACAAACTCTATATGTGTACATATAGATATGTTTACAAACTGATATGTGTAGAGGTCCATGCTGGAGACACGTCGATGAGTGCCAGAGAGCGGAAGAGAGAGCACTAGAAAGAGAAACAACGAGATAAACGAGAAACGGGATAGGTGACAGACAAGTAAGGTGGAGATGTGCTCATCAATCAGCAGAAAATAATTGAAGGAGAAGACGAATAGAGAAAGGATCTTTACACTTAATCAGAAATAATACTTTCAAAAGATACTCTAGTTTCACGACTTTGCAGGACTGATTTCTTTCATCTTTTGAAGCAATTTCTAAATTTTACTGATTTCTTTTATTGTAGTAGCATTATTGACCTGTTTTATTTTGTTAACAGGATCATAAGAGTATGTAAATGACAGTGAGTTGTAATCGTTTGCGCCAGTGTGAAATACGTGTCTGTCTGCTTCTCATTGAGATTGATATACACTTTATGTCTGCTTTTACGCGCATGAACAGTGGGTAAACGTGATTCGTGGAATAAATAAAAAGTGAAATGAGAACATCTTTTGAAATAATGACATCAAGGAAACAAGTGAAAGTGTTATTGCAGTCATCTCACCCCATTTATGGATATATGGCGTTCAGTCTATTCAGTGAAGTGTATAATGAAGTGAAGTACAATGATTTTGAGGTTAATTGCTCTACGATTCCCTTATTTAATCTTCCTAAATAAATTTGTATTCTAAAACAGTGGAATTTCCGGACACTAAGTGTGAGTTGTAAGTCCGGAACTATCATGAATGAACAAGCAAATGCAATGGAATGATTTGACTGTGTGGAACTGAAGTTCGCTGTTGATCTGATAAACTTTCGATGTTTTAAAAGTACCCTGTAAACACATTTTTGTTTTATATCAACATTGCAGAAAATGTGGCTGTTGCACAACAGGCACCCTGACATCTTAACACACATTACCGGGATCCCGTTGTTCGTTCAAAAGTTCGGCATTTATCAAACATTTATTTTTCATGTCTGAACTGTAAATTCAATACTACTACCCATGCTGAAGAAATGAGAAAGTCAAAAAAGCAGAACATATTTGAATTTTTGAAGCATTTTCGTGAATTACAGACATCAAGTTCCGCTTTGTCAGTCAAGCTTGAAATTCTTCGTTATCAAAATAATAAATTATGTGATAAAAGCGGCAGCAGTGCATTTGAATTCTTTTTCACACTGTAGAGTGAATAGACAGATGTTTCAAGTTCTTCCACAGAAACATATTCTGCATAAATAAAACAATTCTAGTTAAAATGTCACTAACGCCATTCTCAAAATCCATTCAATCAAACATGAGTGAATTTTTTTATACAAGGAAAATACACGTTTCCAACAAACCACCGGAGATTCTGATTTTTTTAAAGAAAACCAATGGTTTGAAGCCAAATGCTGATCGCTGTCAAAAAGTTCGTGTTCGCACATCATTCAAGATTCAAGATGGCTAAATAGGTGGATGCGATGCGGATACTTTATTGCAATGCAGTTTTAGAAAGTCAAGATCTGCTACAAGAGATGTGTGCGCGCAACCTTTTTATCTTCTACTGTGGATTATTTATGACATGAGAATTTCTTTATCATGTATGACAAGAAAATATGAAAATGACAGATCTAGGAAACATTTTGAGAGAACCATTACATACACGTAAGTGAAAACAGGTTTGGAAGAAGTTGTTTGCTGTTATATTATCATGCAAAAAGTCAACATATTTGGCTATTTACACGATAGCCATCATCAAGAAAAGACTGAGATAAGCAAAGTTCATGGTATAAACAAAATATTTAAAATTTGATGTAAAGAATCATAGAATTTAGCACCGCGTTGACTTAGAAGCATGAATGTATTTATTATGCGTAGAATGGAAGGGTAACTGGCAGCAGAAATGTAACGCTAACCCATCTCTCCATTTGCCAATTCTGTGTTTCTCTACAGCCTTCCCTGGCAAAAAGTCTGTTGGAAATCAGAATTTTAACATCTACTCGTTCGCATTTTGCATTACACATCACGATTCGTCAATTATGCACTTCTGGTTGACAATGAATGTTCAGGGCTGTGTTTTTGAGTTTCTCATACTGATCGGAAGAGATAATTAATGTATCTATGAATTGTATCTATGTGTCTGACAAATTGACAAAAAATTTGAATTCGAATGTGACACAATTCTAGGCCGCCCTTTCCATTCATTGTTCATTCATTTTTAATCTTTTGCATTGCTTATCCCATTCTTTTATTGATAATGGCTATGATGTAAATAGCCGAAGTATATTAACTTTTTGTATTATGATACAACAATTAAAAACTTGAATATTTTCCGAACGTATTCTCAGTTATGCCTATTGCGCCAATTACAGTATTTCCTAAACCATTACATAAATTTCTAATTGTGATACACTTTCAAATAAGCCTGCAATCAAATCAATTTTCGTTGCATCCAATTCACTATTGGAGACTACGTTGCACTCCAAAAACATGTCAAACTAGCATGCTAAAGAACGGTAAGATAACGTTTCCAATAGAACATTTCTGTCATTATTCATAAACTAATTCTTGCATGCTCTTGTAAGCTAAGCATCACTAAATTTACTCCAAAATTCTTCTGCATTTCTCTTCAAGACACTGATTGAATGAAAGATTCAGGAAATGTCTTTTCTATAGATCATTAATGATATCTGAGAAATTCCATTCCATCGTTGACATCCTTCATATTTTTATATCTTAAACTTTTGAAATACTCTCAGTGTAGGTAAAGTCAGTGTATTAGAATTATCTAATACATCAAACGAAATACGAGTGTCTCATCTTAAGAGATGAAAGTTGAAAATCTATTCATGAAACCTCAGTTGATGCTACAATAAAGAATATAAAATCGCACAACGACATGAGGTCTCAGCAAAACAAATAAATCTCATGAATAAGAATATCAAGTTTTGCTAAATTTCCTTACAATTCGTCGCGTGTTAAGCTACACGCCTAAAGAGGCCTTGAATGTAAAAAATGTTATATTGTTTAATGCACAATATTTATTATGAAAAAGTACACGATAATTGATTCCATTAATTTTCTCCCTTTGAGTGTTAGTTCTAGCAGACACGTCGCGTCATGAAATGAATTAAGTCAAATTGATGTCTACTTTACGTTCAGGACTTTTTTCTACTTGACAAGTTCCTACTTTCTTATTAACAAGTATTCTTCTACTGCTACAATGAATGTACATGTAATTATGCATGTCATGGCACTATAGGAAGGAGCACCATGTTCAAATCTTGAAAACTAAATTAAACCCAAAGTTCTCTCCCGAAACTACTGATTACAGTTAGCAAAATTAAATCAGAATAATGCTGACGTTTCACATCAACACTCTTCCTCAAGCCAGATACGAATAAATGACTTCTGATCTGTATTATGACTATTTCATGATTTATGATCGCTTTTGAGTTGACGATATTGAGTTTTGAAGAAGACTCGATTAATCCCTAAATATCTAAATTAAATGATTTTTCGTCTAACACTCTATCAATGTAAACCAGAACATAAAAATCAGAAGGTTGTTGTTACAGAACGTTCTCTGTGTTTCGTTAAGTGGATGCCCCTGACCTAACTTGTCAGAAATCTAGGCGGTCGTATGTAGTGCATGTAGGTTCAATCGAGACTGCTCGAACAAGAGAAATTACACGGTGAGTTTAGAAAATACAGATGGGGATCAAATTCATATAGAAAGTCTCGCTATTAGGAGTGATATCTAAGACTAGGCAGCATATTGGACTGCTAATTACACACACGCTCAGTCAGAGGCAATCACGGCAACGAAGATAATTCAACAGACTGACAAACACTAAATCTTTAACGACTTTCCCACTTCAAGTATCTCAGCGGAGAAAGGTGCTAATGGCAACTTACAAACGTCTGTCTACAGAAAGAAAACTCAGACTAACAGATATCTGGATTACAAGTCGAATCATAGTTCCACTACAAGTGCGGAATTGCAAAGGAAATAGTTAAAAGAGCTGTAAGGATCTGTTCCTATGAGGATGTGCGAGTATTTCAGTAGGAAATGAGATTTCTTCATGAAGCTTTTTGTGCCAATGGATATCGATAGATAGGCGTGCGACGTGTTTTACAGAAGAGTACTCACGTAACGGCTATGGATGAGACTCAGAGTTCATCTGCCAAAGTGATGAAACTCCCCTACGTTAAGGGCATATCCACAGAGTAAGTATATGTAGTTAGAGTGTCGATTCAAAAAAGTGTCTGTATTCAGCGAAAATTTTTATTTAAACATATTCAGTTTTTTGCGGAGATTACGTTCCTGTGGTCCAAAAATTTATTTGAGCAGATTTAAAAAATCTAAATTTTACGAATTTTATATACTACCGACATGAAGCCCATTATAAGTAGTTTGAAAAGAGTTAGATATCAAAAGGAATGAAAATGCGCTAAGAAGCATCTTACTTAAGCGAAAGTTAAGCTGATGATCAAGGAAATTTCATGAACAACATTATAATGCAAGTCCCTGCAAGTCTTCAAAGAAAAGTTGAGATCTTAGAGAGCTTCCTAGTAGAGATGTCATGATTTTGATTCAATTTTCAGTGTCATTTCCTTAATCTGAATATTAATGTGGACCCATTTGAATCTTTTAAAGCTAATTATGATAAGCTTCCTCGATTATGATATTTTGCTCATTCAATGGCAGTTTGTGATATGATGACGCTTAAGAAAATAATCTTATTATAATGAAGGAGAGCTTTCAGTAATGGGAACCCATCGAATTGCTAATCTAACAGCCTATATTGCATCTCCAAATTGACGTGACATGGAGGATTTGTGGAATACTATTCCCTATTCCTTATTCCTATCATTATCAGTGAGAATCGCTTTAATTTTTCCAAAAGTGTAGAAAGTCGCATATCTCACAGGTGGTACTGTGTCTCGACTCATGTTCCCTTAATGAAATCGAAAGTGTATGCGCATTGGGAATTTAATAGATGCTGAGTTACTACTCTACCTAATATACCTACTCTATTGGTATATCAGAGAAGCTATGTCGACGCTTCCAGAAGCTCGGTTTCAAAGCGTGGCTCACAAAAAGGAAAACCTTAGGGTCGATACTGTCGAGATCGAAGCTAGGAAGGCGTGGCAGGTGTTGTCTACACGCAGAACCGCAGAGATTGTTCGAAGATATACATGCATGTGGATGAATCTGGTCGAACGGGAAGTTGCAGAAAAGATGAGCATGAAAAGAGTGCAAAGATGTTGAAAAATATTTGACTAATTTAATATTAATATTAATGATTTAATATTTGGGTAATTTTGTCATTTATTCATTGTTTTGAATAATTTAACAACACGCTGCTGTACAGCTTTCCTTCTCAACAGTTTTGATGGCTATTCAATACAAGCAAATAATTACTTATGGCCAATGTGTCATTTCTACAAAGCAGTTATTCATCGGAGCACCCATGAATGTATGAGCACCCACATCAATGAATGAGCACACACATGAACGTATGAGCATAGACATGAATGCATGATCAGTGCTCATTGAACACACGATTGAATTTCTTACATTTCCACAATTTTTGAAAATGAATATGAGTCCAAGTTCTACATTCAGTCTGCCATTACGGACAACTAAAAAATCAACGCAAAATCCTGACCTTTGTCACTTGAATTGTTTGTCAAAGATAATAACAATATCTTCCTTCTAAACGATATTTCGTGACTTCTCTCCGATTAGCAAACGCTCTCAACTCGTCTCCAATTGATGAGAAAGTGATAGTTTGGAAAGTTTTTTCCATGAATCGATCATTTGATGATTCAACTCATTTCCTATAGCGATCTCTAAATTATCTACATCATTCATAGAAAGCAATGAGGAGCAGTGATAATTCTTATCTCTGGAGATATCACAAATAAATCAAAACACTATCTTTTCAATCAACGCCAAGTGATTGGAGTGAGGTACATGTCAAGGCATCATTTGTACAAGTTTTGATATTTGATTCGATAAAGAAAGGTTATCAAAAGATGTCTGCGAACTTGCTTTTGATACTTGAATCGAATTTAAAAACTTCTCTGAAATCTAAGAAGTGTTGCCGAAATGAAGCAGTATTACTGTATTTATTCATTTCTTTTGCACATTCGCAACCGTAAGTGCATGTTTAGCAGTACGACAGCAACAAGTCGAGACAGCTGTTGTCTTAGTTGCTTGTTGTAGCACCAGAATAAAGGCCGGCCAACTGTTGATCGATGGTGAATCTTCTTCTTCTTCAGTTAGGTACCGGCACAGCTTATCAATTTTATTTTTATTTAATCAGTATTTTGTAAATTTCTAAATATAATATGCTGATTTTTACTTAAAATAAATCGAATTCACGGATCGATTGGTTTTATTTAGCACTCATTGCCTATATTAAGACCCAAACGTAAGAGCTGCGCAGAGCACAAGCAGTCAATTTGCAGTCAACACGATGTGATCACTCTTGCTAGTTCATCTTTGCGCTTGATTTTGGGGTTCAGTTTTCTCATGCAGTCATTCTTGGTTAGGGGAGTTTTAATTTGATTATTCAACACATCAATATATGACAACATGAAATTACTTGTTGGGAAAAATGTTCAAAGTGTTCAGAAGAAATCGCAATTAGCTGAAACAGGTTGAAGCCTGTATCAATACCTCATCTAATATAAAATTGGTCTACAAAGAAAGGAGCAGTGGCGGATCCAGTGGGTGATGTCGAGATGCATCCCCTTACCGGATAGCCTATTTGTATTTCAGTCTTCTTCATTCAATTACACTTGCAAATATGGGATAATCTTGGATTGGGGATGTTTGTAAGATCTGTAGGTTATTGATATTGTGATCCGTAATTCATTTTTTCTTGTCAGTGATGAAGGGGTCAAGTCTAGAAATAATGAAAGACCCTTGAAATAATCAATGGGTGTGTGAAGATTTCTCAATTACTGCAATGATTGCTTATGCAGAAAAATGCTCCTGTCATGTTTTACGCTGATTGATGCCTATATCCCACGTTTGGCACACAGGCGCGCACTGGGATTCAAAAATTATGGATCATACGTCTGACGCGCAGGCGCGTCAGCGTCGAATTTGTCACTTGTTCCTTGGCTTCTTTGTGCTTGGTTCTCTGGCTTCGGTGAGAGTTTTCGAGGAATCCTTCAAAATCATGTGTCCGGCGCACTCGAATTTCGGAAGAATCTAAAAATAGAAAAATCTGGTGCGCTCTATGTAGACAGATTCCAGTTGGGAATGACCTTCATTATGGCTGGTCCAGTGTAATTATGTTCTTGCAGCAATATTGCAATGGCAGATCGGCTGAATCGCTGACATTAATTGCTGCATAGACAGGTAAAACGCACAAACAAATTATCGACAAAAAAATCGCTTAAAGATAGGAAATAGGCTTGTCTCGCTAAAAAGATAACTAAATTTTCGAAACAACTTAAAAGACGAAGCAAAACAAGCAACATGTCAAGACACATTCTGATGCATATTTCTTGCCATATTAAGTTATCTGGAGTCCTCTAAAGTTGTGAAATATGGGGCGTGGCAATAGACATGTAAGAATAATGTACATGCTCTACAGTGAAATAGCCACTGCCTTATTAAATTGACGTCATGAAATACTCAATCCTGATCGAAAGAATATTTGATCTAGCGTAAATGCTGATGAGTACACTTCACATATTCAGTTTCTTCGATATTTCTTTAATAATCACCAGTCATAGAGACAAAACTACGTGCTATCATAGAAAGCTAAGGAAATTTCAAAACATTCTAATTAGTAAAACAAAAGATGATGGTAGTTAGAGTGTAGCTTCAATTGCTCCAATACCTTGACTACATGTAGATAACCAGTCTAGACCTGAGTGATGATAACCGATGTCTCTGCTACTCGTAAATTGAACATGGATCTCATCTGAAGTGCCTGAAGCTATCAAATGACCATCGACCTCGACTTGAGAGATAACCGCTCACGAATTTCAGCAAGTCGATTTTTTACAAAATTGAAAATAAAGAAATTGACAAAAATCCTAGGTAAATAAGTAAGTAAGCGTCTTTGATGAAAATAGAAATCATATCGGCACAAATAAATACAATCATTGGTTAACTACTATAAATAATTCAAAGTTAGCCGCTTTCAAATAATAAGCGAACAACAAAGTGGAAAAAACGATCTCGCAAACTTTTCAGTTCTCGCAGACGGAATCGAATGGGCATAGCTTTGGAGGCAGCTGGTCCCTAAGAAAGTGTTTTAGATTATGCTCAAATTTATTTAAATAAGCGCATCGCTGATTTCATCCTTCGTTCTTCAATCGACATTGTGGTGGATTTGTGGCATCGGGTCACAGAATAGAATGCTTTGTCATAAATAAGACTATGTGCCCTCTGCACATTGCAATTTACCACCTATTCAGTGAATCGGTGGCATTGATGAATGCTCCCCCTGCAGTTCATATTAATGTCGAAACAGTGACCCCTTTCATTAAAGAATATTGATGAAGAATTTTCGATCAAGTAATTTGTAAATGAGCACCACGTCTTGAAAATTGCAGTAAAAACATCATGCTGCGGTAATTATATTACTTACTGCGCATTTGAGATTTAAACAGACGCTCCATTTTTCGAAGAACTAATTTATTATTTATTAAGGTCTATAAATACAGCCTATACGAAAAAGATAAGGAACTTAACTATTTCAAATTTTGATAAAACGCATAAATATGATTGTATACATGCATTTCTTAGAGGTTCTGTTCATTGATTAGGAAGGAATTAAAATAATGAATTTGACTTTTTTATGAGCGAGCCAGACCTATTTCATATGTATTTATCAGAGTTAGGCGATCTCTGACTAATTGTCTTGAGACCCACACTCCAGTTTGGCGACCTAAATGGGCTCCGGAGGGGGTGCGTAAAGTCGGAGTGCACATACCCACCTTAGGTATTCACAGAAATCCCCCTCCCCCCGCCGGAAATTCCTAGATCCCCCACTGGACTATTTTGGGATTTTGAAATTTACTCACAATCAATTTAAGCCACAGGTGAGTCAAATTCCTTTAACTTGTTTTAATTGAAGATTAATATAAGAGAAATTCAGCAGTTTGCTTGGCCTTGAAATACCTTTTTCAAAGCTGAACGATAATCGATTTGAATTTCTTCAATTTCTCAACTGAGAATAGTTGAATGAGCCAATGTCTCAAGTAAAAGGTGATGACTCGTCAAAATGACACAAATTACATAATCGACAATTGAAGCTCTTTTGTAATCGCTCATAATCAGTTGGATTATCCATCCTCTTCAACTGACTATATGTCTTTTGGGAGATTTGAGACAGCCAGAATTTCTTATTATCAGAACCGCAGAATGCCCTCATTAGCAATCGATAAGACATTCGAACTCACTTCACTCTTCTCGGGAAAATCAGCTGTAGCTGTAATGATTCGAACTTCAATCATTGGCGACTGTCATCTCGTTGAAAAACGTTTGATATAAGGATAGTGGAATGCTTAAAAGGTGAATAGGAGTGCTATCTATTTCCAGAAATGTTAGAGTACAACACTGACTACTTAATGACAAATTCGTAAGTTTCTAGCGACTTATGGCTAAATAAGGGTCCGCCCGTGATTTGAAACTGGTCCGTCGGATATATTTCAACCTCATGGTGATTAAGGCTTTTCGACTTCAGAAGCAAATTTTTTATCATGTTTCCGGGCTCCTAAGATAAGATGGAATTAAATTTACACATCTTCTCTGTCGAAATAATACCTGACATGCGCAGTTTGTTGACAAACTGCTTTTCTCAAGGAATAGCTGCAACTTGTGATATATCTACCTTGCTGTGCTGCTAGAAAAGTCAAGTATTTATCAAAATTTATTACCTGTAGCGTTTTTGCCATCATAGGATCTGTCATTCAACTTCCATCGTAATTAATTTCATCAATAATCCGTTTGTCAGGAACATCGAGAACATTTTCCAAATTAATTTGCACTATACTGACTCTAGAACTGACGCGCAAAAAGTGTTCTCAAATTCTTCATCACAACCTCTTTTCGCATTTACATATTCTAATTTATCAATTTTATTAGTATCAGGGATTTCATGGCCTTTCAGCAACACTGACGGCTTTAACTCCCGGCATAACAGCCTCGTTACCTTTGACTTTTTAGGTAATGCATGGATTCCAATCTTGCACATAGCGTAAACGCACATTTTGTATTTGAACGCATTTTCAACACAAATTCTTGTGATACTGGTTATGATACATTTATAATATTATCATCAACATTCTTAAAGTCAATTTGCATTGTCTCCTCACATTGTTATTCCGTGCGGCAGAACCTCCTGGCCATTCTAACATACTTTCCACTGATTCAATTGAAATGAAATGCTGCATGCAGAATGATTGTCAAAAATGAAGATTTTACATGGGCATGAGCGTAGTTGACATATCCTCAGTAGAAAACAACAAATAGAAAAATATGGACCTCTAAGGTCTCTGTAGATTAGATTGTATTTATTATGAATCTACAGTTGCTAGCCGAATAGTAGTCATGTTCTAGCACAGGAAAACCTGCTGTCAAAAACTGAGACGGACTTCGTTTTGCGACACGTACGAGTATAGATTCGCCTGAACTACTATAAATTGATTCTGTACTAAAAATAAACCTTTGGATGTTAAAGACTGACCTCGAAACTCATCACCAATGGATTCGTCATGTAAGTGAATTTGGACAAAATTTAGTACAACATCAATTTATCTCAACTGTGGATTATGAAAATGCCATAATTCATTTTTGATATGATGAATTGCTACCCATTTTGCCACTGTCATTTTCATCTTGCTATGTGATCATCTTTCGACTTGTTATTCCTGTAATGGGAAGGACATAACAACCCATCCTCCACTTTCAAGCGCCTGCCAGAATCAAATTGAAGCAACTTCTCCTGAGATTTATTAGCGTAACTTTTGAAAATGCAACTCAGGATGATGGAGGTTTTGCTTTAATTACAATATGTTTAAAATGTGTCAAGGCTCATTTTCAATTGTGGGCACGATCTTAAAGTGATTGCACGGTATCGCATACATGTACTTATCAAAAATATGTAGTGGTGATCTTTAAAAAGATGTTATTCTGGTATTCTTCTACTGTATTCTAACTCGGTCATTTTCATCATTAGAATTCAAAATCCTTGACTTTGACAGATTTCAAATAATTTTATCGAATTTAAGCACATCAAAATGATTGCCACTTGCTTTATTTATATAGCGCACAATGACAAGAACGTCACTAGGTGCTGAAAAGTTTTCATTGACCGATAAAATTGTTGAATTGCACATGTAGGTCACTGTCGACCTTACGTGGGGACGGAGGCTATTCCATAAATGTGGTCCAGCACAATCGAAGACTACTCGATCACTAGGGACGTGCAGGCACAGGCGGCCAGGCAATCGAGGTCAGAAAAGTGTGCGACCATACTTTATAAGTGGCATCTACATAACACTTGAAGGTCCAATGCTCGATTCGTTGTCTGTAGTATGCCTATAATACATCCACGATTCATCGACAAATAGCATTCAGCACATATTAGAAATCTATGTATTGGAAAGACACGATAGGGCTCAAATTCCCTCCCACACTATGTCCCACGGTAGGGTTATGATCAATGAACTATTCATCAATTCAACCATTCTTGAAATCTTTGGGGCTTTTTTCGGGGACAATTTTTCTAGCTTCGGCCACCATGAACTGTCCATAACGCTTGCGCTCTTTCGCGAAAACACTCTTTTTGTAGTTTCCATTGCCAACATGCTATGTTTCCGCAGATCTCACCTAGTTCCGCAAGTTCAACTTTTTAAGGAGGCATCCAGATTGTGAGAAGAGCGGAGTCTAAGCATTAAACTGATGTGTTTCGATTATTCTCAGTTCTCAGCGTCGGAACTCTGCCACATTTTGAACTTTCGTGGCAATGGCATTGATCTCGGTCATGATAAAAAGAGGAAGTTGAAATTTATGTCGGATAAGTTCAACTGGACCAAACGTCATTTGTCATTTTGTTTTGTGAATAAAGATTAGTCGGTAAGGATAAATCGAAAGATATTCATTGCCAATGTCAAACCTCGGCTTGGTTGAGACATTATCGCTGGGACGCATCGCTTCAGATGAACGGCGAGTACGTCTGAATTGAGTTGTTCAGGAAATAATAGTTTTTCAGATATCCGGGAAGTACTTTGCCATGAAAATCTCGTAAACTTTTACGACGAGCTTTTTATTGAATCCATTCCGCAAGAAGAACGAGCGCTGAAGTTTGACTAGGTAATGATGACAGAGAATTATTTCTTTCGCTATGAAGAGAATCTGAGCAAATTCATCTTGCAAAACTTCTTCAGACCGATAAGTGGTCGCAATGATCTTGTGTTCTGTCGGGCTCCCGAACTTTGAACATCATTTTGCATAATCTTATATATAAAAATCCGACTGTTCGTTGTTGTGATAGTTATGGTATGTGATAGTTAGCCATTGTCCACCACAAGATCTGTCATCGTTTAGGTACCGTTGTCAGCATGTCCAGTGTCCACATCACATTGCTACTTTCAATGTGCATGCGCATGTATGTTCTATTATATAAATATTATGTAATGTAGTATTTTCATGGTTTCTTAGGACCAGACTTAACCAAAACTGCAAAACGGACTTCTTTGATCTACCGTATTATGGAAGGGCCGTGGGACGTCTCGGTCAACTCATAGCGATCCCTTCAGGCAGTGCATTTCTTTGTTTCATAAGAAGATTAAATCAGCAAGTAAACTTAAGAGCAAATAACTTTTAAGTAATTTGCATAATTTTGCGCAATATACGGTAATTTGCATTTTGTCTTAATATGCTGTAATTTGACATTCTCAGCTGATCAGTGAATTCCCAGAAAAAAATCATCAAGGGAATGTTGCCACTAAGCAAATTCTCCATCTCCCCTGAAGAAGCGAAGGAAATTTGGCTTCGCGTATACATGAGCATGGTGAAATGATGAAACTGAGAACTGAGCCGATGCCTAGCACATTGAGACAAGTCTAGATTCCATAATTCAAATATACAGATATTTGCTGATTCGAACACATTTGTGAACAAAACTTGACTTATAATTGTTTTGAAATCGAAGAATTCAGTTTCATTTACAATAATTGAATTTTAACGACAAAATAGCATCAAGAATATCCTAAGATGGATGCAAACCTGTCACATTTCTGGCGGCTGATCAAAACCACGTGACTACAAATTCAAGCACTTCAAGCAATATTGACTTATCATGGATTTCGATATGTTGGTAGCTGATTTAGCATTTCATCACAAGTAATGCTTGGTTATGATCGAGTAGACAGTGTACATTTTGAATATTATCTCACATAAAATAGTATAAATATTATCCTGTATAATCAGAAATTAGTGCAGACATTCTAAACTTGCAGTTCATTAAAAAGATAACGCCAAAATCGAAATGCTTCGAATTGGCATGTAGAAGCATCACATAATCGTTGATTTGATGGCTGCCATGTGCCGTAAAACTGAATTCGTACCGCTATACAGTGGTAATTTTGTTAGACTTGCCATGATTGATCAATATAGTCTTCAACTCCTTGTGCATGCGTGTATAATTAGAGGGTTCATTTTCTATCAAAGTTGCCATTAGTCCAAATCCTTCTCTATCAATTTGTTCGCCTGCATCTGTTAACTTAGATACATTCTTCCATATTCTTCCTTCAAACCTTTGAAACCATTGCTTGGCATTCTCTTCCGGCAGGTTCCATTCATTACTCGCTGACGCCATTGTTATGTTCTACACGAAGACAACAAGAAGTCCGCCGTGTAGGCCTAAGCCATTCAGATCTATTCTTCGCAACACAGGCAGTCCACTAACAGGATATATGGATGACAACAATACACAAGAGAGAACGAACTGCTGTGCCGATCAGATCACGATCAATACACAACAGAAATAAGTGCAGACATTCTAAACTAGCAGTTCATTAAAAATGATACTGCTATGATTTATTATCGAGCTAATTGCACTTTTTCGGCATGGTTTTGGGAAATCTAGAGGTTGTTCAGATTAGTGGTGAAAAGTACCGGTATTGTGCCGATTCTATTTCAACATAGAAGTGAACTCATAGATTACATAGCCAATTTTATTTTGCTAGAATATTAAATGTACGCCAAAGGAATGATGGCATACCAGTAGATATCTAAAAAATATCCTAAGTAATTGAGCTTTTCATTTAGCATTAAATTCCTCCTCTTACTAACAAAATGAAGAATTGGCACACCTGAAATTTTGGATTTTTTAGTCAGCGTGGGTTTTCTGGCTAGTTGACATAGTAAAATGGACATACTTTTTGCTTTCATGTATGCATTTACATTTATGCTCTGTGGAGTGATATAACTAATGATTGATGCGATCCTATCAACTTTATATGATAATTAATGCGATACCACATGTTGATATTCTGGCTGCGATACATGTTCTTTTACTCGTAATATGAACTGACATTCATAGCAATCTGTAGCGCAGATACTGCACTGTCTTCCTATCATTTAAAACATGTTTAACACAGGCCTGCTGAAATCGTATTCACATCATTTTCAGAAGTTTTAGTATAAGTATTACTCTGTGATTACATTTGTTTTAATTTGTCTTACAATTAGTTTCGCAATTGAGCAGCTTCTTCTTCTTCTGTGGATATTATCTATGATGTGTATAATTGAATATGTGTGTTCTGCTAATGGAGCATGGTTATTTGTTTCTTTATTTTGTAGTTCGGAAAAGAATGTTCAACAGACAGCGAATATGTAATTGAGGATTTATTTATACTTGGAAGTGAATATATTTGTCAATTCAAAACATGCAACACACTGTAATATCGATGCTCATTCACATAACATACAGGGCTGTGTGAGGAATGTAATGCAACACTTTATTTGCTTCACTTCGAGAAAAACAAAAAGAAGGTTCCACAAATTTTATAAACATTCGATAAACTTTTGGAATTAAATCATCCCGCTGATGAAGAAACACAAAATGGTGATTAAAATGCTGGAATTCAGTTGGTTGGCGCCAATACTTCAGGTAGGATAGGAGAATGTACAACACGCAACTCCCGGTGCATTAAATTACATTCTCTGAAACAATGATGCCAAAAATTTTCAAAGTTTGCATTATGTAATAACCCAGTAAAGTTGTTGTCGAGCATGGGAAAATTGTCGCTGAAAATTTTACAGCAGATGGTTTCTCTTTGGCTAATATGATAGCAAGCAGGCAGCTTCTGTTTAGGTATCTTTGTGATGACACTGAAGCTTTTAATTGATGAGAAAGTAGAGAAAATATAAACACGAGAGAGAGAGAGAGAGAGAGAGAGAGAGACGGAAAGAAAAATGTCCGTCAGTGGCTCTTAACAAAATAAAAATAAACCTGATGGAGCTATTCAAGATAGCAAAAATAGTCGACAGTGAGCAAGATTACTGAATATCCTTGATATACTCAACATAAAACTGTTTGACCATAGTGTTGCTTCGTGGAACGGGGATGGCTATGGAGATTCGATCATTACGCAAATGTGTAATACTCCATCTATGTGAAAATTTCCGCTATATGCCTCCCATTTTGAATTGAAAGTACATGTACGTGTGAACTACCTTGAACAACCGCTTGAAAGACAATAAAAATGCTACTTGAAAATTCAGGTTGATTGTCATATACCAAATTAGATAAAATCCAGTAGGATATCTCCTCCAAGGTTTCAAATTTGCTTTTAATCTGTAGAGCCCTATTCGATTAAGTGAGTTCCATCTAATGTATATGACTGTATACATAACTAAATTTCATGCAGATAAGTATTTTAAGAAGTACATGGAAACATTTAATGACGCTCTGACTTAAGCGGACAATGACCAGATAAAGTCTCAACAGCAGTTTTCTTTGTGAGGAGTTAATTCTTTCTTAATTTTTGCAGTTCAGAAAAAATGTGTAAACTAGACAGCAAATATTCATTTGAGGAAATGAGGACTCATATGTGGAAATGATTATAGGCCTAGGCCTACAGTGTATTTATCAATTCCATAGACACAACTCAATGCCAATAATGATAGAGCTTTGAGAAATTGAGAGATCACTTCAAGTTAGAATGGGAACCAGGGAAATTGACAAATGACACATGACACTTTTATGACATAAAGTTTACAATATTAGGTTGGCACTGCACGTTATTGACAAATCGAAATTTTCGTTGCAGGCGTGAGTAATAAATTCAGTCATTTGCAGATTTCAAATTATAAATGCATAAATTTACGAATGTGAATACATGCACTTCTTGTAAGGGTCCATTCATCAAAATATTTGATTAAGTTGATGACTATGCTCATGGGCTAATGTATGCTTCTATTCCTTTATTCTGAACAGGAAAACATTCCGAGTGAATATTGATTGTTGAATTATTCATTTATAATTAACAATTACATTCTCAAGCTTTTGAACTCGGGTCGAATGATGAAATGCTGCAATGTGCTGAAATCCGGCCTGTTTCACGCTCTCTGAATCAAATGATAGCTTGTGAGATACGATATCTGCTCATGCAGCTTATTAACGTTTTCGAAAACTGCGGCATAGCTTGCGCGTCAGACTACGACCTTTAGTTGTTCAAAATGCTTATAGCCAAGGTGATATCTAGTGGGCATAAGGGACCCTTCGCCAAATGTGTCTTAACACTAGAACCGCGGAGATTTTTATCTACTCGCACCTTAAACCGCGGGTGCGTCAATTTGACGGCAATGTCTGGTACTATGGATTGAAGTTGTTCTTGCCACAAATTTAATTGCTGAATTTCATTTAACTATTTCTCAACTAATTATGTGATTCATTGATTCAAAAGACTGATTTAAAAATTCAAACCTCATATTTTATTGCATGAATATTACTGTTAGTGACAGACACATGTGTGAGAAGCTTGCTCGTGTATCAAATACAGTTTTTGCAGGTGACTTTCAAGATTTTGTTTGAAGTGCATGGGCCACAACATGCTTTCTTGCAAATACAACACATGACCAAAGTCCTGTTTTTGTGATTGCTCACCTGACATTGCTTTCGTTTTCCTAATGAAGGTGCATCATTCAGGGCGGTTGATGTCGCTGCTGCAGAATTCGGTGATTCTCGGCTGCTGCTAAGAATGTCACAGAGCTGCTCACCCAAAAGTAATAGAAAATCTCGACGAGGAATACTTCTCCCTGTGCACAGCTTGAATAAAATCCATGAATTTATGCCACAAATATCGAGCAGGTTATAAAAGACGTGCATTGGCCAACGCTTTGTACCAGCTTTCGTTGTATACATTCTGGTCATGCTGTCAACCATGTCAACACCATGTTTTGTAGCATTATAATATTCAACGGTATCAGGCAGCTTCTTTTCGGTGCTTCCAAATTGACAAGACAAATGCATCGTGCTGAGAACACAAACTGACTTTGTTGGTTTGGATTTGTAAATAAATGGTGAGAGACATCTTTGCATTAGCGTCCACAAGAAACTTTGAATCATATCGACGCATAGCTTTCTCAATTTGTGGCAAGTCTTTAGGCAACTCTCTCTTGTTTTTCCGCACAGTACCAACAATGGTGACCTTTTTCTGTAGCAGGTCTGATGCAACATCGAATGACGAGTAATAGTTATCAGCCGTCACATTGTGACCACAGTTCTGTTATGGCTCTATCAGTCTAGAAGTCACGTAATTTGTCAAAGAAATGTCAGATGGTCTGAGGTCATTCTTCCCAAGATAAGGAAAAATGGACATGGAAAAAAATGGAAAAATGGCCCAAAACTTCAGTCCAAATTTATCGGGTTTTTGAGGCATATATTACTGAAATGGACATCGGCATTTCGAAGGTAATAGCTGTTCGTCCACTGTCAGATTGCAAGATGGGGTGAACATAGATTGACAGTTATTCACCATTCGATTCCAGATTTCTGATATCATGCAGAACTTATTTGAATGAATTCTTGTGCGTCTGGTTCTCTTACCATCAAACCTCATGAATTTCAAAATCTCCCGAAATCGATCCCGAGCGATAGTTATCCCGAAAATCGGAATTCCCCACTTTTTCGACCACAAAGAATCCAGCTCTAATTTCGAAGCAGCACAAGCTCCGCGTATGTACATTAGACCAATGACAGCAAGAATTTCTTCCTTTGAAACGGACCATGACTGATTTTCCAATACGCGTTGGGCTTCTATACAAGTACTTTTCCGTATATGTTCAATGATGTACTTATCAAAAAGTAAAAAGAAACTTGAAGTCGCGTCATCTGATGAAACAGTTCGCTTACAATAACTTGATGGGCCAGTCCTTTCAATGAATACATTCCCGGATGCGGTTGCTCCTCTTCTTTCGACGTTCCTCTCTATCCACGATATGGTGGCAACTTTAGATGCATACAAGTGCTCTTGACTTTGTTTTGATCCAGCAACATGCTGGATCGTCACTGTCAAGCATAGCATCATCGATTGCGTGTACATGTGCTGCACCATTCTCGTCGTCATCACCAGAATCGTCTTCGGCTAAATCAGTGATCTGTGCCAGTGCCTCTTCAGCTGTAATTCGACGTCGACGCAACATGATGGCAAATGACCTATCAGACACGAAGCAGAATATTTTAGTGCAAATGGCGTGTGTCGTGAACAGTCACACTCAATGCTAGTAAAAACAAATCGATTTGAAAAACCGCGTGCGTTCATCTACCCCCTAGACATGAATTCACTGTTTCTGCGTGTGTCAGTTGAAGGTTGCGAGAAACAATTTCTATGGTCTTCACGCCTTGCACGCTATACACATGAGCTCCAAGCTCCTCAGTCAGCGCAGCATCAACAATTAGAATAGTATAGCTATCAAACTTCAGTGAATCGCAAAGACTTGAGAGGTACGTCTAATAAAAAATATCATTTTCAGAAAAGTCATTTCTTCTTCGGGTACACATTCATATTAATAGCCACCAAATTTTCGCCTTACGGCTTTGTCAAGGTGTGATAAATGCATGCAATCAATCAGTGCAGAGCAATATGAACAACGGACAGTCAATCGATAAAGATATAGGAAGCAATTATGGTGAATGTGATCTACAATATTACCACTGATATGAAATGAAAGTAACATGACCAATTAAGAAAATGAAGTAGGGACGTTAAAACACTCCCAATAACAATACTGTGTGAAAAAATATTAGGCAACACGTAGAGAAGCACCGGTGCACCCATTCGTTAGCATATGCATAGGAAACTGTTTGATATACATAGATTCTAGAGTTCGTCGTCTGGTCATATAATGTAGGCCGGTATGAAGAAGTGAAGACAATTAACAGACAATCAACCCCCGAAGTTCAGTACTCGTCTATATATCAAAGACTGTCATAGTGGAGTGATCCATCATTGGAAGTCGAACTCATCCGTCGCTACAAAAAGAGCTATTGTGATTGGAGAACTCCGCCGAGCACGTTTCAGGTCAACTGAAGATTACATGGACTATTCGAGGGACAAAGTGATTCAAAGGTATTTGAACAATGGATATCCAAGATCATTCCTCAACAGAATCATCAGGCAGTTTAAAGTCAACAATGTCAACGATAAGCCGAAACGTCTTTTTATCAAGTGCCCCTTCATTTCCGAAAATATAAAAAGACAAATGTTGAACACTGTAAGAAGGACTGGCCCAAAAGATAAAGTTTTCATCAGCTTCTCAAATCGGTCAATGAAACAGCATTTTCGTCCACCGAAAGAACCTACTTTCTGTGATCAGTCGTGCAAAAGATGCCGGTATACCGCCAAGCCAAACTTGTGCCATACCAAAGGAGTGATTTACAAAATTTTCTGCAGAATTTGTGGGATGGTATACATAGGCGAGACCCAGAGAATGATCAAGTCAAGAATTTTGGAGCATTTGAATCTGAATAATAGCTCTAGTCACGTGGCCTTGCATGTTGGGAATGAACACGACAACAACATTGACTTTGAATGGCCTGCACTTCTTCATACCGGCCTACATTATATGACCAGACGACGAACTCTAGAATCTATGTATATCAAACAGTTTCCTATGCATATGCTAACGAATGGGTGCACCGGTGCTTCTCTACGTGCTGTCTAATATTTTTTCACACAGTATTGTTATTGGGAGTGTTTTAACGTCCCTACTTCATTTTCTTAATTGCTCATGTTACTTTCATTTCATATCAGTAGTAATATTGTAGATCACATTCACCATAATTGCTTCCTATATCATTATCGATTGACTGTCCGTTGTTCATATTGCTCTGCACTGATTGATTGCATGCATTTGTCACACCTTGACAAAGCCGTAAGGCGAAAATTTGGTGGCTATTAATATGAATGTGTACCCGAAGAAGAAATGACTTTTCTGAAAATGCAACAGCTCGGGTACGAGGAGAACCCAACCTTCCTTAAAAAATATCATGTTTGCCGTCAAATTGACGGCATCCGCGACTGAAGGTAAACCCTGCTCTATAAGCAAAAGTTTTGTGTGGATAGGCTTGCAACATCAGTTAATTAACAAGATTATTGGGTGGATAAATGTCACTGAAATCCAAGTCAGAAAGCTCAATAGAAAAGTATCCACAAAGATATTATTTTTGCAAGCCGTCAAATTGACGGCATCCGCGGTTCTAGTGTTAAGTTTCTTGGTGCTTTATTACATGTAACAAGTTTTAAACAGATATGAAAAATTGTAAAGGAAATTTGCACGGGATTACGTTAATTTACATTTCTGAAAATAGATCTGCAGCGACCTTGCATTGTTATCAAATACCGGCATCATTAGGAAGTTTTCTTTTCTCCTTTATGCAGTACATTACACGCCGCGACTGAAGTTGCAAGGACATCGTGCACCTTCTTACTCAAGTTAATTGAATCAGCGCAATTATGAAAGCGAAAGTTAGTTTTCATGTTTTGTACTGTGTCGGAATCTCTTAACAACAGACGGCGATTTTAACAGCTTCATCTTTTCCAGCTAAGTGTAATTAAATATCCAATCTGATAACAAACGCATTGTCAGGCAGGAGAGTAATGTATGAATCTCAGAGAATTCTCTTATTTTCTAAATTTGTGAAGGCAAAATGCCATGATATGAAAATTATCTCAGAGCAATGTTTTTCATCTTGCCCTTCAAGGAGGGCAAGTACACGCATTTTCACAATGGTTACAAAACACTTGTCACTGATTTAAAATGTAAACTATTCCATGAATCCAGGCGGGCGTGAAAATCGTAGAAATCTTCGTCCCCTCGCAGCTTCGGAATTCTGCATATTCATGCTCTTCTGGCTGCATGGAATACCTATTTTCCGTCTACGACTGGTAAAAGTGCTAATACCGCTCTATTGAAAATTCCGTTACTTCTGAAATAGTTATTTGCAGATCAAATAGACAAAAATGGGCCAAGGTTCAAAATCGCCTTTGAGTTCTTTCACTCAATCACTCGCTCACTCACTCGATCAATCACGTATTCACTCACCCACTCACACGCTTACTCACTCACCCACTCTCTCTGTATGTCTCTTTCTATCACTCTTTCTTCCAAAGTGTCCACCTTACTATGCTTTGAAAATGCACATGCAGTAACGTTGAATCTTCGTCAAGCAGATACGCGGCAATGCGCTCCTCTGAAGACTAAAATTTCCAATTATTTTGTACTTTCTTTTATTAATATCAAAACCTCGATCTTTACAAAGTCCAAATGAAAGAATGTGCCTCAAAATCAAAATTAAAATCATCACCTTTCTTTGATAATAAATAGTAATAAAAAATAAATTATAGTGATTGAAAAATAGTTGTGAATCGATGTAGTCGACGGAGAGTCCATGCCGCAAAAAATGACCATGTTTATATATGCAGATTATGTACGCAGTTAACTCATTCATGCATATCTTAAGACTCGACTGCTTTTAGAGAGAGAGAGAGAAACGTATATTTAGAATGAATGAAAATCACAACTTTATCATATAATAACATCGACATCGTAAGCAAGAAAAACAGATAATCACATGGTGCACACATGCATGATATTCACAAAGTTAACTACACGTAATTTAATATAAAAATTCACTAAGTCATCAAGTAAAAATGAATAAAAATCACATTCAAGAAAGATCGTTGATTCCATGCAGTTTAATTTCGAATACCATTTGAAAGAGCACACGACCACGGGAAAAAAGAATTCTGTCTTCTAACTGTTCTAACAGAGGGTAACAAAAAGTGACCACTATTTCTCAGACGTTCAGGGACGAAATGGTGAAGAGGGTGTAGCGAATGACGCTCACAGCAGAGAAGATAGTCCAAACTGCGGCTTCTCAACATCTTTGATATTGGTGGAAAATTGATACACCCACAGCCCGGTCCACAAATCAATCGATGACCTCGACGTTGAAAGCGATCAAGCTTTTCCTGTAATGATCTGGACAAGTTGCCATACATGGGAGATGCATACAAGAGGAGGGAGGTAATCAATGCATGATAAACAGTAGTTAGCTCTTTGACAGTTAATAATTTCTTCAGGCATCTGATGATGTACAACCTTTGAGCAGCCCGCTTTAACACATCTGTGATTTGTGGATTCCATGAAAGAGTTTCCGACAATTTCGCACCGAGAATACGAACGGTTTCAACACGGTTGAAAATGGAAGCCGTCACTTTATTTCGTGGTAATGTTGATCTTTGAACAACGATCTCCTTGCATTTCCATAAGTTTAATAAAAACCCGAGACTTTGAAACGATTCACAAATGCTTTCCAGTGTCAAGGGACTCTGAGTGGTATGTCTAAGCCTCTCAACAATCGTCATATCGTCAGCATACTTAACACACTTGATAAGTTCGTCATCAAAGTTGATAGTGCTCATAAATGCAACAAAAAGGAATGGGCCGAGAACCGACCCTTGCGGTACACCAGATGTGGACCGCATTACAGGTCCTAGACAGCCGTGTATCCTAACTTTGAAGCATCTGTCTGTAAGGTACGACTTTAGCCAACGGAGAAAATCGTGACTTAGGCTGGATTCGAATAGGAAATTCAACAATCGATGAAACTGTAGACAATCGAAAGCTTTCGAAAAGTCTATACATGTAATGCGTACAGCAATAGTGTCTTCCATATCCATGAATGATGTCACATGGTCTTGTAGGGCAACCAGAGCACTTGTGGTCGATCCGAACGGTCTGTATGCGTGTTGATTAAAACCATATAGCTTGTGCAAGATCTCCGTCAGATGATTCAATACAAGTCTTTCCAAAATCTTAGACAAAGACGAAGAGAGGGAAATTGGTCTAAAATCGTCGATTGTGGGCTTTGATTTCTTAGGGATCGGCTGAACGAATGCACATTTGAAGTAGTCTGGGAATGTTGTCGACTGGATGGAGCGATTGAAAATAATGCATAGAGGCTTGCATAGGAAGTCAGCACCAGCCTTCAGCAGTCTCGAGGGCACCATGTCAGGACCACAGCCTTTGTTCGGGCTCAAATGCAATAACTCTTGCAAGACTTCATTCTCTGTTATGATGGGCATCCATTTAGAGTTTTCAGCTGTAAGTTCATACAGAGGCAGATCAGCAGACTCATTAAAGTTTTTCCTGAAACGATCTGTGAATGCTTTGAGCAAGTGGTCGAGGTCAGTTTCAGAATCACGCATAATTTGATGGAAAGGATCTGACGTTAAAGCACCTTTTATGTTATTAACAATTTTCCATAAGCCATTCACATTCTGTTTGTGCTTCTCAGCCCAATTTCGCTTTGCAATGATAATTTCTTCCTTGACCTTGAGTTTGTAATGCTAGTACATTGTCCAATTTTGTTCTCTGTAAAATTTCCATCGCAAATTAATAAAGTGCTTTAAAAGCGGAGTTAGCCAAGCCTTGTCATTCGTTGACATTTCAACCATGTGATATGGAATACAAGATAAACATTCGTACAAATGACCATAGAATACATCACACATATCATTCACAGAATCAGCAGATTCGACATCAGAAAAATCAATAGTCGACAATTGTGATATGAACTCGCAAACATTCGAATGACGAAAGTCCCAAACCGGCACTCGACGCACTGAAACCTCACATGCTACACTTTTAGATTTCAAGAAAACTGAATTATGATCAGAATTAGAGACCGGCGGGCCGGCAATAGCAAAGTTGTCATAAAATGACATCAAGTCACTGTCAATAAAAATCATGTCAAGCATAGCATTTCCGCGAGTAGCCGTATTGACTTTGTTGAAGAGACCTAGGTCTTCTTCAAACACAGTGCACGAAAAGTCGTTGAAGTCCCCAGCAATGATGATATTATAATTAGGGTTACACGAAAGAAGAATGTCAAATTCATTTAAAAGGAAATTAGAAATTTCGCAATGAACATCCTTACATAATCCAGGCGGAATATAAATTAAACAACAAATGAGAACTCTTTAAAAGCATAACAGTTTCGTAAAAATAATTTCACATGAAGATGGTGGTGTGCAGGACGGCAAACACAAACATGACACAAAATTATCACTTATCCATAAGCACACTCCGCCTCCAATACGACCGTTACGATCACAGCGAAAAAGCTTGTAGTCTTTGATGCTAATTATACTGTCACAAACGTCACTAGACAACCATGACTCGGTAACCATTATAACACCAGGTTTAAAATGTTCAATCGATAAGCAAAGATCATCAAATTTAGGTAACACAGATCGACAATTGCAAAGAAATAATGAAAGATCAGTGGTACGATTGTGTAGCGTAAAACTCTTTACCGAAAATTTTGTATGGATGATCGCAATACTACTTTCCCACGATAAATAACAGCGTCTTCACCTAGTTCTCGCCGTAGCTTTAGAGTCTCTCTCAATTTCTTCTCGCTTTCTTGTTGCATAGGCGTTAGGTCACTGTGTATGAAGACGTGCTTTCAATCAGCGTGATTTCTCAAAGATCTGCATTTCTTGAGAATCTCTTTCTTTTTGAATATGTCGTTGACATGAACTTTCAAAAGTCTCGGTTTGTCATTTCTTGATTTTCCGATTCTTCTGATGATGGATGTTGCCACTGAAGGGACACCAATCTTCTCAAAAACTTTGGAGATTTCGAATTCATCCCAACTCAACCTCTCCTCCACAGAACCATCTGTCTTTTCTGGGATGCCATGTATGATTATACTATTCAATCGCTCCATTCTGTTATTCACTTCAGATATACATTGCTCGGCGAAAGAGGGTATGCATTCCTCGAATTTCTCCTTGAAGGAGTTAACCTCCTTGACCACACCATCGCATTCCGATCGCATTTTCACAACTGATGCCTCAATTGCTTCAATATGGAAATTCATTTTGGTCTCCATCTGCTGCAGTTCACTCCTCAAAGCAGTGATAACCGAATCACGAGATTCTTTGATCAGCTTTTTGAGTTCTTCAATTTGAGAAGCAACAGAATTACCAGAGCGTGTGGATGGTGATGGAGTCATAATTGCCAGAAAGTTCAAAATGGAAAATTGGATCCAGCAGGATTCGAACCAACACAAAAAATGACGACCACGAGATCTCTCGTCTCCGCTTTACCAAATCGACTACCGTAGCAGTAAAAGTTCGCTTGAAGGTAGCTCCAAGCCAATCCTTGTGTCCAATTTGAAGCAAGAAAATGGGTCAGCGAACGCGCACAACAACGTTGATCTGCGCATGCGCAGTAGGACACAAAAACCACCAACTCGAAAAAACTGCTCCCACGTCGAAATGATAAATCCGTCGACAAAACGAAGGGTATCACACGAATCACAAGAAGACGACGAACACTTTGATATAAGATTCCACACAGAAGCGGAGGCCGGAGACGGGAAAACGAAGGGATTCACTGACACTTGACGAGGCACACCAGAACACGACCGCACACCATCGAGAGATTAATTAATTAATTAAATCTTTAGAACCAATGCTCACCTTGATCACCTTGAAAGGTCTCGTTTCAGTGAAGGGGGTAGCCTAATTAACCTCTTCCATCTCGAGCGTTCCATTGCATCCGCGGTTGAGGCTTCAATTATCTTGATGTCCTCTAGCACCTGGCGCTCTCATGTTTTCTTGGGTCGATCTTTTTCGTGGCCCTCGAACAGACACTCCCAATGCTAGTTGGGTCTGGTGTTCGCGATGTCTCGTACCATCTCAGTCTGTACACCGCGTGATGAATCCCCATCAATCGAATGAATTCCGAGTGTCTTCATTCTTATCCTGTCTTTTCGTGTTACCCCGAGGATGCTTCGTAACATGCGCATCATCGGGAGATCTTTTGGCGATGATTTTCGTTGACTGCCCAACACTCGCTTCCATACACCGGTCGCACCATGGTTGTGTAGACCTTTGTTTTCAATTTTGTCGGCATCTTCTTGCAATACAGTACCCTTGTTAGTCTTCTGCAACTTCCCCAAGCCGCTTGGATCCTCCAATTGACTTCTTTGTCGATGATGCTGTCTTTATCTATCACAGATCCCAGGTAATTGAAATGATCGACCTTCTTCACCTGTCCTGAGGGTAGGAACATCGTTTCGTCATGGTGTTTGGTTGGCATGTGCTCCGCCTTATGAACGTTTATATTGAGTCCATATCACTCGATGGTGTGATTCCACTGTGATTTCATTTTTAGCACAACCAATGATCGCTCAGAATTAGCATTCCTTTGGAAATATGCAGAGTGATAAGAAATGGAGCAACTGGAAACTTGAAGTTCATTGGCTATTCTCTTTTTGAGTGATTCAGAAAATATGCTAGTGGACAGAATTTTGCCCACCCCAATTGGACATGGATTATGGAAGCAGTGTTTCTCTGTGGGTTGATAAGCGTGTACTCAATTGTATTTTACATGATATCTAATCACCAAGCACGAGTACACGTAACAGTGACTCAGAAAGTATCGCCAATTATTTGTCAAGGACTCAAAATACTTTGAACTGTACCAAGTGACGCAATATTTGATAGTGAACTCATACCATAGAAATTGATGTCATTAGATAGAAGGATATTTCAGCTTCAAAATTTGACATTCAAAATCATTCATAACCAATGAAATTTGATCAAACAAAAGGATGAAATAGTAAAAATTTACATGGAGAATAATTGTTATTACCATGAAATGAATGAAACAAAACTTTTTTAGGAGAAGTAATTTGCTACATTAGGTCGTTGAAGATTTCATCATCATTAAATCGCTCTCATTTTCCTGCGCCTTTTACATCGTTCGTCTTTTTAAATTGCTTCGTCATAGATGTTGATGGGTACCCAGAACCGCCATTGTGGCATCATTTCCTCAAAACCGCGGTCGTCTAACAATCACAAGGAATTGTGATAAGGAATTTTCATGCATGTCAACCACCAAGATTGGCAGAGAGACTTGGAGAAAAAGGTTTTGGGATTTGACTGGATAATCGAAAATGCACTGCATCAGCTTTTCATTGCACAGTGGGTCAGAAGCTGGCAGAACCTCAAAAAAATTTTTGAATCTTCTTGAATCATTGTATTTATTGTTACAGATGTTCTGTCTAGCACATATGCATAAGTTTTGGTTCACTTGTTTGAATCGTTTTGATTTTACAATATTTTAAATCTGTCTGTTGTATTCAAATTACGTTTCGGTTCGTGAAGTTTACAGATTGGGTCCTGGAGATCTCATCCATAAATCAGTTGGTAAGTGATCATTTTGATCATTTTTTACTTTAGTTTAGTCAACATATGTGTTAATTCTTTAAATCGGAGTGGTTAAATGGAGGCTCTCATTATTTTTTAGTAGACAAAACTTAGTTTTCTCTAAAACAGCACGTAGAATTGATTAGTTAAATGCAATAAAATTCATAAAACTATGCGCGCTTTCTGAGTTCTGTCGAATTCCGTCCTTAAATTACCTTTAAGATATGTAATTCAGTATACCAAACAATATTACGAAGAAATATTCTGCCAAGCAGTGCCTATTGACGTCTTATACCACAATGATTGATCATCTTTGTTGCTCATTGAGTTCGAACACAATCCCTGCTACACGCAAACCGTAAGCACTATCCGTTATGCCATACCGATGCTTATCACACGATAATGAAGCGCTTCAGGTGGATCTTTCATCAAGTCACAACAACTACTACTCACAACACTATAGCTGCATATCGATTGTAGTGATAATTCGTAGAAAAAGCTGCGAGAAACCTAATTAAGATTTTTATTCTTTCAGATTGATTCACCATTCGGTATGGACTAGAAGAGCCTGGTATCCTACCTTTTTGATAACAAGACATCTATTCAAAGCGAAAACGCAATAACACAATTGACACAACACATTAAAGACACGACAAACTTACAACTTCCTGATGATATCGATAAGGTCATTACTGAATTCATGTACAAAGTACGCATTAGATGGCAGAAGGCAAATAGAACGAAGGATGTTTTTCTAAAACAGAATGAATCCTGGCTTTCTGAAATGCTATTCAAGAGTGGTGCCGGTAATACGAGTAAGGGTGGAAGACCCTCTGTAGAATTTGAGTCGGCGTCTACCAGGACAAAAAATCGAAAGGTCACGAGTATTGTGAGTGAATATTCTTCAGACGAACTCTTATACGCATCAAGCAAGAGATTGTGAATCGAACAGAACACTGAAAAAGCTAGAGAAGTGAGAAATTTGATTTCTGATGAACTCCAGACCAGTCCAGAGGAGGCTCTAGCTCTCGTACTAGACACTAATCTAACAAAATCCAGTTATCAACTACTGCGAAACCATGCAGTAAGACAAAAGTGGAACATATATCCAACATATCATACTATCAGAGAAACTATAGCCCAATGCTACCCAGAAGGCATCAGTGTGGCAGATTTCAGTTATGAGATACCTATCCGAAACTTGTTAGATCATACTCTTCAAAGGATATTTCTGGCTCAGAGAGAAGTCCTGACATCCGAAAGTATTCCAGAATTTAATCGCTTGTCGTTCAGATGGAAAATCGGGTTCGATGGAGCTACCGGACAATCAGTTTATAAACAGACTTCACTCGAAGAACGACAACTTGCTAATGAAAGCTGTTTATTTCTAACATGTGTTGTACCTCTGGACATTTCTAGTTTCGCCAATGGAAATCGAACGATAATCTGGCGGAATCCAAAGCCATCATCTACAAACTACTGCCGTCCGGCTAGATTCAAATATGAAAAAGAAACAAAAGAAGTAGTCCAACAAGAGTTTGAAAGGATAAAAGATGAAATGAATGAAGTACTTGAGACCAGAACTTCTATTAATGGCAAGAACATCACTGTTCATCACGTCTTGCAATTGACGATGATAGACGGAAAAATACATACCTACATCTCTGATGTGACCAATTCAATGCAGTGCTGTAGCATCTGCGGTGCTTCACCAAAAGAGATGAACGACATTGACAGACTGTTAAAAAAGGCTTATGACAGCAGCAATCTTAGATACGGGATTTCGATCCTGCATGCGTGGATACGAGTTTTTGAAACTGTGTTGCATATTGCATACAAATTGTCAATCAAAAAATATCAGGCAAGAAAATTGGCCGAGAAACGTTCTGTAGAAGAGAGAAAAAAAGAAATTCAGAAACAATTCCGAGAGAGAATGGGTCTTGTAGTTGATCAACTTCGAACAGGAGGGTCTGGAACGTCAAATGACGGCAACATTGCGAGAAGAGTGTTCCAAAACTCGAATGTAGCTTCCGAAATCCTACAGATTGATCGCACACTACTCGAAAAACTGCATGTCATCCTCATCACAATTTCATGCAACTTTGACATAGACTCAGAAAAATTCAAATCACACTGCATTCAAACAGCAAGATATTACACGCAACATTACAAATGGTATCCCATGCCACAATCAGTACACAAAATCTCATTACACGGACATGCAATCATAGAAGTGTGCAGTTTGTCTCCCGAGATGTACTCAGAAGAAGCGCAAGAGGCCTCAAACAAATATTTCAAGAAATACAGGTATGTCTATAGATGAAATTCCGAAATTACCATGTTATGTTTCTGCACGAGCTCTTAATCTTAAAAATATCTGTGAAATTAGTTAATAATATTATTATACTTGTGCTATTACGGATGCATGAAAGAGTTTTTTTTTTAATTTCCAGAGAACAATTTCAGAGGAAGATATCAAGGTCATCGACTAACCATGATCTCATGAGAAGGTTGCTGTGCAATTCGGACACCCCCTGATCACAACTTATCGCAATAATCGAAATACAAAGAAATTAGCTTTGTCATCAGATGTACTTTCCCTTCTAAAGGAGCCCAATGAGCTACATTTGATTTGATTGATTGATCAAATTTTCCGTGCGTATGTTGTAGTCTACACAGTAAAATTGTTCCAAAAATATTGGTTTTACATGAATGGGTCAGTGAATATACGAGTAATACGCTTTATACACTGACCAAGAAAGGTGTATCCCAAAGGTGTATCTAACACAGTTTTCTGGTTGCTATGCAGAAATAGGATCCCTAGCAGCCGTTGCTAAGGGAAAACATCATTAAATCCGGCGCTATCGATTTAGTTAGAATTCATGTCAAGTTTTTATATCTTGTGATAGCAGCTCAACAGCCAGTTTTGTACATACAGTTTTAATATCTATATCTAACATGGTTTTCTGGTTGCTATGCAGAAATAGGCTCCCTAGCAACCGTTGCTATGGGAAAATATTACCATTAAATTCGGCGCTATCGATTTAGTCGGAATACATGTTAAGTTTTTTATCAACAGATGCTCATAGCCGAGGAGAAGGTTTTGTCCCGTTTTGCGGGGTTTTGACCCACTGTGCATTGGTCATTGATTATTTATCTTCCTACAGAAATTGCCCGTGCTGAGCAAACTTCGTTCACCTTCTACCAAGGTTGACTTTGTGGTCAGTAATGATTTCTGAGGAAATTGCTAAATTGCAGAAAACAGATGCCATTTCCATTCTGATCAACCGCAAATAGGCGATTTATTTATGCGTAAAGGGAGCTCTTGCACGCAATGTGTCATCTAAACATGGAGCATAATAAAAACCAGAAAATTCATTATGATGCACATGTTCAACATTGCTATGTCTGCTTTTGTTCTACATATGTTTTCTTAACGAATCTCGTGATGTGAAAGAAAATGAATCAAAGCTTTGATTACTTATGGTGAGGTGATTTCTACCCTGTTGGGCAGATCTTTCACCACCAGCTGGAGCACCGTCAGCAGATTTCAGTGGTGCTTGTCCGCGGGTTGAGGGTTCATAGACCATTTTCGTAGCCGCGAAGAATGTTCATATATCATTTTTTTGTGAGTTCAGCAGCCTTTATTTTCCACCAGTTATCTTTCATTTCTCGGATGCGACTTTGCCCTTCTTTCTGGATCTCAACCAGCTTAGCTTTGCGACCGAGAGTTCTTGGATTTTGCTGCCAAGTCACAAAGGCGACAAAATCGAAGCTTTGATTACTTATGGCACAGAATTAGACCGGTCGTCTCTTCTTCTGTTTGACTACAAAGGAAGCATTGCAGCATGTGATGCCTATAAAATGGCACAATCTACTGAGATAATTCCATAGAAATAGAACAATCAGCAGCCAGTTCGACATTTTACAAATGCGATTTTCAGTGACCCATTTCAATGATTGCTGGTGATCAAATGTCTCTTTGAGAAATGCAGCGAATCTGAATATTTTTGTGACCAGAAGCCAACTTCCAATTTCACCACGTCTAAATCGGACGTCTAAAGTCCTCAATCTACGTTTTAAATGATCTTCGAATACAACACGTACCCCAAAAGCATATCTACAGAAGTTTTGACTACATTGTCTTCCAGAATCCGACATGGAATTTATGTTTATGGAAATGACGGGCTGTCATTGCGCGGATTGATAATTTTCTTAAAAGTTGCCATCATCATCATCATTTCAATTCTCACCAGTGTTCAGCTCGAAATATTTTATTATGTGAAGATATAAGATTAGGTACTTCCAAAACAAAAAATCTCCTCCATCCTCTACACAAAATATTGCAAAAATATAATAGAGAATGTAATACACGTCACAACATCAATTTTTGCAGACCAAGGACGAAGACTGTTAAATTCCAAAATTCATTTTGAAATCAGGCTGCATCTCTACCACTGCCGCTTAATTAAATGCATTGTTCACGGTGGGGCTGAACCAACTTTAAATCAACTTTTAATGCCCATCAATAAAATTGATAGAATATTGATCCGTGTTATCACAGAACATAGAAAATCTAAAAATATAGAAAATCGTTGCCGGAGATCGATAGATAAGCGTAATCGACATTCATCGATAATCGATCAATTGATTGAATTTTACAAATTTTCACTTTTAAGTGCCCAAACTCTATTGACATGTTTTTGAGTATAATTCATGATTCTTTATTAGGATATTATAACTTATAATAAAAGTTTGCGCCTGAAAAATCGAGGAAATCGATTAAATCAATAAATCGGTTATGATTGTTTGGTCGATATTTATCATTACAGACTGTAGGTATACGTTTTACCAGGTTTTACTGTAACAGATTGTTTTGGTCATGTTTCCTCATAACAATGATTTTACGTCATTCATTTGATTAATCCATTCATTATCTTTTATTTGGTTTCGATTTGTACTCAACTATAGTTTTGATTATATTAAGATTTACAAGCAGTTTCTATGGAATTATATATATGATTAATCAAAGAATAATTCATACAGTGCAAGTATTGATTTTAGTCTATAAACTTGATTTAAATGTTATATCGAGTAGGTTTTATGTTAATTTAAGATATTTTGATAGATTTTTATAGATGAATATTTATTTTAGCAATGAAATTCAGTATCGTCCGCAGGAATTTAAATTTATGTGGGCATGCATGTATCATTGCGTTGTTAGATATTTTGTATTATATGTGAAATCATTCTGGTTGTTACATTATGGAAACAAACTGGTAAAGAAGGCTAAAAGTATTATTCAAATAAGAAGTATAGTTTCAAAATATTCTTTCCTTAAGATTAAGAACAATGATTTTCCATAAAAAAAATCATTTTTTGAAACCTTGAAATATATGTTTTTAAACGTGTTTGCTTGCATACTCTGTAACAGCATGCAACAGTTGCTCGCCAAAACGAGGATTCAACGAACTGACTTTGTAATTGCTCCATGACGATAACTCGAAGTCTGCGTGAACAGCTTCCGAAGCTTGCTCGGACCACTTACCAAGTCCTGAATTTTGGTTGCGGCAGAAATCATAAACATGATGTATAATGACATGTATTTTTGGCGTTATGTTCAGATTTTCCAATCTGAGAAATGCTTCACTGAATACTTCAATTCGTTGACTTGTATGAAATGTCAATGAAAGTCGATCGAAGGCATCGATATACTCAATATTCTAGAGATTGCTTGCATAATTGGAGTAATCTCACTGAAGAAGCAAATTGGAGGGAGAACATGAAGTCTCTTGAGCGTTATCAGTCAAGGAGCTTTTCTCCTTTTCAGAGTAGATTATGTCTCTACAGTAAATTTATCTTCAAATGATTTAGATGGTAACGCTAGGAATCTTTTAACTAAAGGGACAAAGTTTGCGCCCATTATTATGAGTAATGTCATCGAATTACAAAAAAGATACCCGAGACTTCTGCAGAAAATTGAGATTGCAGATTATTTTGGCAAAAGACGGAAGAGCGTAATCTGAAATAGGAATCTGATTTCCAAAAGGTAGCAACAGTTTTTCTTAGTCATATCATAAATCTCATTGAGGATCAAAATAATCAGATTTTTGAGCTCCATATAGATTAATCCATAGTATTAGTTCTTGTGCAAAAAAATAATTTAATAGTAATAATAAAAAAATTCTAAAGCTGATAAGGGCGAACTTTTTGCAATAATGGACTATTCCTTTTATCATAAAAGAAAGAATGAAGAACATTTGACACTAAATACTGATGCAATACAACCATGAATCAAATTAAGCACTTATGTAATTAATTCAATTCACCATTTGATAGAGGGAATACAATTTTTTTTACAAACTTTCAATGCGAATTACTACCCTTTATGCATGGACTACCGAAGGTCCACAAACATGAGGAATATTTTCATAATAAAGAGATCTGATGTATTAGGTTGCTGCAAAATGAATCCTCCTGTAATTGTGTCACTATCCATGCGATTTCCATAACATGCTTTCACGACAGCTCTGAAAGTTTCAAATGCAACTATGTAATTTGCATGAGGACAGTTCAAATCTTTGAGCACATCAGTATTCTCTAACAATGTCATACATGTATTTCCACTGAAAATTCCACCTTAGCGTTCTTGTAGTTGAACATTACTGCGACGCGCCCATTCATCTGTTCCATGTTTCCACAATCCTTGAAGTCCCTTGTACATCAGAGTAACAGGGCCGATGAGGAGGTGGAGTTCAGGTGGCGAAAATACATCAAGGACACGGATTTCTGGATCCAACGAAAAAGCAGGCGGATGTACGACATTACCATGATTCTTTGCTGCGGTTTTGTTACTACCTGATCTGTACCAGCTCCAAAAGAGTTCCTTTAGGCTGCCAAATGTTCTTGAAGTACCTCGCAAGTTCTTTCTCAAATTTTCTTTTGATACATAGCTCCACGCACATGGGTGTTTGGATCCATGACTCATGAGTCCAAGTAGGATATTGATTATCTTCAAATCACCGGCGAGAGTCCACTTCGGACAAATGAAACAGGAATTCATGTCAAGTTTGTGCCAAATCAATTTGCAGTTCACGTAGTTTTCAGGAACATTGTGCACTATAGCTGTTATAAAAATTTTTTGACGCTTGTATCTTTTCGCGATTTTGCTGCCACTCCATCAGAATATGTTGATCTTGTAGCCTCTCTGTCAATTGTGGTTTGGTCATCATGTAAGGGGAGACAAAATTTCAGAAAGTTGGCTCCACCATCTATTCCTATTTTTACAAGGTCATATGACTTGCCTCGAAGATTTTCTACCTTCAAAATAAGGCCTGAAACATCATTGCAATATATTAGTGGTTTGATTTCCCAATCGCATTCACTGTTCATATTTTCGTTCATCATGAATCGCAAGTTTTCCTGCACAAAGAATTCCTCCATCTTGTGATTTTTCTCATAAAGACATTCTCTCAGATGAGGTGTAATTGCTTTTCTACTTTTAGTCGCAGTCCTGATATGGGTTGCCAACTTGAGAGTTTCATTTGTACTCAAATTCAAATCAACTTGAACTGAACTCATATCGTCTGACGAGAGAAGAAATGATGCTTGACTTGTAGGCGGTGATCTTAGGAGACTCATTGGTCTCCCTGCAGTTCTTCATAATGTAACATGCTCATCATTTAATTGTTCATCCTGTTGCTTCTCTTTAATTATGCTGGCAGCTATTTTTTCTTTAGATCTTGGTGAACCATTTTCAGCCATTTTCTGCAAATTTAGTACTCAAAACTCTTGTTGCAATGATGTGAGAGACCTCGACCAATCTCTGAGAAACAAATTCCACAAAGGCGAAGTATGGTCTCATCATTGATTCTCTGATTGTCGATAGTTTTGCTTCGAGGATTATTAGTCATAGCTGATGCACCACGAGCGCCACTAAGTCGTGCAGGAACTGACTGGGCAATCTTGCAAATGTGGCAGAGACAATGAGAAGACGACGCTGCAGCACGAGTTGAGACCTGGTATAGTTGTGAATGGTCAGCGATGGGTATTTCTTTTCTTGTCCACTTATTTGGATTTTTGAAATCATTCAGAGTGCGTACACAAGTAGGGCATAACACGTTCGGTAGTCTATCGCCGTTGGGATCCAGTCCTTCAATCACATAGTTTTGCATTTTATTCCACAAGATTGGAGTAGCAGCTCGAAAAGTGTTATTGTCCTTCTTCGCTTTTGCAAAACAAAGAAGGCCAACACGCTTGCGACCATAGAAATAAACTGTTTATCTGAAGTTTGCTAGAATGGAAATTGACTCAAGGCCGCGGCACTTCCGAGGGCACTAAGTTGGGGCATGAATCCCCAATTAAAAGCTTCGATTTACTCATGTGACTAATTCTAACCCAATGATACAGACGTTGGCAGGTGCATCTAAGTGAAAATGCGTGCGATTTATGTGCCACTATTGTGCATTGCATGAAGCTTAATTTCCATTCTAGAGGTTTTATTGTTGTCAATTTCTATGCTTGCGACATTGTTCGTGTGTTGGTGGCATTATTCGTTCGGTAAGAAATGAATGGACGAAGCAGTTAATATAATGTTATCACCACTCATACAATGATATGATGACAGCTATGTTTTGAGGGCGTCAATGGCAAATTAGAGGGCCGCGTTAGCGGCCCGACAATTTGCCATTGACAGCCCGAAAAATGTAGATGTCATAATCATTGTATGCCATGTTGCGAAATATTTCTATGGTACATTTCCAGGCCATGAATTTTCCGGGCCGTTAATGAATTTCTGGGCATTATCAAAGATATCAGTCTTATATACATGGTATACAATGTTTCATTTCCCCCACAGGGGAGCGCTTTTCTCTCGCGCATCTCCTGCACTCACTGAAATGACAGAATGGATGTCACTCTTAGTATGAAACCGTCGAAGCAATCGTTGTTTTAGTGAAATATCGGTAAAGAATGGACCAGAATCTCATGTCACATTTGTTGTACGGGTGTCAAACTAAAATCATTGTCTACAGGTCACAGCTGTAAGCGAGAATTCATTCATCATTCATGAAGCTTAGGCCTTTGCTTAGATGGTAGATTTTTCAAGCAAACTATTATCAATAGCCTATGCTTCTGAGATGCAACAATATCGTCGGTATAATTCTTCCATAACTTTGTTGAATTCAGTTTTGTTAGAAATTGTGTTGTTGCTTTATCTTTTACTCATCTTCTTCCTAAACGATTCCGACTACGTCATTCAAAGATTTATAATGCTAACTTCAATACTTATTTGAAATCAGGGTAAGTAGAATGTTCAATGGTGAATAGATGGCTTCCAAGATCTTAAAATTTCAAAAGTTAATTGAAGCTTCTAGCAGAGTATTGGAGGTCATATTGCGCATCAGCTCGACTTTGATGCTGCGCTCACGTAATTTTATCGTGTGGAAAAATCACTGCTTGTCGATACTAAATTTCGGCTGCAATGGAATTTCCGCTTCAATCTACAAATTACTAATTCTGAAAAATGGCGACAAAATTTGTTTCCCCTGTGGTCGGATAATTCATCACTCTTACGCTACTCATAGTAGAGAAAATACTTTGATAGTATAACGTTTAATATGATAATTCAATATAATAATTCATGATAAAATAATAATAAATAGATATAATATAATAATAAATAATAATAGTAATATAAAATTAAATATATATATATATATATGATAATAATATAATAATAAATATAATAATAATAATACTAAAAAATGATAAAATAACATACTTGTAGTTATTGATTTCCAAGAAATTATTGACTAATTTGAAACGAGGATTTGATTGACTTTCCAAATATTTTATTGTGTTACCGTTTTCTTCATAGCTACAGTATCACAAACCGACACTTGATTTTCATCTTCAAAATTTTCTTTATTCCAGAATTATGAAGTGAAAAAATGAAATGCAGCCCCCACAACCATTGCTTTAGGTTCTGTCTGTGTCATATTTTCAATCATTTTTACGTTAGCATCGCATTTACCGTTTCGTATGTCGAAGATTTTGGCATGTTCAAAGACTTCAACAGTTCAAGCTATGTCTCCCATATTGGTCGTTGAATGCTCTATCGATTTAGCACTAAAATGAATTTATGCCTATAGCAGGTGCATTCATTTGTCTTCTTGTTTTTTTAAGCGCATGCGCAGAGTTTCCTTTGGAATAGGAATCTCCACATGTGGGTGGGACACCTGTGAAATACGAATCAAAATCAATCAAAAGTTCTATATTCGTGCAGGATCCAGTGAAATGCAACCGCTGGCAGCGTCACAGTATCAGTTGGGACTTTTTACTGAGTCATGTGACAATGACGAAAAATCCTTGCATTATTAGAAGTCTATAGGCTAAACGATGATCATATACATTGCATTGGGAACAGAAAGTACGTAGATATTAAAAACGTCATGCATTTTGTAGTGCACCTGTACCTATTACTGATGCGATTTCAAACATCATCGGTATATGATGTTATTTGCAGAAATAATGTATTATTTCTCAATTCCAGTCTTTCATGAGCTCCATAAGAGCATACATGTAGATGTACAATGTACATGTATTTCATTCTCCCCTGTGAGTAAGTCGCCCTTTAATAGGAAAGCACACATGTAATAACTTTTCTAATCACTGTAACTGAATAGGAATTTCTGTTATACAAATTTGGCTTAAGAGTTTATGTTTTATCAGGAAAAGCTCGCTAAATTTCAATAATGTCATTTTATTTCGAAAACTATTGCGATACATCTTAAATCCCCACGTTGTAACCTTTTAGTAGAGTGTCCGCTCTGCGTCCGGGAGACCCATTCGGTAGGTTCAGACATTGGACAAGACTTTTAAAATAGGTTCACTCTGCATTCTTGCACAGAAAGGCTCAGCACAGCACAGAAAGCACGATAGCGGGATAATTAATAACAATTCGGTGTCTAATGTGCTTCCCAGTATACAAGGTTTATTTATTTTTTTCTGAATTTAATCAAGATAATGGACAGAAGAACAAAAGCTTGATTGATATATCGAGGCCTAAGTTGTTTAATAATTCAAATAATCGCTGTCCGATCTGTTCTTGAAACAATTTATATCAATGTGCTATTGGTTACTCAAACCGAATTGACCGAAATTCTGATACTTTCTCGAAACAAGGTTTCTGTCATAAAGCTGGGTACACGGACACATTATCATTAATGTGAGTAAAGTGCAAGTGTTGCATCTTGCATAAACACATGAATCTTTATCATCCAGGTAGAACAGTTGAATGATGATAACTTATGCGGATTCCGCGGTGGAAATGGTGTGAATTGAGTGAGGATCCTCATGCGTGTTCCATTTAAGTTTCTGATCAAATTGAAGAAATATTTTGAGATCATTAATCAATCGACTTAATAATAATTTTACATAGAATCAATTGTTTGTCAATGATGATCAATTCATGGGTGATCATCTATATACAGTATAGGCATTGTCCAAAGTCGCTACCGAATGAGTAGCGCCTGCGTGAAGCGCCTCAATCTCGGATGCGGCATTAAATGATTGCAGAATGCAATCCATCCTCCACGTGCCTGCGTCAAAGCAATACCTCCCTGGCTAATTCACCCTCTGAACAGATGGTTCGGTGGCCTTGTGGTTAGAGGGTACGCTTGCACGGCCATCAGTTCCAACGTCGCTGGTTCAAGCCGACACGACTGATGAGGCCCAAAAGGTCGAAACATGCCTCGTGGTGGCTGCATCTATTGAGATTTGATAAAGTTATCAATTGCCAGGTTACTTGTCTTGATATATGTATTGTATATATTTACGTGAGGGCTGCAGAAGCAATGACATCATTCAAATCCTTGAGATTTTGGATAATTCAGGCGTGGGTACTGTTCGCGCTTTGGTCCCCAAATTGGGATTGGCTTAATGCTTTCACTGAGTCAAAAAATCTAGATGAAAACAACGAGAAAATGGAGAGCTTTGAGATATTCAGCATCTACCACCCATCGCAGGTTTTTCACAGGTTTAGGATTGTTGGGTGATCTGCTCAATGGCGTATAATAGGGCGTGACTACACTATGTATTTTCAATCAAATAGTGTAATTATTTTCATAGGGTTTAAATTGGTGCGAAAGACGATAATTGGAAGGAAAACTGATGGGCAGATGAAACTCTTTTTAGATGATTCACTCAATCGCAAAAAAGCTCTAGCTTGGCTACTTCCAGTATTTGAATAGGGAATTGATCTAAATTAGAAGGATTTGAATTGATGTGGAGGAGTTCAATGATTTCATTTCGATGGTATATAAGAAAGTGAAAAGCTAAAGTCTGCATTTTTGGATAATAGGTTGAATTCCGTGATCTAGGTAAAATAATGACCAAATATTTTTGGCGGATTTTAGACTACTTTTGTCGATTAGCCTTGCCTATAAAACAAATTCGGATGTTGTATGTTTGTGGAGAAGTCTGTCGGTTGAACTAAATACTGAAAAATGGAACTCTTGTTGAATAGATAGTGAACTGCTTCATAGCAGATCACAGTTAGCGCTGATATGGCCTGCTAGAAACAAAAGCAATAACCAAGAATGACCGAAATGCATCACACGCGCAGGTGATGCGGAAGCCGTCTTGTCGGAATAGATGCAATAGAAGCAATAAGTCGAATAGAAGTTAAAAATACGAATTGTCTATTTCACATTTGCGATCTTCTAAGTCGTCCACAAAGTCGATAAACAAAACGTGTTGTACGTAACAGAAAATCTGTGAATATCATTTTTGTGATCAGGAGAGACTGTTCATCTGCGACAATGACATCGGTTGTCATGACGCTTTCAGTATCTTTATCAGCAAATCGGTCAAGCCACCGGTAATGATGAACGTCGCCTGATGATGGAAAATGCTGCCCTAAAAGAGCAATCATAATCATAAAAGTGAAAAATCTCATTTTGAGCTTTCAAATATATGCTGGATCATTACGTTATTGAATGTATGAAAATCAGAAGTATGGTCATAGATCTACATAAGCAAATGGGATTTTGCGATGTTTGAGACTCTGTAACTAGCAACACGACTGGAGGTGCAACTTAAGAATTGTCGTTTTACTGATGCTGGGTGACAATCTATATATTAAAAATAATAAGAACCTCGTGAGCGAATTCACAGTCACCAAGGATTTGTTTTCCAAAATCTCAAAAAACTAATCGTTGTTGTTTGCAATTGCAAGTTGCAATATCAATAATTACAAGTAGGCTGCTAATTGCAAGCTAAATACAAAATTGCCTATGGTCTTATGCCTGTGTTAAAACCCTTTGACGTGTAGTGAATTGTTTCAATTAGACGTTCGGAGATTGCATACAGAAAAAATGAAAATCAGTTAAAAAATACATGTTTTCTTGCCTGCCTATTTTCCTTGTTTTTAGTGCCTAAAGATCCGGCCTCTAGTTGTTAGATATAATCCAAGCCAACTCGAGACGTTCTGGTGGCTACATTGCGATTTGGTAACGAATTGCCTACCAAACTGTCGAATCGTCTAATTATTCAAGTGCTCTCTATCGCATGAAAGCGGTGTAATAGCGATGAAAACCTGATCACTAACTTTTGAAAAGGAATGCTTTTTTGGTTCACATCGAAATTCTTGTTCATTTGGTAGCTTCTGACTACATGTAAACAGAAAGGAAACACTGCACACTTTCAGAAGTCATTGGCAATGAGATCTTCATCCAGAAAAAACAAAGGCAGACGGTGATAGGATGCATACAAGACGATGTAATGAAGACGTTTTATATTGAATCGGATGAAATGGTTCAATGTAGGATTCACATAAAGCTTCTGAAGTAACCGGATGAGCAAACAGAGATGTATGATGCACTAAATTCACTTTATTGCCTTCATAATCTTGTAATTTGCTAGCACAAGTAATGGCGACCCACGAAATAGAATTAAGAGGTGATTGCAAATAAATAGGATGATGACTGAAACAATGAAAGCAAGCTTCACATGTCCAAGTTGGTAAGCTATTTTAGTTACCTTAAAACTGCCGTTATTACATGGATCCCAGTTGTCGGAAGCGGAGCTTCGGTGGTTTCGCATCCCTAATTGCAAGTTACGCTTATTCAATTTAGCTCTATCAGGACCGGGCGATTTTTAGCGTCGTAGGACCGGGGGGTGCCACCCTTCGATGTTCCGATGGATAAAATTATTTGAAGTCGATGCTACATATTTCGAGTCTCCTCTTTCGAATGGTAGTGCGCATTTTGCATGACTCGAATACCTTCATGCCACAAATTTAGATTTAAAAATTGATTTCCAATTTTTTTTATTTTTCATGAAAATATGTATATCTTTTGACTCTTCAAAAATTGTTCATTACAACTAAAGTTTTTCTGCAAAATTTCACTCAAGCATATCTATATGGTGTCATAAGCATAATATTCTACGTTATTTTTAGTGCTATAAATAGCAATTTGAAATTTGAACGTAAATAATGTCTTGTCAAGTATTATTGCATTTTTCTATCTTTGCAAATGTCTTGTTCAAATGACTTATTCGCTATAAAGGCAAGGTTACGATACATTCCGAATAGTGACATGCATTTTGCATTATTCTGTGGGCTTCACATCTAAAATTCACATCAAAACTTCATATACTTCATAGGCCTATACTATATATATATATATATGTATACTGTATATACCAGGGTTGGAACCGGCCGCCGGCCCGGCCCCGGCCGCAAATTTTGAAAACCGGCCGGCCGGTGCTTTTTCAGGCCTTTTTGTCAAATGCCGACATCACCAACTGCATCACTGCTACAGCATTGTAAGAGCCTGCAAATATATGATATAATGTCTGATGCATATCTACCCATATATTTACATGTATATATAGACCTATACTTGAATGTGTTGCCATTACCTACTAACTGAATATTTAAAAGTGGATTGTTGATTAAAGCTTTGATTACTCGTAAATCTATGACCCAAAACTAGTGAAGTGTAGTACATACACATTCTACTTGTCGATAATTTTCATATCAAGCATTTCAACAGAAACGACAATTATAGGCCTATTTTTGTATTTTTATATCTTTTTACATACATGTAGTAACAAAAACAGAAGCCCCTCACTCAACAGAATTGACAGCTCTTCAAACACACATTAGCCGAAGAAAACAATTTCTTAGCAAAAGTCTGTTTTAGAGTTCAACAGACTTGCTAAGTTGATGCAGAATTAGATTGCAATCATTATGCAATACCGATGTCACTAAGAAATTTACTATCAAACCTTGCATCTATTTTCCCTCGGCAAGGTATTCTTTACATCACTTCTCGTTCCTACTCCTTCGAATCACACAGACAGCACCAAATATTGGTGCATTATCACAAAAAACAAATGTTAAATTAGGTAGATATTTGTTAAATTTATCACGGCATCCTTCGACTCAGATTTACCTCGCCGTTGAGTAAATTTCTTTCGAAAGCATTCATCGTGACACCTCAATTCACATTTGATGATTGCCTCTCGGTTGTCAATCCTTCCTTCGTTGCTGCTGAGGCTGTATGCAGATCGCCCCGCGTCCTCATGTTGCCCAATATCGTAGCAACAAATGTCGGTCGCCTCGGAACTAGAGTTTGTGACCAAGTAAACAACAAGAAATGGCATCCTCTAAACTTTCCTGAGAGTGAATAATTGCGAGCAGGGTCAACATGACACAAGACAATTAAATCCTTGATGCTATTAAGAAACGTCAGGTCCTGTGATAGCCTAAATTATTATGCTAGTCCTTTATCAAGTCTCACATATCGGAGTTACATTCATCTCATCAAAAATGTCATGCGGTTACTTTGGAACGTACACGTAGTAATACTCATCTACTCATCTTCAATGACCATGAAAGCATCAGAATTTTAAATAGGCCGGCCTCCGACCAGCCAGTTTTAGATACGCCGGCCTCGGACCGGCCGGTTTTGAATGCACCGGCCCGGCCGCTAAAAACCCGGCCGGTTCCAACCCTGGTATATACATATTTCATGTATATATTGTACATGTAGTCATCTTCGGAGATAAGATGAATATACATGTTATCAATATTGATTTGCACATGCATAGATATTATGTAAACATGATGCAGAAACATTATGCAAATAATAATCAATGCTACTCTAAATGAAAACCATCAATTTCTAAAAAGTATTTTTAAATGACTTTTAAACATTCATTTAATTCGTTCTGATTCTCTTCTATCATTTCGTTATTCACTACCATGCGATTGTTACTGTCTTTCTTTGTCCACTGACACGAGATTTTTCTGTTCTTACCACTTTGCGTATTCGCATCTCGGAATTTTGACCATCATTAGGTGGAAGCATAATAATATTCCATAAAAAAATCAGAGGTTTGTATTTCTTAATAGCTTTTGACTTGATAAAATCAATTGTTCTCTTCATATTGTTCAAATATTCCTTTGTACGAAAAGTGCGTTCAATTCACCTCGAAGATACGAATAGAAAATTATTGTGAAAAAACTTCACTAGAATTTTTGTTTAAAATTTTAAACATTGCGCATAAATGGGTTAAAACTGACCTTACAGTAGGTCGATTTTGCCCAAATTTTTACTGAAACTTCAGCATATATACTCGTACAAGTTGAAAGTCACAAAAAATTGAAAATCTATCTGACTTATTTTAGGATAAGTCGTGATATGACTAAACAACAAGTACAATGTTCGATGCTGCAAACGGCAATTGATAGCTTCTGAAGATTTAAATGATGCTCAGTGGTACAAATAAATGGAGTTGACAGTTTTCTGAATAATATAAGAAAACTAACAAAACTGATCTCAAGAGATTGATTTGTTACCAATTTCACAGACGAACTCATTAAATTTCAATAAGATCTCTCTGCCTTTCGGTGATATTCTGAATGGAATGTTGTAGAAAATGCAGCAAAGCAATGAGTCTCATTAGAAATATTTCTTCCCTTTATTCTGATGCATAGCCTGTATAAATGTAAAACATTCGCATGACAAGTTTTGTATTTATGAGCATTTTTTTTTAATATTTGCAACTCAAATAAATTCATTTGGAAGAAGTATTTACTTTGACATCAATTGAATATTTTCGTCTCACTGGCATGCAAATGGTGATAATTTTGTTCATAATTACAGTGGCTTTCCGGGATCACGAGAAGTTTTGGCAGTGATAAACAGTTTCCTGAACATCACCAAAAAACTTGTGGGAGGAGAGAACAAAGCACCAGAAAATATTTCCACTGTCATCTAATTCAAACATTCACTATATTCAATAACAGATCATCTGAACAACCAGCTGACACAAACAAATAAGAACATATGGTCCTGTTTGCATTGCTTCTATTTGACCTGATGTATTTCCACCATAATCTGATCTCCAAACATCCTATAAATAATATTCTCCCCTACGTTCATTTTCTATGTAAGCAGTTTTCCATTTAGAGTATCTCGTTGCACTAAGAGCTGAGACGATTATTTTCCTGAGCCAGACAGATTGTTTTGCAACATCGGAAATGCCTTGAAGTTGAGCTGTTCATCTTTGCCTTAAACTATTCTACCAAAACAGAAGTTGTCGCGGAAAGAGATTAGATTTACAAGCGAAATGTCAAAATTTAGATCTGTCAACTTTGTCTCACTTTCATCTGCGGCATTTTCGATCGAGGGCATCAATTAAAATGTCGCATTTCATGCTATATTTGCAGTGCTGAACTTTGCACGCACATGTACTTGTCACTGATTCCATGTCTCAGTGGTTGATGGCATGTATCAGGAATGTGAAGGTAAGTAGTTCAAATCTTGCCGAAAATCTAAAAGGAATACGCATCAAACTCCATCTCGTCATGAATATTACACCAACAAAGAAGGCATTCTCTATGCAGTTATGAATAGGAAGACGTTCGCGCGTGGAGACATTCACTTCTCAAGCTTCACATTCGCAGACTTAGCTTATTTAGGCGTGTTAGATGATGTTCTCAAGTAGTAAGTATCGGTTAAATGAAAGTAGAATCACAAGAAAGCGACTCGAAAAAATTGGAATTGATGACGCGTTTTCATGGTCATTATCATTCATCAGAAAAATCCACATTTCTCTGAGCCAGCGTCTTGAGCATCTATTAACATCATTCGCGCATCGCTTTACCTACATTTTAGATGAGCAAGTTGCCATCCAATCAGCCAACAATATACTGGTCAACAAAACATCAGCACAGACGCAGAAGCATGCTTATCTTACATGTAGGTAGTAAGAAGCTATGTATATCATACCACTATCCTACGAAAAGTGCAGTCGCCGTATGGTAGAGTGCTCGCGTTCAAACCTATACTGTAGGTCCGGTAAAACCAAAGATTTACATGTCGAAAAATTGTGCATGATAATCCTTCTTGCTTGACACGCAGCGCTGCTAAAAAAACAAAATAAGAGCTTATTCGGCGGTGTTACCAGTGAGCATCTGCCTTTTGAAGACGCTTGATTCAATAGTTAAAAAATCAGAGATGATGCATAGCCTTTGCACCTTATGATGCGACCAGATGAAATCTTACTTTGCGCAATAAGCAAATGACACTCATGGCGATGTATTTTCGTTGCGGAGAAGACCAGCACTTTGACTTGCATAGATTGTGAGATTTATTGAAGATCATAAATAAATTCCAGCAATATTTTGAAAATCAAAATTGCATAAAAATTGAAAATTGCATATTCACAAAATTTCAGAATCGATATTAATTTTTCAAAGATCATTTAGATAAAGAGGACGCATACTATCATAAGAAAGATGAAGCAGTGCATGTTGAGAAGAATTTTGCTGATCTAAGAGGGTAAACTGTATTTACTAAATGCTAAAGCTCTCCAAACTATCTTATAAACAAATATAACTAGGACAGTGGTGCATCATGGAATCGTTCTTCAACCGATATACGATTCCTCCATGATCCTACTAGAAAAAAGAAAGCTTGGAAGCAATCGTTGATATGAACGAAAATGTACTTGATAAGGAAATGAAATGATGAAAATAAACTTTCGATGGCAGTAGTTGTTGACAAATTTATTTGACGTTTATACATCAGAAATTACATGGTATGACACAAATTGTTTTTACATAAATGCTAGAATATGTCTACAATTATTGTCATCGGAAAGTTACTTGCATGTTTTCATTTCCTTATCAGGTATACTTTCTTGTCACTGTCATGCACAGTTCACATCTAATGCCAATTGAAATTTCAATAATTAATGGTTTATGTCATCTAATGATTGAGAATGTTCTTACGAAAATGTAATTTCCTGCTTTGATATCAATTTCCAGTATACACCAGGGCATGTTTAGGAAGAAGTTCGAACCAAGAAAATGAGTCAGTCCCACGGCGATCATGTCTTGCTGCATATTGCTAGATATTTTTCTCTAAATCAAAAGATTTCTCCGATTTGATATCAAATTTGACGATCAACGAAGGAGAGCGTTGGGAATTTGACGGCAAAGTCATTATCTCAACAATGATGACGAACAAATCTAAGACATGATAATGTTGCAGTATCATTTAGAATTAGGAAAAATAAGACAGTCAGCGGTCATTCTCAGCAAAAATCAGAAATCAGATGCTTATTTGCAATAAACACGCATCAAAATGAGTGAGCATTCATTAGCCCTCGTTGTAATGCAAAAATCCATTGTGAATAAAAACAAATGTCAATTATGTTTTTGAAATCCAGCAATGTACACCGCTACTGCAACGGAGAAGTTTGACAAAGGGCATCAAACGAGTACATGCGAGATCAGAAGAGATCTATGCGGTATAGAGAACGCATGTATGGAAAATATGAATCTCAGCAAAAGATTCTTTCAGATTATCTTATCTTCAATAATCTCTTCCTATTTTGTTATTGAGTCCTATTAGTAACTAAGACTGATAACTTACTATTCTAGTCCTTTCGAACTTGAATTCACTGATCATGATTGCTACGAAAACTGATGTGCGATGGTGAGGATTTGATCCTGCCAATTGACAAAGTGGCATGTAAGCGCCTCGTGGCTCAGTTAATAGAGCACATGTCTATTAAGGTGGTGTCGAAGGTTGGAATCCTAACACGCCGATAACTTTTGCGTGGCAATTTGATCTCTCATTTATTTCACCTGATTCTGTTGCTTATTATGTAAACATCGTACACTGAGGATCAGCAATGACTTTCATCCTCTATGCACGACGTTTAACTGCTGGTTCCAGAAAGATATATTGCCTTGTGTGCGTGTTCGTATCTAGAGATGCCATTAATCAACACTGATGGTCACGGCCAGATCTATTCTCGAGGGGCAAGAAGTTCAATTTTCCATTGAACATAGTGGAAATTCAAGCCTGAATTGTGACTAACCAGAAGATTGACACCACATTAAGCGCACACAGTTAGCGAAGTTAGATCATGAAGGTTCGAGCGGCATGAATAATATTTCCATTTGATGAATTTATTACTAAGACATAGTGAATCAAAGATCTGAGCAGAAATCTCATGGTTAACATGGTCCTTTTCACTTTCAAGATGCGAGCTATTCACTTGACACGCCTGCCTGCGATCTGGAAGCTCGTGTGTTTGCTGATGTGAGCTACTTCTGCAATACGCGCGCCTGGTCGGTCACATAAGCTTAAGAGAGACGAATCTATGTGTCAATTTCTACGATCGCTTGCTGCCATTGCATACAGTGGCTAGGAGAGGATTATGTCCGCTCTAGACTAATCCACACACGAATGAATCTATCTCTGGGCTGGTTCACAAGCTCGACTGAAACTATTGAGCGCGACTCCTATTCCGAGTCGGAAGATCGGTGTACAAAAGAGACACATAGTTAGAATTTAAACACAATTTTAATAGTTAGAAAAATTTAAGGATTTTAACTTATTACTTTCTTACTCTGACCATAAAAAGTATCTCGAGAGAACTGCTATTTTTGCTACCATTTTGGACAAACGAGAATCGCTTGATCAGTTCATCTAATGGGTAGGAATACGTTCGACGTGAAACAACTTTTGCACGGCACTGTATTTGTGAATAACTCTGTTATAGTTTATACATCTTTTTCTGGTAAATGTCTGTAAATCTGTCTGTTTGACTCAATCGTCTAATTGAGTTTTTCTAATAAAATGTCTTAAAACGGCTAGACTGATTTTCAGCTTGTAGCCAGTTTAGCTTCATCAGCTGGCGAAGACTATTGACCAATTTTACAACATTTTTCCAAAACTGGCTAACAAATGAAAAACCGCTACTTTTATTCCTCCCCTCCCCCCACATTTTTGTTGTTGGCACCCTCGATTGTTGCATCGTCAGCAATCTTCTCTTGCTCATAATTGCAGTCTCACTACCGTCGCATATAGCATTGAGTGTGTAAAATTCCTCTGGTTTGCAGAAAATTCACAGCAACCCTGCTCATCTGCGCACTGACAGTAGGGTTTACAAAGCATCTCAAACATCCGAAGCGTCGTTGGGACAATTGACTGGTGGCTTAGCGTTTCGCGACGTCAATGATAATGAATTAGGCCTCAGTCACACTGAAAGCAAAGCAAACACGAGCGTCTCGAGCAAACGTATGTCCGTAAGCTATTAATCGCTCTTGTTTGCTTTGCTCGTGGTGTGGCAGTCTACAACTGCTGTAACGGTGACTTTATACTTGCTGCAAAACGCTTTGCTCGGAAACGATTGGAAAAGCTCGCAGTGTGGCTGAGGCCTTAGACAGTCCTCCCAAGAAATGTAAGATTGAATAAAATGAATATTTTTTATTTGACTCGTTGCCAGATGACAACCAGGATGGTCCACAATTCCTTCGCCTTGAAATTCATTTCCTAACTGTTCCAATTCATTTCGTGACTGCCGAAAAGTTCGTTTGTTATCATGGTCTGATTCACCTTGAGCTTAAGCGCGTTTATATGGTGCCGATCCAGTTCTCGAGGATTGGATTACACCGGCTCCAGCAAGAAAAACGGCTGTCATTTCCTCAACTGATTTCAACTGAACCGAGACTTTGAAACCTGACACGGTTAATCGACTTTCCAACGACCTGTTCGTTGAGCAAATAATGCATTGTGGAGATGCGACAAACCTGCGTTCATTCAACCCGATACGCTCGTTGAACCAACCGGATTCTGTTTGTTTATTATCTTCCTACCGGACTCTGGTTGTAACTACCGTGATGGGATTGAACGAGCCAAAAAACCGTATTTCTAAGATAGATTTCAAAATTTCGGTTAGGCTAAACAGGAAGAAATGTTAATTAGGTCATTGCCCTTTTAGTCAATCAGAATCAGATTAGTTCCATCGCAATCCGGTTGATTCAACCCAATCTACTGAAACTTTGAAATCGCCTTCTGTGTCACAAAAGTTTTGGAATTCTAGGAAATATTTTGAAAATTGATGATAAAAAGCGACACAAAATGTGTTCTGCAAACTACCCATTGCTACCATTAACAATTAGGAGACTTTTATGTTTTGGCCATTGGTCGGTAAAACAGATCAAATATAAATTAGAAAATCAACTTTTCTCAACCGTTAGTGCACAATTTAAATTAAGATTGACCATTTGCTACGCAACGTTTTGCAACCGCTTAGTCTGGCGCAATAAAAGTCAAGGTCTAATGGACACGTACATTCTGAAAGGGATCGTCAAAGATGGATATGTCTGGTTTAGTTCTATGATCATTAAAATTGTATTGGTAAATCAATAAAGATTCAACTGTTGAGTGTTCACGAAGCCGGGAACGAATAGTTCTCATTGTTTCACCAATGTACCAATGTAGCTTTCGCCAACTAGCTGGCCGGTGAGCATGAAGGACAAATGCAACAGCGAAGAAAGTACACGCAACCTTTCCAAGCGCAGCTCACTCGCCCATTCCAGCAAACGCAGTATACAGGACAGGTTATAATTCTTACTTTAATACACTTTCGGACGAGTAAAATTGATTTTCCAACTGATATTAAATAAAGAGACTGATGTCGCTAAGGATGAAAGTTAAGGAAGGGTGCTTATGGCATGAAGTAACGGAACACCTGCAGATGTACTATGTCTATCATTCCACTTGAAATATACGTAGGCTATATGAGAAATGATGTGTAGCAAATATGCAATATCGTGGCCAATCAGTTTGGCAGTGTGTAACTCATTTACAAGTTGCACGTATCCGCACGTAGCTAAATATCAATCAATTATTATGTCACACACTATTGTTGAATATGTCTATATCTAGTCAATGCAATATAAAATTTTACATTTTCTATGTTAATTCATTGACATAGATTTTAGCAGTGGATGAATTGAAAATGTTTAGCATTGGACATTTACATGTGACATTACTTTTTTAGCATCACCTTCAACCATGGAAATTAATAATACCATAGAAAGTCTTAGAATGGAAATTGCATGAAAATTATGGCACACTCCGGGGGAACTTACTTGAGGCAAAAAGCAAATTTTGCCAGCTGGCTTTCTTGTTTTTGGGTTGGCATTTTCAATTATCAAGTCAATTTGTGATCTGGATTGTTGCCCCTAGTCCAAAGATCATGTACACAAAAGCAATAGTGAAATTACAAAATAGTGCAGCGACTGGATGACAAAGAAGGAAATCCTTTAAAACGTTCTGTATGGTCATCATTTTGAAATATCGCTCCTATAATCATTCAAGAGTATAATCAGACACATATGCAACTTGTAATGTCGATTTACAGAGCATGCATCCATTCTCGCTTTTAGCGAGCCAGCGTGCGGTCGTCTCGCGCTCCTCGTTTTCCCCGTCTTAACTATTCCTCGTCGTCACTTCTCCAATTTTGCTTGCTATTCTCCGAAAATATCTATCTTTCTACCTCACTGACCTTGTATTGCTGCTACATCCTCCATCTGCCTTATTGCCTATCTTACGCATCTACTCAAACCTTACAAATTGTATGTTTTACGATTACTGACATACCGATATTTACTATGCATTCACCAAGGATTTCATCATCGTTTGGGGACTTCAGCTGACTCATCGCTCGTCTGTGTGTTCCTCTTGGTCCCCTTAGTTCATGGCCAAACCCGCTTCGCCTTGTGATTCCTCTCCCCGGATTGTTTACTCTCGCTCTGCACTCTTGGCATGTCGCCCACCAGTCCATCTACATGGCTCTGACGCGTGTCCTTTGAGAAGAAAAGTAAGACGCCGTCTGTGGCACTTCGGAATTCTCCGTCGCAATTATTTTGGTGCTCTCCCTAATATTGCTATCGCTACGTCTGATCACCCACCGGCCTCAGCTACTGTGATCTCTTCTCCCAACTCCTTGCAAGAGACCTACGAAGCTGCGTCATTTGCCATTCCCGTTCGTGTCACCTATCGTCGCCCTCAACCCTTATCTATCAACCCAGCTGATACATCAGCTGATGACCAAGAATTATCGTGGCGCGTAAGACACAAACGCAACACACAAAAACCACACAACGACCGACAAAAAGTGTTAATCAATATCAAACGCCATACAAAAAAGAAATGCAGAACACGAGTGATCCGTCATCCTTCGATAGTTCTCACCAACGCCCGCTCATTAAGGAACAAATTCGACGAATTTTCCCTGCGACTTCGCTCCATCAAACCTGGAATAGCAATTGTTTGTGAAACGTGGCTTGACGATACTACCGACACATCCTGGCTCAACATTCCTAATTATCAGCAAATTCGAAAGGATCGAGGCAGCCCTGGTGGAGGCATACTGGTATATTGTTCAGACAATCATGACATACGTAGCTGTGACTGCATCCCGGCAATCAATACATCTCACAAAGCGCTGATATCCGAATTCTTGACGTTCATTATTGATTCTAATGTGCTGGTGATTGCTCTATATCATCCTTATTGGGGAAGTTCCCCTCTTCACGATGCGGTTATCGACATTCTAATAGATATTGTAGCACATGGTCGAAATCATCATTCGGTTTCCAGTGTGCTGATATGTGGTGACTTCAATGGTTTGGCTGCCCGAGTTCCCCAAATTAATGCGCTCCTCGGTACAAGCAGCTTGTTTGATTTTCATACTCGCTGTGGTGCTCAGTTGGACTTTGTTCTCACAGATTGCAAGGAAGCTTATAGCGATACATGTGCGCTCCCACCCTTGGCTCGCTCTGACCACAATGTAGTCCATTGCAAGGCATCGAACAAATACCCACGTCCACGTGTTACAAAGATACAATATCGGAAAAAGCTACCAGCCAGCTGTGCCAGATTCAGAGAGGCTTTGACTGCGACATCAAGTTTCCTCGAGAGTGTTATGTTCGAATGCGACACTGATGAAGCAGCACGTGTATTAACAGACGGATTATCTGAACTATATAATTCTGTGTTTCCCTGAAAGACTCTCCGGCTTCGTAATGACGACAAGGCATGGGTCAAACCATCATTAAAGCTTCTTATAAACGCACGCGATCGGGCCTATGCAGAAAGAAAACATCTCAAATATCTGAGACTGCGTGATACAGTAATTGCTCATATTCGTGACTTGAAGAGGAATTTTCTCAATTCTGTGCCTTGCAACAACAGTAACAGCAACTCACGAAAATGGAAAGCAGTTAATGAACTAATTCATCACAAGAAAAAGCCAACTCAAGTCAATGTCAATGATATGCTTGAAGTATTTTCACAAACATTTGTCCCCTCTGACATTGATGGCATTCTTGAGCAATTGGATACCATGCCATATAATGCACCCTTATCTGTCACTCAGAACGAAGTATTTGACATTTTGATCCATCTGAAAAAAGGCTCACCAGGACCTGACGAAGTTCCCTTTTGGGTATTGCGGGACTTTGCTGATATACTGGCTCCTTCTATCCAACATGTGATTAATTTAAGTCTTGCTTCCGGTGTGATGCCAACTTGTTGGAGGAGGGCTAATGTTGTGCCTATCCCCAAAGTCAGCCAACCTAAACTTACTGATTATCGCCCTATTTCTTTACTACCGATTCTTTCTAAAGTGATCTAGAAGCTTGTTTTGAAAAAGTGGCTTTACCAGAGCGTTTCACCAATTGGACCAACTCAATTCGCCTTTGTACCAAGGACTGGTCAAGGAACTGTGACGGCACTCACCTACACGATTCATCGTATTTTATCCCATCTAGACACTCCGGGAGCCGTTAGACTTCTGATGTTGGATTACAGCAAGGCATTTGACAGAATACCACATCAGGTTATTCTACAATCCTTGATTGACAAAAATGCTCCAAAAGAACTGTTGCTCTGGATTGCATCATATCTGTCTGTGCGAGAACAAAGAATTAAATGCAATGGTAACTATTCATTGTGGTTTAGAGCCACAAGTGGAGTCCCTCAGGGAGGCGTGTTAGCTCCATTGTTGTTTGCCTCAGCAATGGACAGCTTGGAGCCAAAGTTTGGAAACTCCACCCTGGTAAAATTTGCAGATGACATATCAGTGCTGCACTGCATTCGCGAAGTCGAGGACGATAAGCTCAGTGAGGAGCTGAATCATATACTGACATGGTCTCATGAGCATGGCATGCATTTGAACTATATGAAAACCAAGGTCATGAACTTCAATACTAAGAAGGCCCTCAACCTTTCAGCTCTCTGTGACCCAGAATCATCAACCATTATTGAGGAAGTTAGCTCTGCCAAACTTCTGGGAATTGTTCTTGACAACAAGCTCAATTGGCAACAGCATCTCGACCACACACTTTCGAAAGCTAGACGCCGAATTTATCTACTACACTGCCTAAAACAAATTTCGCCGAATAACCACCAATTGCTCCGAACCGTGTACGTGACCATGATAAGATCTATCTTGACATATGCTTATCCCGCGTGGTGCAACATCACTGCCTCGAGATTCAGACATATTGCTAGCCTTGAAAAGCGATTGTGCAAGTTTTTCGGTTTTAGCTGTTCAGAGGATATTACCAGCTTCTGTTTGCGAACGGCCGAGCAATTAGCATTAAAGGCAGAAGATGAGGAACACCCATTACATCTTATTCACGATAGCGAAGAAACTCGACATAGTGAAAGACTTGGTAGTCGGAACAGAAAACTCAGATCAAGAACAATGCGCTTCCAAAATTCTTTTATTCGCTTTGCCTGACTTCTATCTGATTCTACTTCTGATGTATTTTATAAATGATTTGTGTAACGCTACTTCTGAATAACCACCGGTTGTGAAGTACGAATAAAGCTACATTATTATTATTATTATTAATGCATTGCTACAGCTTGAAATCAGAGGCCAAGAAATCTCAGAGTATTCATTTTACATTGAGGGATTCCCCTGTTCATTATATTTGAACAATTTTCAAAACCTTTGCATGCTTTCGAATATGAGCCTTCAAAATATCATCACACTATGTCATATAAATCATTTAGTGATTAATTGAAAAGTTCCAGCGACATTTTATTTATCTGAAAAATGACTGTCGCTAAAGAAGCTTTCGATGTGTTTATTCCAGAAAAGCGCTAGTTTCTTGACCATTAGAAGGAGAAATTATCCAACAATTAGAATTTTTATCTTTGAATTCTTGAAATGTTCTTGCAACCAGTACACCGACTACTTTCGATTATGACTCTGAACCAATTTTTGATTCGCATTCCAGTATTGAAAAATAGTTGTCAATGACTGCCACAAATAGACACAGTATATTAATCCATGGAATACCGGTAGTGTGCTAATTCACATGAAACAATGCTGCCATCTCACTTAAAGTTCTCTTCATGAAAATCCTGCAATTTCCTGTCAACAACTTCCACAACCAACTTGGCAAATAGATTGACTATGATGCGATGTTTTAGATCGAAGCAGATCTACAAACCATAGATTTTTCCATGTGCCAACATTGTACATAGGGAAGATATCAAACGTCCATTCTAGTGTACTATTATCTACTTCTATGGTTTTGAGTATTTATATGGTTCATTGCGATGTCTATATTCAACCAGGGATGTCTATGAAACATTTTCTATGCTTCATAGACATCCCTGATTCAACAATAGCAATGTGAACTCGTATATACTGATTGAAAATGTAGAACTCGCTTCGCTCGTTCTACATTTTCATTGTCGTATAGACATCGCATTAACATTGCCATATTTGCGCAGAAGCCGCAGTTTTTTGCTTTTCAACATCTGAGATGCCTTCAGACGATTCTATTTCAATTTCAAATACTGTCAATCACTTCTACTGACAACAGAAAGAGAAAGTTGATTACAAAACCGAAGAGAAAAGTTCTCATAACTTGAAATGTCTCAAACCATTTGTTGATAATATGGAAAACTTCCTCCCCGCTTTGTTGATCAATCAACGATTGACAACGACACAAGTTTGCTTTACCGATCTGATAATGTCCGACTTCCTATTTTCACAATCAGAGGATGATCAAATACAAATTCTGTCATTTATCGCAACAAACTCCTGTGAAGCTGATAGACCTTAAATGAACTGTTTGATATGAAGGTTTGATCAAAACAAAGTGTGCGCGCTTGTAGCATTTTTTATGAATATCAATTTTCTATAATTGTCTTCGAGATATATTCCCCAGGCAATGTTTTAATCCTGATTTCGACATATATAATTCATCAGCAGCGGTTGCAACTATCAATGACAAAGTTACCGCTGAAATTCAGAATTTCAGATCCATCATATATTTCGCAATTCATTCTCATGTACATAAATAATCCTGATGTGAATATCCCCATTCAATTATATTGATGACTTATGTTGTGTTATCGAAACATTTGTTACTTGAACATTTTGTAAAATATTGTGGCATGAGCAAAGCTTTCTTGATTGCGAATGCAGTGAATGCTGATTATAGACCTACACGAATATGTGGCACTTGATTTCAAAAGGATTCTGAAGTTAGAACTGATGTTGGATGAGCTAAAGCACAATGATTTCAATTTCTCATTAAAATTGGCAACATTTTAGTCTTTTCAAAGTTTTGGAAATTTCAATGCAACTTGATTAATTTCCTGTTCAATCATAGCATTCTTTGTGTGGTGGCATGCTCTTTCTATTGTCACCGCATCGCAACACAGCACGAAAGGGGAAAACAAATATTCAACTATCCTCTGTCTTGTTATTTTATAATTGTGTTTATTCTGTCTTGTTACTTTATAAGTCAATGCTATCTTTTGGTAAATAAAAGTTCCCAAACAAAGTAAAAGGAAAGTTGAGCAGTTCCCTCAGTTTGCGACCATTGAGTTATGAATTTGCTTCCACACCTTGGTATTCAAATTCCCAGCTACACTACTCAAATTTTGAGTAGATTTTTCCTGTTTATTAAGGACATCGAGCGGACGCTTATCCACTTCACTGCCCAATGATAAATTATTTTTCTACGTGTATACATAACAAGATATCGAGGTTATCACTATCTACAGCCATCGCCTCATAGCAACTACTTGAGGAGTCCATGTCACAGTCATGGTAGGCTTGAAGCTCGACCAAGAAATAATTCAGAATACCTGATCGCTTTCAGAAACACTCAAAAATACGGAGTGGCACTCAGAGTAGTTCAACAATCTAGCCCAATCCAACCAACACCAAACTAGCAACAGCCCTGCACCAACCTGGAAGGCCTTGACATGTTAAAATGGATGGCGAGTGTATGTGACATGATCGGAAGGTCTTCTCTGCTGTTGGAAGCAAAACTCACTGTCTTGGTTTGCCCGAGCGCTCTCGAGGTTCGTCGGACATCATAGTCAATAATCAAACGATTGATTATGATGCCCGACGAACCCCGAAAGCGCTCGCGCAAACCCAAACATTGAGTTTTGCTACTCACAGCCATGGACGGCTAGAAATCTATGGACTGATCGCAGATATCCAGGCAATACCACTGGAGGTCAACTATACTAAAAGTCAAGTAATCAAAAACAATTATATTTTATCAAACTTTTTCAGAGACAGATGTGAAAAGAAAGTCAAAAATTGCCACGTAGCTTTTGTAACTTGCATTGATTTTTCTCCTTCATGCTGGATTCCGAAAGATCCTTAGTGAGGTTCTTTGCTACACAGTTAAAAAAACAGATAAAAACTCTCACCAGAATGTCATGCCCATTACAACATAAAGTGTTCCCTGAAATTACCTCTTTTTTATCTTTTTTTGCGCTGGAAATTATTGAATATATTTTTTACACAATGTGTTGGATCAAATACAAGAAAATTTGACCTGTCATTGTAAAAAGGATGTTTGATTTCAGGCAAAAGATCACCTCCACACAGAAGTCGAAAGAACGATCTGTTTACTGAATGGTTGTCGACAGAAACAGACAACTTTGTATCACTCACCGTTTTTAGAATTGAAAGAAAAATATCATGTTGCATAGAAGCGGTTAGTTTTGTCATCGGAAATAAACCGACAACATCCCTGTACTTTCCGGCGACAGATTTAATCCTGAACCTCAGTACCGTTGATACAACATTTCTTTTTGACGTATCTTTTGACATATCAACACATCTTTTTGACCAATGACTTTTCCATTCGAAAACTCCACCCTCTTCGCAACGTAGACTTCGTCGATGATGATCATCACGTGACGTTGAATATCATTCAATTTTGAATACCGCATTGTCAAATACCGTTCATCACATATTCCTGGATCACTTCTAACAGATCTGGTTAGTTTGGTAAGTAAGCCAACAGAAGGGAGCGTTGAAATGTTTTGCGATAATAAGGCACGATAGCTTGATGGACCGCTTGTGTAAATGGTAAAAGCTAGCAGAAGCAAACCTGGGGAGAAACGTCGACGATTTTTCAACAAATTGAGCAATTCTAACTGCTCTACGACAAATTCAACGGTGCGATGCTTGTCAGAATCAGGATCGGATTCACACAAAAATTCTTTCAATGTCGACACGGCCTTTTCAATCGACGATTCGGGATTGCTGTCATTCCAAACGAGTGACTTGAGAAATGCCATCAGATTGACAACTTGAGAAAATAGCGTTACCTTGCTCGATGAAGAAATATGTGAAAATTCACTCTTCTTTATAATGGTTTCTCTGCAGGCAACCGTTATGTACATCTCATCGGAGACTGTGATGGAACCAAGAAGTTTTGGTATCTCTTCTATGGCGATCGTGTAAATCAGAATACCGTCCGTCCAACTAGTGAAATAAAAATCCACTAGGGATTTCAGCTGATAATTTTGAGAGCTTCAACATCAAGTCAGATGTTGACGAAAGAACAACATTCATGAAAATGAATTCGTCTTTCTTCGTTAAGCATGTGTATCGCTGCCTACGCTTCTCAGATCAATCCTTCAGGAATGAATAGTCATTTCTTCGTTAGCCTGTATATCGCTGCCCTTACGCTTCTCAGATGTAGGTGGATCATCTCTACGATGCGTTTCATAGGAACAACAAAATGATTGCCATTACAGGAATAAAAATTACACGGGCGTCCGGAAGACTTGTAGGAAGCTATGTAAAATTAGTTTTGAGTTTTCATAGACCTATTTCACATTTTTCTTTTTGATAAAATCACTTAGCGATCAGTCCCAGGTTGATAGTATTCTAGCTGCTCCAATCACAGGCAGAAATGATTCCGATTTATCCGACCTTATATAGCTGCTCTAATGGGAGGGTCCCCATCAAGCTCCTTAAGCCGGGTTCGTTTGCACCTGTGTTATGATGACTTCCAACAAAAACAATCCTGTCAGTAATCCTCCATATTATCAGGGACGTTGACTCTGGCACTATGTATATTCTAACATATAAAAATATGAATTATTTTCTATGATAAATTAAAGATCCTATGACTAAAAATTTGTTATCAAAGTAATGTTTCTGATACAAGAAATTATCATTGCCAGATCATAGACCTTCAGTGGTATTAGAAATTTGATAAATTGCCTTAGCGATCAGTCCAGGTGATAGTATTCTAGCTGTCCATGTCACAGCAGAGATGACCTTCCGATCATGACTTATATAGCTGCTCTAATGGGAGGGTCCCCATCAAGCTCCTTAAGCCGGGTTCGTTTGCACCTGTGTTATGATGACTTCCAACAAAAACAATCCTGTCAGTAATCCTCCATATTATCAGGGACGTTGACTCTGGCACTATGTATATTCTAACATATAAAAATATGAATTATTTATAATATAAATTATAGATGAACAGTTAAAAATATGTATATTTTGATGTTATTCAAACAACAAATCAATCTTGACAATGTCGTTTTGTATGCATAAGTTACAATATCAAATAGAGGCATAGGCAGCATAAACAGAGATGATCATTATCTGTATTCAGCAAAAAATCAAAGATGCTAGGAAAGCCGTCCCCTTAATTGGTTATCTTAAATTTTGAAATGCCAGTTTCAATACAAAAATTGAGTGAACTAGGACAAATGAGCACCGCTCTCAGAAAGCTCCCACACGAAATATGTAGTAATGTGAATTTCATGTCTTTCTGAGTAATATTTAAGAAGTATAGAGAGTGGCCGAGGGTTCAAAAGTTGGTACTTACGGGATTAACTCCTCCCACGTTTTCAAATTTGTCTAAAATCCTGAGAAATGAATCAATCCTCACAAAACTTTAAGTACACATAAGTGAGGATATGTTCTACCCACATACCCAAATTTGTGCCAATCGGACAAGTAGTTTTTGAATTCGGGGCGATAACTTGAAGTGCAGATATGTCTGCAGCTTGATCTGACTTTTTCTGACCTCATCGTCTCAGCAGAAAGCACTTGGGGTCAACAAAGTCATTTCCCGATAACTCGTGGGGCGATGATGACCAAGCTTGCATCTCTTACGCCATCATTTTTATTTTAAAAAGGTATGGCAAGGTAGTGGTCGTGGGAAGATTCCAAGTAGCAGTGGGTGAGATGAAGAGGGAGATAGAACAATGCACACACTGAGTAAGAATAATGCGTCGAATAGATGAAGTCATATCAAGCTGTTGACATACTTCTCTACACTTCACGATATCGTCTCTAATGCAATAAGTGCTCGTCTAATCTGCATAAAATTTTGTGAGTGGGTAGAAAATATGCTTAAGTACATCTGCCTTAAGTTTGGTGACGATTGATGCATTTTTTCAGATTTTAGACAAATTTGAAAACCTGGGGAAGATAATCCGCGCTAAAAGTATTATTGAAAGTGTTGTTTGCCGCATAAAGCATTTTAATGCACTATTCACGTTGCAAGATTCTCGCTGATAGAGTTAGTAAGATGCTGTTCTCTGCTCAGCAGAAACAATTCATTATCAGGGAATCGACTGATGAAGCGAAAATATTAGCAAGTAACATTTTCTGAGATTTATCCGTGTTCTCCTTTTCGTGATTGACTTGCACGAATGAAGTGAATAGAGAAAACTTTAATGGAAATAATGGGACTTTTATTTACTCAGCTATAAATCAACTGTCAATCAGTTTCATGTCTAATAGTTCAAAACGTTGGTCATTGCCAATATTAATTCATCTGATGCTTTAGAGGGTGTTGAAGTCTGCTCACCGAAGACAAAAGAAATTTGGAAAAACGTCCACTACAAATTATTTTTGTGGAATTTTGTCAAGCATTTGTTTTCTATTCGCAAACGCTTTCATAACTTCAAACTGTAGTGAACCGTCAGAACTTTAATGTAATACAACAACCAAGACAGGAAACTCAATCTAAAATCAAATTTGCACCTATCATTTTGCATTGTCAATATGTAATAGATGAAGAACTGCGTAAAAGTTCAGGGACGATCACAGATGTTATTATGTACAGTTGAATGTATAGCTGCAGTGAGGAACAGGATGAAATGTACTCAACTCTCAATATTCTGTGAAATGTCGCAAATGCTGATTTAGCGTCGAACATCGCTCAAGGTTCGTCAGATCTTTCTAAGATCGATAAAGATGACTCACCCTCCCACTCACTGCCATAGAAATCTGACATGAATTGTTGCACAAAACATTTAGATGATCATAATTGAAAATGAATTCAATGAAATTCTTCTGATTAGCGTCCATACGTAACTTTGCTGCAGGAAAATATAGTAAATACAACACAACACGACATTTTAACTTGTTTTTTGAAATCGAATTCAAAATTCAAGTGAAATATAAATCGGCAGTCAATTTGGCTAATATTAGTGAAACGATATCTGTGGTAGGATGTAGTTTCATCAATTTAAGATAGAACTGTTGGATATTATTAAAATATAATGCCGAAATAGCTTTTATGAAAACCAATTAGACATTTATGTTCAAAAAATTTTAAATGGAAGCGATAACGTTCATCAATAATGCATGCAGACTAAGTGACATCTGGGCAGTAGCCCTTCATTAATGATTAAGCACTTGACATCGGCATTAAGGCGGATTTGAAAGTATTGGATTGTATGCTATTTTCAGAAAATGACTTCAAATGTAAAGAGAAATTGTACAAATGAAGAATCTTTACAAAGTGTGTTGACAAGGTACCAGCACCTTACCATAGTCGCCCATGAAAGCCGACATTCTTTACGTATTGCTGTCCAGACAAAGCATGTCCACGGGCTAATGGTGGTTTCAATGTGCATGTTCGCTCTATACAGGGATTTTGAATTGTTTGCAGTTATTTTATCGTTGTCAACATACAGATTCTACACACTGATATTTAAAGACTATATTCAGTTATTGCATACAATGCAAAAATACATTTATTTCATTGACATGAAATTTGGGCTTTTTCCGCCCTCCTGGGCAGCGGTATTGTTCTATAATCTTGCAGGTTACCGTATGTTTGAAGTGATGTTGATGTCAACGCTGTCATCCTCTTATTTATTCATGAAGCTGGTTGACACGTTGTCATTATCGTGTATCAAACTGGTCAAGTATCTCTTAAGTTGTCAAACTCTTCATGTTTGAGCCTCATCAATCTCCACACTTGAGAAATGTCAGCTGGTAATTCACCCAGTAATTGAATTATTGAAATTTTGGTTTTGAGAACACTTTCATAAGATAATGGAGAGTGTTTTCATCAATTTTAAATGATGTGAATTGACTGTTAACTTTAACTGGTCATTGTGCTTTGGTTTTGAAAGTTCACATTTAAAAAAAATGCAGAGGAAATGTAAAACAATTAGCATCAAGTGAATATCAATTCAAATTTGCATTCTAGTCTTCCGTTTGCTAACGTCAAGAAATACGTTTAAGAGGAAAAGTGTGAGAAATTAAAATACAATCGACTCTTTGAAAGTGTCTCGTAAAGAGAACAGACTCCCAAGGTTCTGTAACATTGTGGCGGTAAATTTAGAAGCAGATGCACTTTTGAATGTCTACAAAATCTATGTTATGACGCCATTTCAATGAGGATGGTTTGTCGGGTACAGAAACCTCTGTCACAACGTTTCATATGGAAAAGTAGTTTTGCAAATGTACAATCAATTCTGTACATCAGGCTAACAGGTTTTGATGGGTCTCTCTCTCTCTTTGATCGCTTTTTTGGTATTATTTTTCCTATTGAGATATCATTGATATTATTTGATTTCTGGAGATATTAATCCTTTTGCTGAAGTGACATTTTCTATTGTTTTTCTAACTTATTGACTACATCACAACAGTCAATATCGGGAACGTGTACATGATTTCAGCTCATAGACATTAATCTATGCTGCCATGGAAGCATTATCACCATTAAGCTGACTTGCAAGGAACGCATTTGATCAATCTGAGCATTTGATTGATGCAGAATTTGGAGTTACATTTTCAGTCGAATCAGCTATTATGCTGTCTACACTTTTCTTCAATAAATCACAATATTAGTCAGAAATGACTATTACACAACATGTTTGCTTCAAATATAACTAATAATAAATAAACCTACTTTTCAACCATTTTCAGATATTGAAGAAGACTTTGAAGCATGTAGGTGAATAGATATCTAAAGTACCATCAAGGGTTTTGTAACAAAGCAACCAAAGCTTTTCCAAAGCAGTCAAGGCCTTTTTTTATTAAAATTTCCTGCTTGACGATGAACCACCAATGAATATTGAAATTAATCGCAAAATGGAAATTAAAACTATTATTGACATCAAATGTGTCAAGGACAAAGATCACACTCAACACATAACTTGCTTTGTAAAGTGATTGCATTCCACGAATAAGTTCAGAGTTTTCTCATTTGTCACATTCAGCAATATCCATATCTATGTTTTGATTTCCAAGTCACTTGATACAAAGTACTTCTGCAACCAACGACGATTACGGTTTGTTGGAGCACCGATCTGTTGGATTCAAATAAACTCTCTGCATGCCATTAGGTAAATGGTCTTCTTTTGATAAGTCAACAGCTATTCAGGCAAACTTTATTTCCCCAGCGATGTGTTATAGCTTTATAAGTCTGTCAACTTTAGTCAATTTTAGTGGAGCAATTCATTTCTATGGCTGTAGAAGTGATGAAGACAGCTGTTTTATTGCTCTTCATATATAAATTATCATTGTTAAGTATTTCTTATTGGAAAGTTACGCACATCACAATACATTTCAACAACTGCATATAAAGAAGTTATTAAGGCAGAATCTCCCATTGAATGACAATTGCATTGTATACTCGTATGAGACAGCTGAAGAACAATTTATGGTACTTCTATTCTCCCCCTCCCACATTTCTGTTGTTGACACCCGCAAGTACTACATCGTCAGCGATCTTCTTTTGCTTTTTTAAAGCTTGCTAAGAATAATATCTTTCCTTACATATTGTGTAATAATTATTGTGCTAACAATTGAGAGATACTCAGCATGAAATACTTTGAAGATTTCTACGTCAAAATTCAGAGATAGGATCATCCTCTACAGTCAATACGATGTACGTAGCATCACATTTTAGAAACGGTCGCATTCTTGTTGAGGCAAGTTGCACAAAATATCGGCAGAACTGTTTTGCTGTTTTGTCAACATCAATATCTTCCGAACGATAACGACAATAACCACAGGGCTAGCCCCTAGACGTTGGCAGCCGTGCAGTGCTCCGCCAACATGTCCTGGTATGCCATGACACCGGCTTGAGTCTCTTTTTGAACCATAACACCAATATCACGGGACCGGTGGGGATGTTATCGAAGTTGTTTATGAGGACCACATGTACCGGTAGACCTTCATTTGCTGACTTCTCGAATTATGAATATACTCAATAGCTTTTTATTCTTATGAAAATTGCCTGCCTGGATAAGCTGCATGCGCTTTGTCAAAAAATGACAATTATGAAGCAGCGGTCAGTTACGTATCCTTTTTACGCATGCAAGAAATTTTTCTATTCATTACACGTCATCCACATCCACACATTCTCCAAACTAAAGCTTCTTGAGTGTTAATTTCTCAATGGAATATTCAATAACGTAGCTGAACGCAAACGAACAAAAGATAAAACTATTCTTTGTCACTAAATGAAATATATGATCGCGTTGACGCCAATTCATTTGGCGAAAAGTGAAATTGCTCTACAAGAGTTTCCGAAGCAGTATTTAAAGGATAATTTCTATCACAATGTACTTCTGGACTTTCTGGACATTGAAAGCTTTTAAATGAATCTTGGCGCCGGTACGGTGGTTTAGGCATACTTAAGAACTGCTCAAAGTTCCCAAGCAAGATGCAGTGGAAATCGCAAGCAATGAAAAAATTGAAATGCCGATCTATTTTGCGAAATCTATGCTATTTAAACAAATCTATTTGCCGTAGGATTGCATTAATCAAAAATTTGTACAACTGATGAATTTGCTTGTCTAATTCATTCAAGCCACATACAGAATATTTTGCGCCGTGAATTTCATCTTATTTGGTTCAGCAACAATTTGGAAGTTGAGGAGGAGATCACAGGACCCCCAACCCTTCAGGACATGAATGTGTTCCAGAGTTCAGCACGAATAGGGTGAATACAAAGACATCGGAATAATACCTACGTGGGGTATCAACTTTATGAGATAGATAAATAGGATATCCCTTACATCTATATATTCTTTATTGTGTTTGTTGCTTGTCAGTTGTCACTGAGGATGATATGTCACATTTGTACTGAATCGCGTATGATAATGAACTCTGCACGTGTACAACTTTATCAGCTATGCAATGATATCGACGAAGCAATCCATGAAACATACTTTTAAGTTATGGAACTATGAAGCCACTCCAGTTAAATAAAGGAAGTGAAAATGTGGAGAGTGTGCATAATAACTCTTTTATGTTTCGAGAATAGGATGCCTTGATGAGTATCTAATTCGAATAACATTCCATCTATACAAGATAATTTCTCTTCAATGCATCAATGCATATTGTGCAGTATGAGGCAGCCAGCTTTATGCTTCGTTTGTTGCGATCCTAGGGGTGTTTTTTTTTATGCCTAAAGGTCAACGATTGCGCTGTGATTCTCTTCCAGTCATCTCTTCCAAAGACATAATTAACTGTCAACTTTAAATAAACCGTTAGTGAAATTCGTAGTGCTGTGAACGAAAGGTATGCTTCAAAAATGGGATAATGTCGTGATGCGAACACTCAGAATAGCTTGCGGATAATATGCGAAACATAAATTCGCTTTATTTTCATTATCGCACAGATTCGTCAAATTATGAAATTTATTGACCATGACCAATACTGGAGCCTATTGTTTCTACAACTGATCAAAATCTTTCGCTAGAAACAATTATCAATCCGTGTAACGAATATGAAGATCAGCCTTTGAACTGCCCGCTGATTTTAGATGAAATTCCGGTATTTCAAATGCTGAAAACTAGAAAAGCTGTAGGAATAATGGTGAATTGACGCAATAAAATTTTATCTGGCAATGGCCCCTGGTATTGTTCCTAAATAAAACATCCTGCAATTTTTTCCAATGGGACTCTCATAATACACTTTTTATAGAAATACTGAATTTTTAAATTTTCAAAAGAACTCTGTATGTGACTTTCTCTGCAGAACACCGTCCTGCTAGAACGATGTTTACGAATCATATTGCAGAGTATACTAATTACACTTTGTTTAATCAATTTTAGCCATTAATTACACATTTATCATTAGAAATTAATCTATCTAAGAACACAACACTACCTCATTCAATGACGGAATTGCCCTTTGACTGTACAATCGCTGCATTTCTTTACAAGGTACTCACTGGGAAGCACTGGGAAGCACTGGAAAGTCCTGTGATGCTATGAAAACTCATATACTTGTCATGCTGATCAATTAAGCGATGAGGATCCAATGCGAGTGTCTGTCTAATTGCTCATCTAATTATTTCGCACTTAGATAGCCTCGTCACAGTAGAGAAAGCCCAGTGTTTGAGAGGAGTGAAGTATTTTTTGGCATTACGAGGAGCAAAAATGAATTGAGAGTCGAGGAAAATTGAAAATGGCATGTTTGAAGCTTTAAGGAAATATGTTGATCATAATACGCAAAGATTTCCCACATAATGATGTATATATTATGCAAAATGTTTCTTTGTCAAATTGGCAGTGAATTAGCTGGCTAAAAAGTCTGAAGAATTTTCATATCTTAGAAATTCTATTTGTTAGCTAACTTGAGAAAAACCAATTTAAGACAAGTAACCTGTCAATTGATAAATTTATCAAATCTCAACAGACTACTCATTACAAGTTAAGACAAGTAACCTGGCAATTAATAAATTTCGTAGTAAAAGTAGTAGCGCCTGCGTGAAGCCCCTCAATCTCGGATGCGGTATTAAGTGATTGCAGAATGCAGTCCACCCTCCACGTGCCTGCGTTAAAGCAGTGACTTCCTGGCTAATTCACGCTCTCAACAGATGGTCCGGTGGCCTTTTGGTTAGAGGGCATGCTTGCACGTCCTCTAGCTTCAATGTCGCTGGTTCAAACCTGCCCACGACTGATGAGGCCCAACAGGCCGAAACATGTCTCGTGGTGGTTACATCTGTTGAGATTCAATAAAAACCAATTTGTTGAACAAATGACCACACATGAAAATAGATGATTCAATGTTTTAATGTAAATAACCCTAATTATTTATTATTACAGATATTTTCTACGTTTGCGGCTTCTCTTTGAAACTATGATAATTTCAGGTTCCCCCTCTGGATAGGAAGGATGCAGTATCGGATAATGTGATGTATTTACGTTGACACAACGCGAAATAAATTATCTGAAATCACAACTTTGATAAATTCAAATTCTAGCCTGCGATATTGCCCTTTTGAAGTGCTCATATTAGAGACGATAGAAAAGGAAGAAATAAAAACTAAACCACTCTCAAAGGATAGAATATGAGGAGCACAAAAAAAGTTTCAGCAGCCCTAATTTTGAAAGATGTAAGTGATTGACAGGCTATAGTAAACATAAGAGTCTTGCGTTGGCGAGAGCTTCCTCGAGAGTGAATATTCTCTGTAGTGATCTCAGCCCCTTGACCAAGGCGATCAAGCGCCATGTGAGAAATCAACATCGCATTTTCATTGTCATTTGACGTCTAAAATCTTAGGAAAACAAGAGTCGCGTTGACGAACAATCAGCTTAGGATTGCATACTTGTGAGACCAGAAAAAGAGGCTGTCACATAGGACTCACAGTGATTCATAATTCAAATGCAGTATAGTCAATATTGGGTAGTCTGTGGACTTCACAGTAACTTTCATTTAACTATCAGTTTCTATTTTTCACGTGATTTCATTTAATTCTGTAGTCACGTATGTCAGCATGACTTGAATGTTCATGATGGCCCACTTGTGCGAGTATGAAAATTCACTGAAATTAAGACAGCGTCAAATAAAATTATTTTATGCAGTTCATGCTGTCTGCTGCAGAAATATAGGAATCCACTATGGAGCGAAGGCCTATGGTCTCGGAGCACGCGACGCCACTGATGCTGGGATTCTCATCGAATAGTTGATAAATGATTGAAATGCAATTAACAATATTTTTGCTTCTTATCTTACTACACTGTAAGTTCAATAACTATGGCTGATGCATCTCCAGAAGGCATGGTAGATTCAACCAAACGTCAATATATTATCATAAGCAGTGACATATCACAAGTAATGCAATGTCTTTTAAATTCAAACATAGTTAATAGTATAGCAACATGTAAGATATAAGAAGTGCTATGTCAAGAGGAACACTAGGTCATAGACTGTCAATCAATCAAGATATCAACACACAACTTGTTAGATATCTCTACAACATAACAATGGCATTCGCGGAAGCAAAGTTCCTGTTGAAAATTTCAATCCTGTTTGGACATTTCAATTAAAAATACCGTGCGTCAGTTCACCCGCCGGGACAGATGCGAAGCAGAAAGTTTGGCGACTATCCTTGGTTCAACTTCTTTACTCGACGCTCAACAAGCAGCTGCAAACAGGGCTCAAAACCTTTTGCTCGCCAAGAGCTACTCGTGGGAGTACGTAAGCCAATTGACTCAATACAAAGAAGATCTTGGAGCCGGATTACCTGTACAACCTCCAGTGCAACCGTCTAGACATTACGGCCGGAAGAATCTACGCGACTATGTGCGCAAGAATGCAGTGGAACGTGGATCTCGACGCGGAGGAAGACGAGGTCAACGAGGTGGCTCCTCTTCGGCAGGTGCAACTTAGCCAACCTCGGGAGCAGGTATCTACACCTATCGTCCTCTCCTCCGATGAGGAAGACCTTCCTCCTACGAGCCTGGGGTTGTTGCATCCTCCGCTGTCAGCCGGCGAGACCCCAGGACTACATCAACACACGACGCTGGACACTCCGGTTCCAGACATCACTTCGCCCTCGGCTTCTGCACTTCCGTCGCTCGCCGACGAGGCCGACTCGTGGTCTTTACCTCCGTTGCCAGCCGACGAGGACCAAGGATCCAGCATCTCCGAACCTTCGGGGTTTTGTACTCCCCTCAGGTCACCCCCGACGCCAGGCCGCATTCAACTACCGGAAGCCGGGGAGCTGAACCTGCACATTCTCGCCTTGCTCGACGACGAGCAATGTTCCGTCTCCAGTTGGCACTCCGATTACACACACTCCGTCTCCACTCCTGGTCGGCCTCGCCGTAGCCTATAGTAGGACCTCGCATCCTGTCAGCATTTCCGGACATCATGGATTTGCCGGACTGGGCACAACGGATTCCCAATCGGCCACCCCATCAGGACGGCGCAGAGTCACTGGACAGCGAGTGGCTGACAGATTCGGACCTCAGACTCCAACCCAGACCGACAGCAATCACAGTTCCAAATCTGCCGGCCCTTCCTGGAGCTACTCCATTGCCCCGTTGGGGCCCAGTGTCAACACGTACACACAACGGTGGAATCCGACCCTATGCGGCTGTCAAGTGTTCTTCCGGACGTCCCATACGTCATTCGCCCGATGAAAGTGCTGCCATACATCAGTACATCACGCAACTCCATTCCTTAGGCATCATCCGTTCAGCGCGCAGAGGTCCGTATATCTCATACCCGTTCACAATTCCTAAGCCGGATGGCACCTTTCAATTCATCGTGGACTATTCTCATCTGACTCCCACATTCCGAACAGCACCTATGCATTTACCAGCCTTCGCCGCGGTCTTGCGAAACCTAATCATCCCAAGATCAGCAGTCGCAATCAGAATCGACCTTACGCAGGCCTTTTTCTCGGTGCCTCTGCATCCCAAGGCACAACACCTCACAACTTTCCGCCACTTAGGCAAACACTTTGCCTTCACCAGGCTCCCAATGGGTTCATCACACAGCCCTGGCGAACTCCAAAGACTATTACAAGAAATCATTCAACCGCTGAGGAAACAAGCCATCGTCTCGTGGGTGCATGTTGACGACCTACTGATAATCGCACATCCCAAACATATACATCAGCCTAAAAACCGCCTGGTCAAGCGTCTACAAACCGCCAAATTTGTAATTAATAAGAGCAAATCACAACTCAAACCTGTTCATAGATTGCAATGCGTGGGACTTGATCTTTACATCAAGAAACAACACTTCAGTCCAGCTCCAGCACACATCCGGCGCACAGAACAAATTTTGGACCGTGTAAAGAATTCACAACCAAAACCTGGAAGCAAAAGGGACCAAGTATACCGCGGGTTCATCGCGTTCATGTTAAGCGCCACCGTTCAACTTTATGCCATACTGCATGCAACATGGAGCAAAATTTTACCGGTTATTTAATGGATGGTAGACAGGAAGCATGGACCATACCCTTTCGAAAGATACCATATACACGATGGTACGTTGACGCCACACCTTCTCAAATAACAATCACCGATGGACACGCGACGTGGTCCTACGCAACACGACATTCGCAAGCTCGCAACGAACTTCTGATCACTCTTACAGCAACGGCAGCTGCATCGGCCAATGTCGTAATACTCACCGACAACATGGCAGCAAAAACTTTAAATCGCAAATCTACAGCACTTTTGTAAGCCAAGCTTCTACAACCTACCAAAAACCCACATATACATTGGGTGCGCTCCTCTTGTAATCTTGCTGATGCGCCCTCGCGCAGCAGGGCAGTGAAATCATTGAATGACTTACCTGACTGTGTGCATCCTCTCTATTTTCATTCATGTAAGCTTCTTTGTTGTATAAATGTATAACTAGTTTAATGCTTTTTTTGAAAACGTTGGACACAGCTGGCCTTTTTGTCAAGTAATGCGTATCTGTGTCCCTATTGGTCCATTACGATTGGCTATTGGCCCGTATTTAAGTAAGACTCAGCTACCCGAGCGGCGTCCACCGTGTTTCACCAAAAGTCTCCTTTGTACTGTCGTTTTCAAATAAAGAATAAAAGAAGGAAAAAACTCGGTTGGACCACCAATAGGGACACAGATACGCATTACTTGACAAAAAAGGCCAGCTGTGTCCAACGTTTTCAAAAAAAGCATTAAACTAGTTATACATTCATACAACAAAGAGACTTACATGAATGAAAACAGAGAGGATGCACACAGTCAGGTAAGTCATTCAATGATTTCACTGCCCTGTTGCGCGAAGGCGCATCAGCAAGATTACAAGAGGAGCACACCCAATGTATATGTGTGCAATTTCAATTTTTAATTCAAACGTCCATGAATTCGGCCTGTCCTTTCTATTGAAAGGCTTCATGTACTAAAGCAATAAATATAATCAGATTTCCGTGGAAAAAGCTCGTGACAACGATGTGATGCACCAGGGATATCTTCTGAAAATATGGTATCTGAGGAATTCGGATTACAGACGTCAGAGATCAAAGCAAAAGTGCGGTACCAATGTCAGAATCCAACATAATCGTTGATTCGTTCTCCAAGAGAAAAACTCAAGTCTTATGGATAAAAAAGGCGAGTTATCAAGCAAAGAAATTCATTTGACAAAGTAGAATTTTATATTTCCAATTTTGCTAATTTGACAAGGAGAAAGTAATCCAATAAGTCTATAAGACAAACTGATATCAAAAGTCATAAAGGAAACAAACGAACACAAATCTCCGAAGATAACGATTCACTTCAAATTCTTCAATAACTATCATTGCAATTATGTTATCAGGAAATGATAATCTAGAGACATAAAAATCGTAGAAATAAGACTTGCTACGAAGAAATAGTTAAAAAACAACTTCCTTTTCATTCTTGTAGAATATGAAAAGTATGCTAATGAGGAGAAGATTCTTATTCATCCCAGGAGAGGAAAAGTCAATAAACTATTATCTCCGATAGAGAATGAATTAACATACTGAGTCTATAGTTACTTTCATACACATCAAATGACAGAATATCTAGGGAATTTCAAGCCTCCTAGTAATTCATCTCAACATTGCTCATTCACTAATGTGTTTATTAATTTCTTTGTAGTAGGCCTTCGGTAACAGATCACATTTTTATGTAAATGTGTGTGTGCTTTTAGGGCGTTTGGCGCAACTTTTCTTTTGGCGGATGTCGCACACGAAAAGGCGTCATGCACGTGCTTAATATTACGCACCCATGCAGTGTTTTCCTAATCATAATTTGAATTTATTGCCATGAACGAGGCATCCCTGTAGAAATTGCAGATTTCAAATTGAATGAAAGAGGCGTTGTTTTATTGACTTTTTATTGCATAACGAGCTATCAGCTGTCATCATATCAGTGTTCGTTAAGGTCTGCCTCATAGATGTTTCAAAGCATCAGATAATTTGCGTGTCAGTGATATCATCATGCCAAAGGTGATTCAAAGCCATAGGACTATAGTGAATCTGATTTGACTGCTACATGAAGCTTGATATATCAGAAAAACAGTATTTCACAGATAAAACGCCCTCCTCAGGTGCTTCTGTGGCATGCTTTAGCAATTTGAATCTTCTTAAGATCTACCAACATTGACCGAGATCGATGCCTTAAGTGATCGGCTGAAATGACCATCAGCAAACCGTTCTTCCATTCTGATCTCACTAACTGAAACAAAGCGAAAAGTATGATTGCTATGATATCAACAATGTTTGACAATAATAATGATAGTGAACCTTCTGCTTCGGTTTAAATTCTGCAGCTCATTTTTTCCATACGCAAGAAGTACTAACTTCATTCCCAAATAGTACGGTCTTCGCTTTTCGAGCAAAGCTTTAATCAGTTCCACCTACATGATGGATCGCTTGTTGTTACACATCGGTACAGTGTTGTAAAAGAAAAGCAAACTCAGTAGATGAAACTTCAAACCAATAACTCATAAATGAAATTTCATCATAACATTCTTTCTGATCAAAAAGGTTAAAAAGACATGATTTAAGAAGTACATCGAACCTTGCATATCAATGCTCCCATGGAAACGCTTCCTTGTGTTCTGCAAATGTTAATTGATACTCGTTTTCGTTTCAAACATCTGTATATAGTGTAAATTTGTTTGAAACTTCTTGTTGTTGCTCTTACGTGCTCCTTAGCGAAGTTATATTTGTTTTATATGGTTGCAATACAAACATCCTTCTCACATCAGGTCGAAATTGAATAACGCATAATTGATGAGACATGAAATTCCCAATGTCTAGCAGCTCAAAATTTGAATTTTATGATGCATTTAGTTGTTAATGATATATTGCAATGTTGAAAGTTTGAGTAAATTTGCAAAGATCATCAAAACTGTCATCGCAAAATGGGTTCCTAATATCGAAGTAACGTGAAAAGAGAATCTCGGATAAACAGTTACTGCAGCAAGCCTATTATAGTTGCGTTCTAGTTTAAGACACAATTTGTACACCATATCAGAGATAAATTGTCCTTGCAACCATGTGCTTCGAAGTTCGAAAGCGTCTTATAATTGGTTGGTTTATCTTCGTTTCGGGCACGAGTATCACATCCCATCCACGAATGTCATTATTCACATATATAGGGCCTCATGTGATCATCAATTTTGACGAAGTTACAACCAACTAATGCGTTATTCTTGTGAGATCCCTTTGAAGTTTGTGACTCACCAGAATTTGACTCTGCAACCGCTGTGGGTTTGATTTGTTTCAAGCCAAGATCCCCGATGGTTAAATATTCAAAGTTGGGTCCAAACTAGGGCTTGGGTACCCCCAAGACCCAAGACCAATATTAATCTTGGGACTAATCTTGGGTGCCCCCAAGATTGGACCCAAGAGTGGCTATTTCTCTAATGAAGTGGAACAGCAATTTCAAGAACATGTTTGGAATTTTGATTGAGATTTGAAAATTGCATGAAGATATTTTGAATCATACCATATTGTACATATTGCTATGCAATTAATATGCATCTAATGTTCATATTAATTACTATTTATTACATGAATTTGTTATTGCGGAATTGAGGCCATATTAATATTCAGCTAAAAGTTTTAATTATCGGCATAGGTTATATCTGGGCTTAATATCATCAGCCCTGTTTGCGTCTACAGCCTAATAATTACCTAATTAGAGCAACATCCATGACTAAGCTACATTCCTACAACATATCTGATCGAGAAACAAAACACACATAACATAGGCCTCGTATTGGATGAAAATAGCACAAATGTAGATATAACGATATTTTTACTAATGGCAAGAAGCAATCATCAAAGAATGTCACTGCATCAAATGATACCGATATCTTTCTATTTCTAATGCATGTAGCCTAAAGGTAGAATAAACAATATAGGCAGGAGTTTTTAGCTTTCAAGGCTAGAGGCTATTTGAAGCATGTTATCTACGAATTGTTGTAGGCCACCAATTTAACAGCATAAGCGTTATGCAGGTATTGGTTTAATGCATTGCATTTTTTCATGCATTATTTGTTTTATTTCACGCAAAATGATATATACAAGATTCTGTCTAACACAATGTGCATTAATTTTAGGTTATTGGATTAAACTCACAAGGAAGCCATAGATAATCAATGCATAGTTTAAAAAGCTAGTTAAACAAACTATCAGATAGACATTTACGATAGGTATATATCAAAGTTGATGATAGCACAGTTTTATCATAGAAAGACCGATCGTTTGGTTAAGTAGGTTACATATTTGCATGTGCATACATGTAAGCTTACATGTAGATGACTTGCTATGACATGATGTAGTCTATACGTAGGCAGAATGTTTCCAAGAAAACCGCAAATGATCATTCATGGTCAATTTCTTTACTCTTGGGAGGGGTATCCAAGCTCTTGGGTCCGCACTCCAAGATTCTTGGGTACCCTCCCAAGACTACCCAAAACCCAAGAGTGAGCCCAAGACCCAACCTTGAAATATTCCTCTGTTGCGCAGGAAAGTAGAAGCGGTCACCTTTATCACTTTCGTATCCCCGCTACCTCTAACCGGAAAAAGTGACTAGTAGCAATTTTTCAGATGAACTTGCAAAATGGGTGGAATTCCCCTTTAAGTGACAAATAAGTGATATGAATGTATATTGACACACACGCACACATACATTTCCTCACCGAACAGCGTACACGTTCAAAAACATCTTTGCACTGGCAGTTTATGTGCTGTGCAACTCCTGGTCACGAAGCTGACTTTATTGTGCCGCTTATCACAATGGACGAACATGACATTCTTGCTGCAGTTCAGGGATTAAACCAAATTCTGATTCCTTGTAGTAATCTTGTGATAGCAGATTGACAGCGATAAAGAGCAATACATGCATCAATCACGGAAAGACAAGGAGCATGTGATCGCGTCGCTACGAAATGCACATGTAATTGCTGAAAAATCGCATTCCCTTCTCACTCATGATCCATTGGTTTGATCGGCATTCCTATGGGTTTCACTCTGTCACTGCTGTCTTTCATGCAAATTTGATGCTCTTCTAATCAGATATATTCTCAATTTCCCCACCATCATTGACGACCGCTCAAACAAGGGGCTCAACAGATAAGGTTTAAGTTGGGTGTATATCAGTATAGGTATCTAAATGTAAAATCGAGCTGATATTTCTTGGATTGACTCAAAAGAAGCAATTTAAAGGATCCGTTTGCCCCATTCGCCGTAACCATCGTTAGCAAAGAATTGCTCAATTCTGAATGCATGAGACAATTACATGTTGCTCAACGATGGACTCTAAAAAGTCAAAACGTTTATTTCCAACTTGGAACGCGTGAATCAACATTGAAGATGATATGAGTGATAAAATGACAAAAATCGTTATATACAGTGGGTACAAGTAGGTGACGTGATAGGACGGATCGGGAGAGGAGGCCATAATTCATTACTGTTCTCTGGTGACAAATAACAATATAATTAATATGAAACGGTAATGAGCAACTGATGAATCAGGTTAGCATGCTGCCTCGCGCATAAATAATAAGGATATTCGTCGATGGAGACTGTTGTTGTCCAGTGTTTAAGTTGTATGTTTGCGTCAACCCATCAACAAATCTTCGGCAGAAGTTCGGATTCTTTCTCAGAAATCCCCAAAAAAATCCATGCTCTACCTAGCAACATGCATTAACCCTTATCAGTATATGTAGGTACATTTTGTAACTATTGATATTTCAAGGAAGTGCTGATATCTTAGTTTTGATCACAGGTCTAAGGCATCATAGAATGATGTCTAATTATGGGTTTGGAATAATGTGCAAAAATATTGCCCACTCATCTGCTGCTTAAGTTAGTGGACCAAGTGCATAACCCCTCTGCCGTATACGTAGATACATTTTGTACCTATAGGGTAATTTGCAATATTCATGTCTATTCATTTCTGATTTAACTTCATAATCATTAGCTGAACTTGTCATGCATATCATTCCTTCAAGTTAAAAAGAGGATATTGGAATTTTCCCGCATACACGTACATCAACCAAATTTGGAAATATGTACATGTAATTGCTATATTGAAGATGACAGATCAAATGCAAATATTCATTTACCATCTGCATTTTGTGCGAATGACTAACACTTAGACTGAAAGTAAATTTTCTCAGGCTTCTGAATTCCTTTACCAGTGTATGAACGGAGACGTGATTGAAGAAATCGAACAAAAGATATGAATACGGTCAATAGAAAAGCCACAGATCTTCGACGTATATTGCCAAATGTTCGAAACTTCATGACGAATTTTCTTTACGATGAAGTACGAGCATGCATCGGACTATTGCTTAGAGCCAGACTTGATCGTGACAACATGACTGACTTGAATGAACTGTGGAATGCAACAGAAGGAAGGCGTATTTTCCGAGCAACAATGTCGTTAAATCGCTTTAATTTTTTTCTACGATGCGTACGTTTCGACAACTATCGCTCACCACCACAACGCCTAGAAAGTGATAAACTTGCGCCTGTCAATGATGGTTGGAAACAGTTTGGATGGGACGCACCTACATCCCATCCAAGCCGTCAAAATACCGTCTCAAGGTGCTTTGGCTTGCTGAAGCCTGCACAGGATTTGCTCTTAACGCTATCATCTACACTGGTCGGGAGTGAAATGCCGCACCTCACCGCAATCTTGGTCATGATGTGGTCACTGAACTTGCCAGACCATATTATTCTACAGGAAGAGAAATTGTGACTGACAATTTTTTCACCTCTCACAGCCTCGCAGTGACTCTCCTTCAGCAAAATATTACCTTGATGGGAACTATCCGGTCTCATCGACGTGAAATTCCTGAGCAGCTTGAATCCAAAAGACGAGAGGTGGGTTCAAACATATTCGCTCACGATCATGTAAATAAAATCGTTTTGGTGTCCCACATTCCGAAGAAGAACAAAAATGTTATGCCATTGAGTTCTAGCCATTGCGGAAATTTGGTCATTGCTGGTGAAAAGAGCAACAATCCTGCTATGATCCTCGATTACAATCGAGGAAAAGCTGGCGTTGATCAAAATATTGAGGAATTCACTTGTAGATGTAAGAGTGTCAGATGGCCTATGATTATATTTTATAACATGCTCGATGCTGCGGCGTACAACGACTTCGTACTGATGAAGACAGATCATCCAACATTGACCAGAAGACAATTTCTGAAATCTTATCTTTCCAATTAGTGGAAGATAACGGTCGACAACGTCATGTAAGAAATTTGAAGCTACCGAAATCGATAATCGACGCTGGGTTGTTACTCGGTTTTCGCGAACTAAACACTGAATTTAGTCGTCGCGGAGAAAACACGGTTTGACACTGCAATATTTGCTACAAGAGCAGCAGAACACAGTGTGACATTTGTTTCAAAGCTGTTTGTCCACAACACCGCATGATACAGAAAGTATGCAAGTGCTTGTCTTGCTCGTGAGTTCGTTTTTTTCACTTTTCTTTATGTGCACGATGCACCGGTAGACACTTAGTTATTGTTATATTGTTACAGAATCCATGCTATTTTCATAATGAAATTGTCATGTTTGATGCATAAATTGAATGGTTTTGATAAATTAATCCAATCAGTGCCATTTTCTTGGTTTAAATGGTTATTGATTATAGAAAAAAAGTAAAGTATTAATAAGCATTCAATAGTTATTGGTTGAATAATTACTGATTTATAATTTGATCTTTCAAAAACACATTGTATCTATGTTAAGCTTTAGCTTGTGATATCTATGTTAAATTCTAGTATACAATATCTATTACAATAGGTAGTCAGTGAAGACATAAAATCTATATCTGATATTTAGATAGATTTATTACGCAGTAATATAGGTTAGAACAACTTCATTATCTATAGATACAAATTGTAGCTACGTATACGGTTGAAGCAGTCGGTTTTACTCATACGGATAAGGGTTAAAGTCATTAGCATTTACAAGTAAAGTAAACCCTTGACGCCTGATCCAGAATGTCAATTGTTCGGTCGTAATACCGAGGAAAAGCTCCTACCACCTTTGACTTGACGGACTGGCAATGTCGAACTTCGCCGATAGCCTCGTATGGCTTGTTCAATATACCACTTGTGTGATGCCGTCATTCATCCACAGAATATCAATATACAGTGTACAGATACATGTATACATGTAACAAGTAAATGAATTAATTCAAAAAGTAAAAATCAGTCTAGACAATATGAGATTGTATGTTTACATCTTTATCTATATATCAAATTCAGGATTCAAGATTTATTGATAACTCACTAAATCTAAGATGCATGTGACACACAAGGCACAGACGATAACACAAGCAAAGTCAGTAAGATAAATGGATACTAGATGATCGTCTACAATTGTTGGAAAGTGGTTAACATATTTTCTTTAAGTCATAGAAAATGAGAAAACGACTTTCTTGACACGCCTTGCAAAATGAAAACAGTTTGCACCTTTGTGAGAAAAAACCTTTGTTTATTTCATGAATCTCAGCCACGGACGGAATTTGCAGAGAGATAATATTCTGGCGTCTTAACATTTGATGATGATATTCGTTTAACCAAGTGGAAACTTCAATTTTCTAGTTGAGAGGTCGTTTACTTTGAAGCCATGTCCTTCGATGAATGTGCTAAATTTCAAGGAATGTTGCTCTTGGAAGAAGTCATCAACAAAGCATTCCGACTGAAATCAACTTTTAAATACAGCATTGAAATTTTCGTGCTCATGAGAAAACTTTCAGATTTTGTAAATTTGGAAATAAATATTTTGAGGAATCACATGTTTGAATAATCATTCCATTTTCAAATTTTGAACACATTTTTCCCTTTTAACTTTAATAGGAGAATTGTGATTTCCAGACTTTGCTATTATAGTAATGCACTTCTATATTTGCCTTTTAAATACTTGCATATATAACAATATTCAAGAATTTCAATTCTGTCGCAACTCTGATAGCTTTAGGTCATCCTAATAGTATGCATTTGGAAGATGTTGTTCAATGACTCACTTGCTATCTTATTCAATAAATTTGATCAATTTGGACTGTCAGATAGATGCGAGTCCATGCATTGAGAAGCGACCAATGTTAATCACTTCTGATTTTTAGCTGTTTAAAAAATAGCACAGATATTTCAACAAACATGTCATCGCTTGTACTCGGAGGATTCATTTCTTTCCTGGATTGCGACAACCTCTAATTATTAAAAATGTCAGCAATTCTCGCAAAAATTTTAAATAGAAAAAGAAATAAAGTGGCGCACGGTAATTGCGTACGATATTGGAAAATACAACACGTAGTTTCATAGACTATAGATACATTTAGTCAATCCGACCACGAGTGGTCTGGTTCAAACGATTTTAAAGCTTTGTTGGCTACAAGACATCCTCCTTGTCTACGAGAGACATGAGCAGCGCAATGAAATTGAGACTTCCTCGACATTCACTGGTAAAATGTCAACAATTTAGAATCATCTTTAATAAAAATATTATAAACAAGGTTCATTCACATCGGACGCGGCGCGTCGCGGCCCATCCAAATGTGGCGACGGATGGGCGAGGGAAATGTCATACACTGCCGCAATATGTAACCACAGACACCATGTCATTATCGACACTTCTTTTTGCTAAATAATAGATATATCGTCACATTCCTTTTGCTGCATGCATTCGAATGAGCTCAAACAAGAAACCATAATGTGACATTTCCAGTACATTTCTCCCACATCCCCTATCTACTGTATAGTAAGCAAGCCGCGTACCATTTCAGAACCTATTTTTCTAAAAGTACTTGGACTGAGTTCCCAGGCGTTCCTGTGTGAACAGCTCCATTGGTTTATAAAGTTCCCGAGATAGTTAAATGATGCACTCAACTTTCAGAATTTACATGAAATCGGATGCAACATTTCAAGCATTATGATTAGACTCGAAATTGACATCCAAGAGACACATTTTGCATTAGATTTACGAGCATGAACACTGTGTGATACACATAAGCATCAATTAACAAAATTAACATACATGTACATTAAGTTTTTCGTCACAGCAGATCTTTGATTTTTTAGAAATACTTCGAATATATTGATAGTAACTGATAACAAGAACAGCAGAGAGTCAGTATTGCGTTGGAAAACAAAATAGATTTTGATTTGATGCTAATCCAGTGACCGCGGCTGTAATCAGGTTCTTAGATCTGCAAGTTTCATCCGACGAGACAGTTTGCCTTGATAAATTGAAGTGTTGCTAGGGGCAGTCTATTTTAGAGCAATTTCCGAATAATTGTATGATGAGTTTTGGTCGCCCAACTGTCTGGAATACAGGGTCAATCTGAGGAGATTGTTGAGCTCAATATGATAAGGCGATTAAAAGGCATTCCGTCTTGTTTATTTTCTTTAAGTGAATCAGAGTCTACACAAATTATTCTTTTGAGCTTCAAATTCTGTAAATTGTGACTGTCGTGCGATTGAGGGAATATCAGATCTGATATTTCATTGCCAAAACTATTTATAAAAACTAAGTGTATATAATCAGCTGTCAGCACAATTATAAACTGATCGACTGATGTCACGCACTGTGCGATACAAAAGAGCATCTATCACGCGAATAAATTTTTGCTGGTTGCAAAATAGACACCGCCATCATTTTCTTCGTGAAATTTCCTTTTAAATGAAGTATGTTTTGACAAAATTGTTTAAAAATTCTATGATCTACATCAAATATACGATAAGTAGCGTTTTGATGACTTCATCGAAATACTTGAGGGAGTGGGAGTGCACAATTGCAGACAGAGACACGTACACACACATCATTACACATTTTCATTCATTGAATTATAACAAGGCACAGGTGACAGATCATGAAATAGAACTGACGCACGGATTGAGTATACCATGACTTCCGAGTAGCTCACAAAATGTCGTACTGTGTTCTATAGTAATCGGGAGCATCATTCTATTGAAGATTATCTTGAAAACAAAAGCAAATTTCGTATCTTCGTTTCCCCGGCGGTATCCGTTCTTTTTTTACAGAATTTTCTAAGCAGAGATTTCTGATTGGCTTAACACAACTATGAGCCACGAACGAAGCTAGGGGTTACTCAATGAAAAAGGAACAAATTGTATTATTCTAAATAAATAAGGAAGAGAACAGATCTTCTAATCTGATTCAGCTGAAAATATCAAGATTGTATTTGTCGAGGAAAGTGGTGTGGGGAAGCTGATTCCGAAGCTGTGCCGTGCGAACAGAGAAGCTTTTCGAGCGACTCACAGTACGCGCGCGTTCTAAGTTCACATGACAACATGTGAGTGTATTAGCTCTGCGTGAGCTTCTGGAGAAGATCTTAGGTTTGAGTGCGCAGTCATTTACTGCGGAGCTGCTTCTACCGAAATTGTATCTGTAGAAGAGACTGAGTAAAGCAACATCCGATCCGTCTGACGGAGAGCGGCTGCAACTTGTTAGCAAGCTTTTCACCCATGAGATTCTTGACACGTTTCTCAACACGTTCAAGGAGTATGAGATGCGTTTGTGGGGCGCCGACCCACAGATGACAACAATACTCCATATGAGGACGAAAAGTGGACTTGTAAAGATAGCAGACAGTAGTAAATAAAATACCATTTGTCTCCCAAAAACATTCAGAAATTTGAATTAATAGTCAATAAAGAATGAAAGTACATTGTCAAAGAAATTCGATATAGAAGTAATCATGTTGTCCTTGCAAAAGTCAGAATTGTTGGATAGCTATGTCGAAAGTCAGTCATTTCGGTACTTCTATTCTTCTCCCTCCACACCCATTTTCCAATGTTTCCAAATTCATCAAATTTCGTCAAACTTAGTCACATTCGATTTAGAATAGACTTGATCTGTCACTAGGGATCACAATCCCGCGATTAAGGCAATTTTAGGGGCAGTCGGGATCCCGGGATTGTTGCGGTGAAACATTTTGTAATAATAGTCTTACCGTCTAGCTCGCAATACTAACTGAAAGACATGAACACAATGGTAATAAAGTTAATCAAATTTATTTACATTTCAGATCAAAATTATGACAGTTCGCATACAATATACTGTAAGGTGCAATAAGAAAACCTAGATCTGTGCATCATTTGACCATAAAACTTGAATAAGATATTTATAAGAGTGAAACCCGACACTAATCTTTCTATCAATAATTCATCTTCCATTTATCTGAGTCTGCATAGAGCACTCCAACATATAATCATGGTCTGATAGAACCTAATCATACTCTAAAGTACAAGGTCATCGAATGTTTTTTAGTTGTTGAAGTCTTAAAAACATGCACAAATGTGTGAATGCATTGAACTCAGGTACACTATCAACGAAGGAAAGTTCACACATTCAATAGTATGATAATTTCTATTGATAATGTTTCATAATACGAGAACAAAATATTCAAATCTTATTTTCTTTAATAACTCATTATACTGTACAGTGTTGTGTAGCAAAATTGCCCACTCCTGCATTTCTTCTAGAGGTGGGTACATACGCTTTTAGTTTTGCTCTTACGAGGATGAAATGTTTGCTCAATATCAATTTGCATTAATAAATGTGTAATGAAGATATGCGCACTTTGATATTCTGTACATGTCCATTGTACTGTTACGTTTACAATAATGTATAGGGGTCGACAAAAAACTACGTTTACTAAAACTTCCATTTTCTTGTAGTTTTTGCATGTATAATTGATGCTTACTCAAGACACGTTTTTGACCAGAATGCTGTTCCGCATGTTTACAATAGAAATTTGTTGTCAGAAGCTAACATGAAAATCTGAGCTATAATTCTGTTTTTCCTTTTAGGTGACATTTGCATGCGGAAATGCAATTGAAACTTTATTGTGCAGATATGCGTGTCTCAAGCTTATAAACCACAGATATGAACATTGCGTTTTGTTGATTTCATCTCGATACGTGCACTTATGTCGTTACTTTGCGAATATTTTTTGAAGTTGTAGAATAACAAAGACATAAAAATTGATATTCTTTATTTATCAATTTAATTTCTTCTGGGATCATCATCGGAGTTAGTCATGGAGTTTCAGCAGTGTGACGTCTATTTTTTTATCAAGACAATGTCAAAATGGCTACTCGGCAACGAACATTCACCAGCTGCTCGTTAACGTTTGGGGAGAAGAAAACATCATTAAAGTGAGACGAATCCAAGACATTATCAAACAATTTATCGAAGGGTGAGAGACAGTGACACGAAGAGAAGGCTCTGGAAGACCTCAAGCTGTTGCGATGAAAACATTCAAGAGGTGAAGGAATTGATAGAAGATGACGGCAGCTTATCTTGTGTTGATATTTCACTAAAGGCATTGAAAAAAGGTCAGTTAATCGGATCCTTTCCAATCACCTGTAGAAGAGATCCTTGTGTTGTCGATGGATACCTCACGAACTAAGTGATCGCAACAAGGAACAGCGCATTGAGCGTGGAAGGGGAATTTTGGATGGTCGACAAGTAATAAGTAAGCTTGTTGTCGTGGATGAGAAGTGGGTTTATTTCAAAAGCATTCCATCGAGAGAATGTAAAAGAGTTTGGGTCGACAATGCGGGCGACAGACCACAAGTGCCGCGCAGGACAATGGGCGATAAGAAAGTATTGATTATGGTTGCCCTCAACTACAGAAGGAATTTGATCAATTCCGATTACACTTTGAGAAGGTACACTGTAATTGAAGCAAATGGCAACTATCTATAAACATCATTTTCTAATAATTAGTTTTTTATGCAAATTGCTGTAATAAAAATGGTTGACGCTATCTTAGTTGAAATTGATAATTTATAGTCCTTTTTTCAAAGATAACATTCACCTATGATTTAATTGTCAATTTCATATTTTGTGAACTTATATTATATATAATAGTCATTATATATTATAATGTCATAATATTATGAACATATAATATTCAGGATGTAGAAAGTTGACATGATAGACTGGTAAAGACCTGCCATAGACTTACATTAAGCATCATATAGACAACTAGACACACAGTAACATTCAAATGTCGTTTACAAAAAACGCAGATTTTTTTGTCGATCCTTATATATTAGCAATATCGACATAGTGAGCAAGTAATAAGCGCCCGCACGCATATACATGTATGTGCTGCATCCAGAACACTGCTATGCATGACATGTGGTTTACAATGCAATGATGCACTGAACACCTGGAGATTTCGGGATCCCGGGATTTACCCCCTAATCCCGGTCGGGATCCCGGGATCAGTGATAGTCAGGGATTTGTGATCCCTATCTGTCACTCAGTGATAGTACAACACCATTGAGAAGGCTTACTTGAACCATGGGGATGAAGGATTGGTACCTTGTATACCGGGTTGGAATATAAGGTACAGCGGTGATCATGAACTTCGTGAGATTGTTGTCTACACTTACAGTGAGCTACAAAGCATGTACTGTGAAGTTTGTACAAATCAGAAGAATTTTATACACTCAGCGCTTTTGCGACGGTGGTGAGACTGTACTTTGGAGCAAGAGAAGATCGTTGACGATGCAACACTCGCGAGTGTCAACAAAAATGTGGGGGGAAGAATAGAAGTACCGCCTTTTCTCTTCGAGACCAAACATCTGGTGTGAGGCAGGAGTGCGCGGGGTGGAGCAAGCCTCGAGGCGCCTCGGCGCAGGTTGGACTTTCCTAGTAACCAAGCCGCGCTACATTTCAGAACTGAAATTTCTTGAACAACGCTCCCATGCGTTCCTGTGTGAACAGCTCCATAGGTTTATAAAGTTTCTGAATGAATATTCTGGACGCGTGAGAATGGACTTTTATCGCTCTTCAAGACCTTTTTTAGACAGGTCGTCTCTTCTTCTGTTTGACTAGAAATAAAACATTAGAACATGCAACTTTAATGAAATGACACAAACTGCTGACATAATACCATACCAATCGAACAATGAGCAGCCTGTTCGGCATTCAACACGCCAAATTGTGCGAAGTTTCAGTGACTGTTTTCAATCGGATGATACAGCAAGGAGACACAGTTGATGTCAAGTTCTTCAGAGAAGTTTGTGAATGCTATTTCGTGCGCCTTCTAACTTTTTTAGTAATGATCAGAGGGTACTACATTGTCGAGAAAACTTTTCCGCAATGATCTGAATTCTTCGAATCTGAAGGAATCGTGGCGGTTGGAGCATTTTGAAGGCATTCGCAGCAATCCGCAAGCGACGCTCGACTATTTTTCCTATCTCTGCAAGGTATGTCTATAAACAATTTCCTTCCGCTCACTTAGTTACGTGCAGTTCCTGCATGTGCCGTCGTTTTGAATCAGTTTGCACTTTTAGCTAAGTGACGCGGTTAAACAATCTCATTTTGTGGAGGCAACATTTGAGCAAATAAAATGGAATACTTGCTCAAGTGCAAATTGGTCGTGCTATCCAGTGCTGGAAAAATTCCACTGAAATTTTTTAATTCCAATTCCAATTCCGGAGCAGAAATTTCAATTCCAAATCCAATTCCAATTCCAGTCAAAACAGTTCAATTCAATTCCAATTCCAATTCCATAATAAGATTCAATTCCGATAATTGCATGTCGCGTATAGTGTCGTATGTTAATGTATCTAACGTTTTTTCGTTTCAATCTAACCCATGTGTCCTTATCCTATCCTCGTTGTTCCTGTGTGCCGTTCCCTGCGTCGTTCCTATGTGTGTTTTCATGTTCACAGATCATATTTCTTGTTTACATAAGTAACCGGTCAGCCTACGACATTTTTGTTTCGTAAACGAGATATTCAAAAAATAAAAGAAAGTTAACGGTCAGCAAAGAATCAAACGCTGAGAGAGAGAGAGCTGAGATGCGAATAAATATATCAATAAACTGACAGAAGAAAGAAATTCAGTGTACGAATAATGTGATTTTTGATGAAAGAAAAAACGACGATAAAAATGATATCATGAAATCTGATTAATGGTCCATGTTAAAAAAGGAAATCAAAAATTCCGTGATAAGAACGAAATGTGGTCGGGTCGAAAGCTAACGAGCAGAGATTAAAGGAAACTCTTTCAATTTTCAAAAGAAAGTGGTTTTATCGTCAAGTCTCAAAAATTTGTATAAATTAGAAACGATGAGAAATTGACACAACAACAACACATGAGACATCTTCAGTAGCAGTTAGAAGAACTCCGGGCTCTCGCGGTGTCACATAACTACAGAAGTAACAACAACCACTGCCAGCCAGCGAACAACAACACAGCAGCATATACGGCAACACATCAGCTAGCGCGCTTGAAGATTGACGGTATAAGTGACACTGATATTTATGATATTATTTTGGTATAAGTGAGTCAGATCGAATTGAAGTGAATTTAACATTAAGAGGTGAACTGTAAGTGTAAAGTTTTTCTTTTATCGTTGCGTATCGTATCTATATAACTAAAGTCTTACAAATTAATATTGTTAATTGTTGTGATTGGAAGTTGAATAATAGTTCATGTAATTGAATGATTAATTATTAGAATAATTTGACACTGTCTATATTATGATTTGAACTGACAGGATTGCTGCCCTATAATGCAGCGTTGATTTTCCTCTTTCCAAACCAATTGTTTTTCGTGTGTACAAAAATTAAGTTAATCGCCAATTTTTGTGCCTATCCTATCAAGAACTAAATTCAACAATTGCTTTATTTTGATTAATTATCTTACTTTATAAATAACTAAATAACATATTGAACAAAGATGATTGTCTTTTCATTGTTTGCTTGTATAGCTGAAATAACATTGTCCGGGGTTGTAGGCCGTCGAAGTCACAAAAAACACCTTTTTTATTCGACTATAGAATAAAGCTACCTCTTGTCGATCTATCTCTCTCTTATCTCTGAGTGCAGTTAACACAACGGCCGAGTACTGCGATTTAAATTTTTGTACAAATAGATTTATCACAGGTCTATCGAAAAAGTGGAATTGAGGTTTATCAATGTCAATTCCAATTCCAGTAGATTTAAATATCGTCAATTCCAATTCCAATTCCGACGAAAACTGGAATTAATTCCGGATTGGAATTAATTCCAATTCCGACTTTTCCAACTCTAGTGCTATCAATGTTGAAGCAACATCTAAAGATCAGTATCTTCATTCCAAGCTCCATATACTCACTTCTGCGAATCTTATGCACGTACTTGTCTTACTAATTTATCAAAACGGCATAGGATATTCAAGCTTGGTATGAAGACTAGGAATGTGCAGATGTTGTATAATGGGTGCTCAATTATGCATCCTCTTTGTGTACATAACTGGTATTATTGCCAAATCTATTACCTTAATAAATTTTCGAATGGTTGTTAAACATGAAAGATGTCAAATAACAGACGCGAATATAATTATGCAAGCATTATACAAGATTATAAGATCATATAGTTCTGAATCAGCAATCAAAGAAAATCCATGCTTAGAAACTTCATAACCAGATGCAACCAAATCACACTGCAAGATTAACAGATAGATGCTTGCACTCATTGCACTCTGTATTGGGCAGTGCTCAATGGACGATTGAAATCAGACTCCTCACTCAATGGGTAATTGCGTTTGACCGCTGCTTAGATTCTTCTTCCTCGATTTTCATGTCCTCTGACTTCTAAACGTCAATCATGTTAACTTAAGTGATTGACCTGCGATAAGGTAAGGATGACAGAAACAAGCATTATCAACATCAATGTGTCAGATAATATTCCATCAATTCATATGTGGTTTTTACTAATGTGAGGTAAAGCATGAATTGTATTTGCTGGCGAATCTTAATGCAGAAATTGAATGAAAAATGAAAAAAGTAATGCATGGCTTTCGATCACTTCATGATTTTTATATCCGTCGTATTCAAGCTAAAATACCTTTCAACAATGAATCACTCAGCACAGTTGCATTGTTTAGATAAGTTTTGTAGGCAATCTACACAGCTATCCATGAAAGCAGTATGACAGAATCATATGGATAGAATCAGATGGCGAGGGCGTGAAAATTCATCACATCCAAAACCTGAAAATAAAGAATATCAGACGTCCACCCTCAATTTCCTCTCAAACCACCAGACGTTGTGCTGATCATAAGATGAGAAAGAGGTCAAGTTGGAATTATAGCGAGTCGCTTGCCTTGAAGAACACGTGTTTTCACCGAAATTTCAACATGATTGGATTCAGTAAATTAGAGTTCGGAGATGATTAAATGACTTCTTCAATTAATTACAAACATTGAAATCCTATGGCATGTTGTCTCTTATTTGAAAATCAGTTGTTTCACTAATGTAACAGAGCAAAATTATATTTTCATCCCACGCTGGCTGATATATGAATGAGAAAACGAAGGGAGAGATTTCGATCTTTTACAAAATAAACAAGGATTTTACTTTAATTTGTTTGAACTTATTTGACGATGGATCCAAGTTATATTTCCTTTGTCTATGTAGCGTTCCCGTAAATTGCAAGCATCACGCTCAGATAATTTCAATCTTAGAAAAATATAGCATTGGAACTCGATTAATAATAAAGTTCGTTTGCGAAAGTGCAGAATTTAAATAAAACTCATGGAATACAAGAAGTAATAATAGTCATCATTGTAACTGCAGAATTATCATTTTTAAGCAATTTTAAATTATTCTATGCAGTGCATGTACAGTATATAAATGTTAAATATCCTTCAGTGATGAAATCTTGTGACTCACTCATGAAAGATGTTAATTACCAAATGATTTTTACTACTTTATGCGGAAGGTTTTTCCCTCACGAAAATTCTTCATGATTTTTATGAGATTTTGCTCCTATATATCTCATTGATAAGTTGATAGTGCTTTTTCATACTTCAGAATTTATCTTTCTGGCATTTAATTATTTAGGATTTCTTCGCCTAGCCACGTTGCTCCAGAGCAACCCCACGCCATGTCCATTATACTATTTCAGTATCAGTTATAATAAACCATTGTTTATTACAATTAGTTATTGAACTGTGGTTGTAGATATGTATACTTTCAACATCTTGCGTAGTAATGGCAATTGTAAAGTCAAACTATACATGTATCATTTCGAAAATGTCTGTTGCTAATCGCTACGATATATTCTACATTTTTGCTTTTTTTCCCTTATAGACTAAACTTGGAGATTTTTATCGATTGAATAAGCTCTCTTATGGCTCTTTCCTCTCGCGGCTAGCATGCATGCCTTACTACTTATAAACTTATTTTCACAAAAACCTCATGAATGTTCTGATTGCCGCTCATTATTTTGTCATCAAGGCATCATGAGAACATCATGAGTCAAATATTTTTGTATGAGAATATCATGAGCCTCATCATACTCTCATGAGCTCTCATAAAATTCTGATGAATCCGCATTAAATTTTTAATTCTCATGAAAATGTTCGTGAGGGTTCATTTTAGCGTGAACATTGCATCTTTTGAATGTATAGAAGAATGCTCAATGCATCAAATCAATAAAGTATCCCAAAGCCTGCTTTGTCTCAAGAGTTCCAAATGGATTACTCGCATGATCATCAATTTAATCATAAGGATCAAAATGAAGAGCACAGAGCTCTCACACAAATATACGCTTCAAAAGGATGATTCATTAGCATGCAAGTGTCGACTTAAACTGATGGAATGGCGATTCGACCCCCTGCCGCATTCTCGGTGAGGCTCTATTTCAAACCACTAGAAAAAATTTCATTAGAAAGTCAAAGTAATGACGTATCGTGAAAAGTTCTTTTGACTGCTCTAAAATTTGATGTTTTTCAACAGCATTTGTTCCACAATTTTAAATCACTATTTGTAATGCGAACATGAGCGAGATGGAACACATGAATACCACGATCGGAAAGTTAACATTTCATTCAATGTTGCGCTACGAAAGTCATGTATTTCGGAGTAATATTGTACACTATAAACTGCATAGTATGAAAGCTGGCTGACCTTGACTACGAAATCGATGTACAAACCGAGAATAACAAAATGTACAAAAGGACTATTGTTCGTGTTCAAGCGATCGGCTTTTCTATTGGAAGATAAAGTTAATCCAATAGGAAAGCCAATCGCTTTCGTAGTGTATAATCACGAACATTTTGTTATTCTCCTTTTGTACATCGGTCTCGTAAATAGCTCTGATATCGTTCAGTTTACAGTGTAGGTATTATTTCGAGGGAGGCGCATAGTTTCCCGGGATCTCATTGCGTTGAATAGCCCAGTGTGTGTGGGTGGTTGAAATTACAACGATGTCGTATGTTACCAATCAGCAAAAACAGAACTTAACAGGCTATCATACTCCATCCAGTGGAGCGGAAAAAAGAATCCAAACATTAGTCTGATTCATCATCAGACTCATTTCATAATGAACATGTTCAGTTAACGACGACAAGAAGTAGAAGGCAACATGTTCAAATTAAGAAAATTAGGTTTCCTAGTTCATGAATTTTTTCAGTGTTTGCACCGACCGCAGCGGAGCTATTATGAAGCTGGCAACGTTTTTAAAATACCAATGAAGGTCGACAAGGGCGATAGAACTGCACTTCTTGACATGCATGCACAAGCTTTGCTTCTGTAGAAGCGAAATGAAGTCTGCGACATTTAAAGACAGAAAACCACGTAGTGACATGTTCTTCATAAGCTTTTTGATGGATATGCTTACCTCAATCTACTAATTGATTACATGCATATTCTGCCACAAACCGCGTTTGAAACTTCTGGCTGAAAGGGACTTAGTGGTTGCGATGATATCTGCAGTATACTTTGCAATCATTTAATCAGTTCTAAATTTAAACTAGATTTTAAAGCATTTTAAGCTGACCGATGCAGAGCGACTCTGATAGTGAGAATGCGACCCTGGATTGGTCATCGGCATTCAGTAAACGTCTCACACACATAGGCAGATTTCAAGCAGAGACGTTTAATGTATGCTTATCAACGCAATATGGGCTAATGCATGTTTGATTGTGCACTTGATTATGTCAGTCATCGATTTTTTTTTGCAGGAAAATACGGTTTTACTGCTGAACTCGAATGTTATTTTATTAAGACTGCCCAAATTTTCGGCTGAAGCCTTCGTCAGTTGCCTGCGCACTGACTCTGACCGGCAAACCATAGCAATATTGAACACTTATCAAACTGGATGGACATCGACACAAATTAAAATTGAAGACATAGATATCAACACATTGTAACAAGGAGGACAATGAAAGCTGCGCTGCACTAAAAGCAAATAGTTATATGATAGTTCGCTGCAATGAGATAAATTCAATCATACTAGCATGACATTACAGTAGAGGGGGGAAATTCGATCAATACGGCATGTGAAAACCAATGAAACAGATTAAGTTACCAAAGGGCTTTAACTGAATATCTTCAATAAGTAACGGTATGAACGTAAAAAGAATCCGACAGCAATTAATGAACATTTACATAAGTGTAATAGATTTAACTCAGAAATTGATCAACAATAGTACTTGTAGTGTATACATGACAACTACATGATTAGAATACATGTAGTGTACAAAGGTAGTACAGATTATGAGATAACCATTGCTGAGGCTCTAAGAATCAAAGATAGACAGCCAAAAATCGATTCAGACTTAGCTGAATGTAGAAAACCATGAAAAAAGGGGGACAAACAAATCAATTACAAATAGCTAAGTCCCGACTGCGACAGCTATTCATCAGGGAATGTGCCCGACCAATGTTTCCCATTTGCGAACATTTGCAAAGTGCGCTCAACGATTTTCCACGAAAGTGATATTGATGACGAAGCACTACGATTTTGAATGCCATGAATCACAGATACATGTAAATGTTTGAAGACGGATGAATTATCCACATTCAAATGTTAGTGAAATCTGGAGTCAATTGTCCGACAAGTTTCTCCAATTTACTTATGGTGGCACAAAGAACACGAAATTCGCTGAACGAACTTCGTTGAACAGTCACCAAGCAGCTAATTTGCATGACAAAATTTAGAGCACACTTTCGACGACCATGCTTAGGCTGTAGCGATTGAGAAAGAGGAGGCCTATTTTTGAAAATTATTTGTACTTGTGTGTCGAAGCCGTTAAGTCTGAGAAGACGACGAGATTCATTATAAAATCTATCACCAAGAAAAGGCAAGAATAATCTAACTTTTGAGTTGTTAGCAGCGGTTCACATTTCTCCGCTACATTGGTCGCTCATTAATTACATAACGTCGCACAGTATGTTCAGGAAAGTCGATATCCTGAAACCGTCTGTCGACAGTCGTAAGGGCATCCTTTAACGCTCAGAGACCTGAGGGGGGATGCAGTGGCCCCTTTTACAGATTCTCAGTTTACCTGCCTAAATCGATGTCAAATTATTAGCAAAGTTGAATTTAAGTAAAACAATGATGTTTGCATGTAACAAGTTGATATAACTAATCCTGTGAGTGTCTTTCAGCCCTCTCAGTAAACACATGCGAAAACCTCTGTAATTCACCGACATTTAGCACAGTATCAGTTGAACTAAAAGTCGGTTTTACGATGTTTGCTGTCACCATGTAATCTCGGATAGTTGATTTTAATTAAATTGATTTATTATTAATAATAATATCTTTATTGTCTCAACAGATCAAATTCGGTGAGCACATTACATAAATCGAGATATACAAAAAGACAAAGGAAGAGAAGACTGCACAAAATGTCGTAAAAATATACATAAAAACAGACTATTTACAAAATCTTATGAACGACTTCTGAACCGTTCAGTCTTGGTGGGCGGAGGATTCAAATTACAACTACTTCTGGTAGCTCTCACAGAAGAACGGATGGAAAATAGATCACGCAAAGGATGGTCTTGATATTTTACAATTGTAGAAAAAATACTTTCACACGTTTTATCACAAACAACAGCAAGAGAAAGTTCCTCAACATACGGCAAACCAATAATTCCGTAAGCTCTTTTTTCTATTGCGATGAGCTTCTTTAACAGATACTGCGGAATATTGCAGAAACATGCGTACGAGTACGTCAAAATAGACCGAGTAAATGAAATGTAACACCTTCGCAATAACATAGGCGGACAGTCTGCACGCCGAAGATTGTACAGAATGAAAAATCTTTTTAGTGCCTTCTTTGTAATATAATCGACATGGCGATCCCATTTTAAATCGCGAGACATAATGACACCGAGAAACGTTAGATACTCTACTTGTGGTAATGATGAATCAACAGAAAGAGAAACAGGGTTTGGGGTTAGATGTCTCTTCGTGATAATGTTCATAATACAGCATTTGGAATACTGTTGAACGACATTAACAGGTAAGTATACAGACCTTGACCAGCTCAAGAAGTTTAGCCATTCGGCTTGCAAATTATCCTCTTGGGCATTACGCACAAAATGCAGCAATAGTAAATCATCTGCATAACGAATCACGACGAGTTAGGAGATACAGAACAAAAATCGTTAACAGCAATTGCAAATAAGATAGGCCCTAAGACACTACCTTGCGGAATGCCACTTGCAATGGGTGACCAAGAAGAAAAAACATTATTAATAAAAGTACGTTGCCTTCTTTCGGATAAAAAACTGGAAATCCATTTTAACGTTACATCAGGTATACTCAGACCCTTGCATGCATTCAAAAATCACATTATGAGGAATTTTGTCGAAAGCTTTTGCTAAGTCTACTGACAGCAAACGAACACATCCTGATGCCGAGTCTAAAAACGACAAAATTTTATGTTGTATTAGAACTAAAGCACTAGTAGTAACAGCTCCAGGACGGGATAAGTATGCAAACTGATTACAATTAACACCACTTTCTATGAAAGGAAGAATAAGTTTACGTACAACAATGCGTTCAAAAATTTTTGACAATGGCGTTCACAAAGATATGGGTCTATAGTCAGAAATATATCGGGGGTGATCCCGCTTTGGTATAGGACAAATATTTGCACTTTTGAATGAACGAGGAACGTAGCACTCACTGAAAGACCAATTGAATAATACCGTAATGGCCAGCGAAAGAACTCCAGCACAGCAACGGTAGATCCAAGACGGAATCCCATCAAATCCCATCCCTTTCTTTGATGGCTAGGAGAGATACAATTCAATCTCCGAAGTTGACAGAATTAGAGGCTCACCAGGTATAGAGGTGCTATGATTCAGTGGAACATTGACGTCCTGAAAAATCGACGGAAAGTAGTCATTGAATTCTTCAACAGATAATTTGAAAGAAGTAGAATTCTTGCATTGCCGAGAAACGACCTTTAAAGAACTCCATAACTTCCGAGGACAACCAGAGTTAAGTGCCTTGTCCATATAATGTTTCTTAAGAAATTGAATTTCAGCGATGACTTCATTTCTAAGTCGTTCATACTTTGTCCACTGGCCAAGATAATATGCATGGTCTCGATCATCGATATGCACTTTTAGCGACGGTTTCATCCAATGCGGATCAGTAGACATCAGTTTGATTGTCCGTTCAGGAAAACAAGCATCAAATATAGAAAATAAGGCCCCATGGAAAAAGGTTGCAGCCTCTTCCAAATTTTCACACGAAAGAATAAATGACTTCTAGTCCACTGTAGACACATAATCGGAAAATCTAACCATATTCGAAACAGATAACTTGCGAATCTTCGTTTTCAAAGTAACAACAGGTACAGTTTTCACAGTGGGTTGCCACAACACAACCTTGTGATCAGACAAATCAATCGGTGGTACAGTCGGTGGTTACAGTCAGTTCCAAAATTTGCGAAAGTCTGATCAAGAACATGATCTCCGCGTGTAGGAAATTTAACCATTGGAGAAAGTTGCGTGGCGATTCGAATATCATTGTAATAATGACGTAAGTCATTAAAATCACCACAAACCACAAGACGACATGATGGACCAAATTTTACTCGAACGAAGTCAATTACTGTGGTTATGGTCGTAAGAACATCATCGTGAGCACTGGGATTATTCCAGTAAGGATGATAGACCAATATGATAACCAAAAATAATTCCTGAATGAATATTGACAACAATTCAGTTTTAGGAAATGCCGAAGAAACAAGTAATTCCTCTGCAACTATGCTTATAATAATAGCTTTCATTTTGAACATTGATTTATGCTGATTTGTTCATGTAGGCCAACCAGTCATGCTCAATCAAGTGGGAAAACAGAATATTCACATTCTGCGATCTTCTAAAATAATGCACGAGTATGATGAATAATGAAAACATGAATTTCACTCTTTATGGACCATCTTGGACATGCACAAAATCATTTTTCACCTGATAGTAAAGTCTTGTGATTGGGGAATTTTTATACCCTCTGAGACCTGAGGGGGGTCCATATCTATCATACTTCTACTGATTCAATTGAAATGAATTAAGCTAATTAATAGTGCCATCTTCCGAAGGTCCCTCGAATGTGAATTTTATCTCCGCTGATATATTATTGGCACTATTGAGAAGATGCTCAGGTGAGATATCCGATACTATAAGGAAAATGTCATCGATGAATCTATACCAAAATTTTACGAGTATGTGAGGCACAGTCTCCTTGATGCCATTCTGAAGATAATCCATGTACAAGTATATTATACCCAATGGAGGTGAAGCACTGCTGCCCATAGCTAGACCCGCATTTTGTTGCAATACGTTATCACCTGCTACAATATCGGGAACTAGATATTTGTAATTGATTTATTTGCTCCTTTTGTTCTGTTTTCTATAGACAGCACAGCTTCAGTCCTCTTTTTTTGAATGCCGTTGAATTTTTATTTTTTCCTTTAAATGTTTATGTACAAAAAATATTCATCTGTATCGTGAGTGTTAATTATTTTTTCCTTCTTCTGTTCATTAAACGTTATTAGTAATTTCTTTCCTTTCAATCATAATGAATCATTTGTATTTTTATATTTCTATATATTTTTATTTTTATTTTTTGTGTTTATATTGGATTTTTAGTTTTTTGTAAATATGTATTTATTAACTGATTATTCTTGTGTTTAGTGTAAATAACTATTTATCTTTAGTTCAGTGCAGCTTTTATTGTCCTTGTTACAATGTGTTGATATATATGTCTTCAATTTTCATTTGTCGATGTCCAGTTTGATGAGTGTTCAATATTTGCTATAGTTTTCCAGTCAGATTCAGTGTGCATACAACTGACGAAGGCTTCGGCCGAAAATTTGTGCAGTCTAAATGAAAGAATATTCGAGTTCCGCAATAAAACCTTTTTCTTGATAGTGCACTGAAAATATAAAGCATGCGCTCTTTGAATGAAGCCACAAAACGGGAAATACAGATAATGAAAACGATGTTTTAATTTACCAGACAGTACCAGCACACGTTTTTCCCAAACATTGTACCTTACTTGTGCGAAAGCATGAGAATTGAATTATGAAAGCATGCGCTCACGATGGGTCTGAGAACGAACGAATCGAATGAATATGGGACTCCGTTTAAACGTACATACTTTAAACGTTTCTTTTTTACTTGGCTGTTTTAAGCTTGCTTTAAGTCTACTGATTTTTTATGAAGAATGGGATCACAATTTTAATCAGCCTAAGCAAAATATAATGCTAGCTGACATCAATTTGGATGCATAAAGGCCGGTTCACATAGCCGCTATTAGTGAACGAACAGCGCTGCTAGCATTAGAGCATACTGCAATGTGCGGCTGCACTTAGCTTTAAGCGATCGATCGTCGCTAGCATCGATTTCAATCGGCATTATAACATTCACGAAAAAGCAAACAGCTATTTGCGAGGATGTATGCTTTATTCGTTATCCGTTACGTACATGCATGTAATTATCCACTATGTAGTTATCCGTTACTAAGAGTCGCTGTTCAAACACAAATCAAAATACAACTGACCCATGAATGATTCTGTACATGAATAGCCATCATCATAACATCCATCCGGATTCTGAATTTCCATGTAAGAGTTCTATAGCTTATATAGCTTGAACCTTAAGTGTGCCATGGCATAGTCCTTCCTACTTTGAGAATTCACTCTTCGAAAATCATCTGCGATGGCCTTACATTGGGATGTGCGGAAACATTGGTTTGGCTCTCGTTATTTAATAGCATGCAACCGGGAAACCATGGATAATTGACTGCAGATAGAAACACGATCTATGATAAATAAAGATATCCATAATCAATGAAGGGGCATGGTATCTTCAAGTAATTGTTTTGCGTTTTCAATGCAAATTTAGAGATATTTCTAAAAAAAATCTGATTGACAGAAAATGCCATCTAATGAGCACTTATATGACTCTGTCATATCTCGTAATTGAATCTGAGGAGATATTTTTTCTTTTTTATTTCCGCCTTTTTTACCTTTGAAATTCGAATTAACGGCGTTTTGGAAAGAAAAATATCTCATTTATAAGATGTAATCTAATATCACTCAAGCCATGAAAGAAGTGTGGGAATGGAAATTCATCCGATCCGATACAAGATACAAAGAAAATTTTGAAATTGAAGATATAATGACATTCTTCACTTATTGTTCATGAAATTCATTTTGGTATCATTTATCTCAATGCCAGGGGATATTGAATTTCCCTATAGAAAAGAAAACTGATGAACTGACTCTCTGCCAACACGGCCAGCAAAATATCTCCTGGCTGTCTTGATAATTAACTAGAAACATAATAAGATTAATAAAATCAATGACAATGAGTTCAATGACAATGAGTTTTTGAATTATATGAAATCAGTTCTCGCTTTCGTACTTAAAGTGTTAGCATTATTTTTTGTTTAGACTGCTTTCGCTTTGCAGAGCTAAGGGAGATTGCATTGGACAGGATATAAAGTATGCTCATTCACCTTCGATGAGAAACAACATCACGTCAAAAACTTGGTAAGTGCAGCAATAAGTTGTTAAGTAATATCAACTCAAGACAAAAAATAATAAATTCTACAAATCAGAAGGCAACATATGCATGTAAAGCGCCCGATGTTTATAAGCTGGAGTCGAGCCCGCTGCGGGCATCTCGATTTTTGCGGTCAGCGGGCTTTGCCTGCGGGCACGGACATGTACAATAATCGCTGAATCTGCGAATTCATACCCGGTCAGTGGATCAGTAGGTAGGGATTCATGACGGCATACATGACGTAGGCCTAATGTATGTAGGCTAAGCTTATTATATAATTGAATCTAGTCACTATCGAATTAGTCACTATCCCATTGTATTCTTTAGTTGCTATTTCTGAAGGCTAGACCTAGACTTATGTTAGTATTCAACTTCAAAACTTCGTATAAGCGAAGCGTCAAATGGGTGAAGATCGACCCATCGTCACAGCAACTTCATGCAGCGTGATGCTGCTAAGGCGTGTTATGGGCTAATCTTCATGACAGAAGGACTTCCTCAATGGAATTTGATGTTCTCTACTTTGATTGAGTTTGATACAAAATGCGTGTGTGACGTGCAACATTCGACGACAACTTATGTTTCGCATTGTCATTGCGGGACAGCACCGACAACGAATTTCCCGATGCTGCAGCTTTTAATACTTCGCGATGTCAGATGTGAGAGCATTCTGCATTGTCAGCTTCCACGTTCTCGTTAAAAACTGTGTTAGCTGGAAAGGAGCAATAAATGAACGGCGCAGGCCTCACTCTAGATTATGTGCAACTTTTACAATAGGTGGAAGCATCGACGAAGCAGATTGAAGAAAATGTGATCTTTGATTGGTTTGAACTTCATTGCACTTCTCTACAATCACAGTGGGAGCCATGGGTCACCCCGAGTCTGGATTTTCGGGAAGATTATCGGGATGCTAATTATTTTCTTTATCGTCCTCTTTTACTTGACTGACAGTGTTGATGTACAACACTTGGTTGGTTTGTAATCATGTCCACTTGGGTGTCTCACATCTCTCAAAGTTCCGAAAATTTTGTCAGCCGGGTTCGTCTGGTTTCAAATTTGAGCAAAATCACACCATATTAACAGGTCACACTCTTCTGCCGTTCAGTTTGTGATCTCATGCCTGCTGAGTACTCTGTTACGTGCAATTATATGTTTAGCAACTCTTGTAGACAAATTATCTCCATGCATTCTGCACAAGGTGGATTGTTTTTATATTTCAAAAGCCTATTGAGGAGAATGTCATCCCAAATGTCATCCGATGGCTGCAGCCGTGACTACGGTTAGGGATCGGGTGAATCTAGTATGTCAAGTTGCTGCTTCTACGGTCTTGTGGCATGATGTCATCCCGGCTTCCACTGTGCATCGGATGAGGAAAGCGAATCGAAAAGTAGAAGCAACGCACGTAGAGCCAAATGCCTTCCTTGATCTCCATACCCTTGTTCCAAAATGGGACTGATTGGCGTACCTGCTAGGACCATCCTAGCCATCTCCTGCTGTGTGAGGTGCCGTTCTAGCTCCGTAGCTGCTTCTGATCCAGTGTCTTCTATCCGGAGCCAGCGAGAACTCCAAGTCATTTTTCCCGGCTGATATTGAAGCTAAAATGAAATTACATGAGGCTAAGCATCATGTCAGGTTCTAGTGTAAACAACTTCTACTTCTTTAGAGTCGGTTCCGATCAACCCTGGGCGGATGCAACCAGTTTCCAGTTTCCAACAATTTTAATGCCACTGCACTCCGCACTACGTAATCCAATTCATTGCATGTACTTCGGCCTAGCATTCACAATCACGCAGTTGCTCATTGGGACATCGTCGATCAGCATACACCGACTTAGAGCTAGCGGATTTACAGATCGGCTTTCGGTTTGTCGTGTAAACAAATCCATTGCGGTTATTTGGACGCATGGCGAGATGCAAAGCTGTATGAATTTTTTCGAATGGACAGTTTTCAACTTTGATTTATGTGATCAAGAGTTCTTGCAATCGAACGAACTGTAGTTATTTTGGAACCGACTTGCATTGGTAGATGAGAAAACAAGCGCCCTTACTCTCTCTAAGGAAAATGGACAATGCTTGTTATGGGATGCCACTTGTGTGGGTATCTTTGCCAGCTCCATTATCATGTCAGGGAATGCCTGACCGGAATGCGGCAACGTAGAAATGTGAAAATGTGGAAGGGAGCGAAGTGCATCCACACATACGTGTACATCTTCCAACCGGTTGCTTTTGAAACAACTGCAGCTTGTTGTGAGCTCACAATCAGCTGGAAACTTTGTGTGGAGACTGGCGACCTCTGTGAAACTGGAAACCTATGGCAACTATCGTCATTTTGTGAGGTAGGCAGCAGGTGTTCTTCAGAGTAGTGCCATTTTTGATTCTTTTGTTAATATTGGCTACTTAAATTCCGCTACAAGGCTAAATGTGAATTGAACTTAAAACTAATTTAGTGAACAATAGGTGACGTGTAAACTATGCGCTTGCTTTTTCTAAGACTTGAGACAGTTTCCTAGTTTCTTAGTCATGATACTCCATGATAGCATTTGTTTTTCGCATACAATGTAAGAAATTCTCAAATTCTTGCGTGTGAATAAAGATAAAGAATGTCAACGACATGTCTAAGCCATACACATATGATGCAGGAATAGCTCCTCATAGCAACATTTTCAAAATGCAAACATGTGAAAATTCACAGCCGCAGGAGCCAAAGTACTTTGATTGATGTTTCACAGCACGCAATATGCTGCCTCATTGCCTCGTTCCGCTTTCTATGTCTTTTAATCATTTTCCCATTTGAAATCCATCGCATTCTGTACAACCCAAAGCACATAATGTTAAGGTGGGACACTGAGTAACAGGTACTAATCTTCACATAATTCCATATGGCACTTTAGAAATGTACATATTGTTGCAAATCTCCGAGGCTGTATTGCACTCCATCGAATGCAGAAATTGCCATCGTGTTAAGACAGGAAAGTGATGTTTGAAATATTATGCGTAGATTGTGTTCAGTCAGTAGATCATCATTCTCTTTCTAGAATATTGTGAGCAGAAATTTCATGCTTGCAGTGTCTGCAATATCAAATGACGAATTCCTGTGTGTATATTGCATATCTGTTATTTTATTCAAAAATGACAGTGTTCTCGTGAGAGAACTTTGCATCAAAGCGTAAGTTCGCAGCCTTTCTAACTGCAGAAGCGGTATTTGGCGAACTCTACGGGAGAGCTCATTGTTGGCCGTTGAAGCGCTACTCTTATTGCGTTTTTTTATTTAGACCTGATGACATTTACAAATGTGATAATCATTCAAAAGACATCGGCAAATGAAGACAAGGAATTTACAAGGATGAATGAATAATATATCTTTTTCTGATGGCAAAATAACTAAATCTTATCTAGACATAAATCATGAATCTTAATATCAAAATAATGAATGAAATTCATCCTTGTGATTAATGTCATAGTCAAAATAATTATCACTAGTGTGCTTTCATGCGCCGCAAAAATCGTGCATTTGTGCGACATTCAAGCGCTGATGATACTTTGAATATTCTTTAGTGCAATTACCATTTCTATGCCGGGCTTTAATGAAACATAATATTGTGCGTATTTTAGCTATGGCATAATGTGGTGAAAAGAAGGCGACAATGCATCTCGTAACGATGATATCTGTATCTATGCATGTGAAGGATATTTTAGAAATCTCAGTCAGCGTATCTACATGTGTATTCATAGCATTGGTTCCCAATTTTTCCTACATTGCGCTGACTCCATTTCAATCGCGAGCAAAATTATTAACTTGCGCGTCCTCAAATGTCCTAAATTATTGCTCTAATAAATCCATGTCAATGTTATATTGATGCTCCTCTTTGTGAAATCATACTTTAGTATACCACATTGTGATAAAGTACATTATAGTTCTACGTATTTGAGCGCAAATTCAACTTTGTTACTATTATTAAATCAATGATAATTGCGAAATGTAGATTTGTCCAATTGCATTGAGCGACTACGGCAGTCAAGATGATATAGATCGATTTCTATATATCATTTATTTCGAATACATATACGAATTTTAATTGTTCAAGAATCATGTGCGAGAATGAAAGTGGATAATAACGTCATACAATATAATATCAGTGTTACAAAACATTGTTCTCTAGGACTGTAAATCATCATCCGACTGATAGCGTAGCGTTGTACAGGGAGTGTAGATCCCTGCTTTGAAAATGATTGCTCCACATCAACCAATTGAAACCGAAGAGAGTTGAACAATCAAATAAGTTATGTCCTATCGATATTGATTATTAACCGAAAAATTAACTTGACACTTTTAATTTCTTTGGGATTGTCCTCATCATTTTAACCTTCTTAAAGCAAGGCTACATACTCCTGACTCTGTTTGCGACACAATTTTCATCGAAGCTACAAGATTGTAAACTTTCCTGTTGTTAACTTCAAAATGAAAAACCAACAAGAACAACATGTGACAAAAAATTGGTAATCTCTGACAATTGATGCCTCATTAACCTTAGTCCAATCTCAACTAAGGGGTGGGCAGCCCTCTGCCAACTCAACATTTTCAAAATTAGCTGTGATGCGGTCCAAGTACTCTTACAAGTATTGAAATCGCATAGCATCTGCATCATATTTATTATTTTTGTATGTCCTTATGATAGCGACGTATGCGTCATCATTTGACGGTTTTCACATAGTGCTACCGTTTTCAGCGTGTCTGCAAGGCACTAAAACTTTCATAAAACATGAGAAGCGGTCGCACTCAAGATGACGATGCACACTCATGCCACACGAAATGCAGAAATCAAGACAAATCGACGCCAGGTTCTTTAAATTGACATCCCTCTCATTGGCGTACAACATAAATGTGTTAGATATAACGGCTTATCCGTTCTTTTACAGCCAAAAATCAAAACGAGCTATACTGATTGTAATTCATATCGTATTCGTGGTTCACTATGTACAGAAATCAGATGTAAAATCAACACACAAATGAATACAAACGATTACAACCGTGAAAACGTTCACCTTCTTGGCTGTACAATAAAAAACATCTGTTGAATTCAAGAAAATACGTTGCCTAATGATCTCCTTGAGAATAAACACAAATAGGCAACTTAAACAAATAACGACTTTTACCAAGATTTTTAGGTGAAGAAGCAATAAAACGATAAAATTGGTTCTACTCATATTCAATAACTGTAAATGTGCAAATATACCGTCACATTAGAAACTTTCATCAAACAAGAATTACAGACATAAATTGGGAAAACACTCTCGTATCGCAGCATCGAACTTAGCAATTGACCTTTGCTTGTCGTCTGCCGCTCATTAATCCCAGAAAAGTCATTATTGTTGAGGTTTTCTATGAGCTTTACTACATTCAAACAGTTTTTCTGAATATTTAGATACGTTCTGGTCTCCTACAAGATTTGCAAGAAAAATCGATATATTTACAGAAAAATACAGAAAATGTTTGCTAATTGTACTATGAAGATGATTTTCCTCTTTTATAGATCTGAGTCGAAGATAACAATTTACTTGTGAATTATTTCAAGAGGTAAAAATGAATAATTGACATTCATTTAAGTACTGAAAAGAAATACTACATATTTTTGAGTTAAACTTCTCTGAATAAATGTTTTTGTGTTTTGAGGCTTGACTTCTGTATTGATGACCTGACCCGCTGTCCAAAGAAGGTTGACCATCCATGGGGAGAGGGCCACCGAAAATTTTATGAAACGAAAACGAAGGAAGATACAAACTCCAAATTTTTGATAGCTTGTTTTCCACGTATTCCACAGCTTACCACTAATTTTTCATTACATCGGCTTAATACTTTCGTCACAATCGGGTTTTAAAAATTTGAATGTACGGCAACAGATTTGTCGAATTTTGCACTATTTTCGCTTTGAATGTTTCCAGGTGTCTTTCTGTAATATTAAAACCATACGAATTTGAAAAACAAAGTGTTCTCGTGTCAAGTTGTACAGAAAATGACATTTCCCTTGTAGATTCTATTTAGACTTCGACGTTTTGAATTCGAAATTCAAATTTGTGAAATTTTCGAAACTGGACCGGATTACAAATTACAAACTTACTATTGTGCTTGTTGAGATCTCTATACTCAACGTTTTACTTCTTACAGCTTTTTATCATGATATTCTGACTCGTCATCATTAGAGCTTTCATTTGCTGTACCGTATTTTGTTTTGAATTTCGTCAGATGATTCAGATAGGCAGGAAATAACATCCATGCTAAAAATCATCTTTTTTTACCTTTGACCTAACATTTGATTTCCACAATGACTTTTGAATAGGCCTACCAAACAATTATAATATTCTGATTTGTCATGATGAGAGCTTTCTTTTGGTGCATTTTGTTTTGAATTTGGACCTCTAGTTTCGGAAATAAGCAGTCGCCCAGCACGGCGCGTTTGTCAAAACACCCAAATGGGGCGACGGTTGAGGTAGGCTGAACCTGTGTCGTGCTGACTTCCAAGGAAAACAACCCTCTCAGCAGTCAGCATTATCAGGGATGCATTCACTAACACGGGCTGACTCTCGCGTCTCTCGGGTGTCTGTCTCCCAGTCATGAGCACTGGTTCAGAGGGGCCAGAAACTCAACAAGAACCAACCCTGACAAAGTAATCAGAGCAAATTATCGCTATCATAGGCGCAGTCATCAAGCAATCGCTTTCAGACTTGCGTGCTTCCAAAAGGAATACTGTTGTGTGGTCTTTTCCTGCTGTCACCATGATGCTTTCACTGCTGTTCTCCACAGTTACCAGTCTCAACACCACACCAATCTACATATCGAAATCTACCGGATACAAGCAATTAGTGAAGAAGAGAAGGAGACATTATTTTGATGATATGAGCTTCATTTCTATTTTGCTGCTAATGCAGGCTTTTCGTGAATAAGTTATTACTTTCACAAACCTAAGTAGGCACAAGAAAGCAAAAGTGTGTGCTCTTTAGTTTCATTCAAAATCCAATATCAAATAAATTTATGCTTGCATAAAGTACAATCAATTGTTCCTTCCCTTTTCAGTATTAGTTGATTTCCCTTCCAAAATAACAAACAGTTCCTTGAAGATGAATCAACATTATCTATCAGAACAGTGATTCAAAATTGTAAACATAAACAGTGTTTGTTTTCAAAAAAATATCTCAATAGTTGAATATATTTCCATTTTAGTATTTTCCTTCATATGAAATTCAAATGCCTATTTCATTACATCTACTCGTTTACGTCTCGGTGTAAATCAATAATTGTCTCCCGAATGTTCATATTTGACGAATTCTATCATCGTTTCATGACATTTGTTTTAACCCTCAAGCTGTTACAAATGTGATATTTGATAACAAAATTATTGAAAGTAAATCTCTTGAGTGATGAATTTTATGACAATGGGCAATTTTCTGAAGCATCAGAGACCAGAGAATTCAATACATAATTGCACGCTTTCTAAATTCCGCTACAGATGCTTTTTAAATTTCATTTTCAAATTAACGTGCCTCGCCATTTATTAGAAGTTCATCAGGATGCGTTTCCTCAAATTCTATAGGCCTATCATTGCTGATCATCTGCTTGTCTACCTATTTTCCACTTTCATATGTCCTGCAGTTGCAAGTGTTAATTGATATATGACATTCTATGCCATCAAAAAGGAAATTTGACCGCCATCATGCTGCACTTCTTTGTATTTCTTAAGAAATGTAGCCTATCCTAACTAGGCCCACTTCTCTGATTTTTGTGAGTATTACTTTCTTAGTATTTCTGACAAACAATTCATATTTATCAAGCTTGGTCAATGGGAGCATCAAAAATTCGACCTTTATTGAAAAGTACTTTTTGTCATTTTTTAAACAAATTTTCTGACAAATTAAGTGCCTGTATTAACAAACTAAGCATGAAATTATATTTTTCATATTCATTCACTCGCAAATGCATCTACATATATATTTGATATATGAAAAATAACAAACACCATAGAAATCCGACACTTTATGATAATAAAGTACTTGAAGGAACAAGGCTATTGAAAACAAGATCATAATCGAAGACATGCGTTGTCATGACAACGGTACCTTGACGATGGTGGCTTCCAGAGGTTGACTATAGGACGGTACCGCTGCTTATTAGTGTGCAATGTAAATAGATATATTCAGGGTTATTATCATCTCTCTTTATATATAAAGGCATTTTGATAAAATAACTTACAAAACATCACTTTATGGCACGAATCTACATCTGTTGCATATCCCAGTGATTTGATCCCTCTTAAGATCTAGCAACATTTACTTAGATCGGTGTCTAAATGAGCGGCTGAAATGAGCATCAACAAGCAGCTGTTGTCCATTCTTGCCTCACTGACTTGCTCAAATCGAATAGTCGGATTGCCATTGCAAAAAGCTTCAAGTACTACTCATATCATCATAATAAGTAATATGCTGTCAGTGTTATAATATAATCAGTGAATTCTTATACAAAAAATTGGGCAGATTGTCATGTCTCTTCATTTCTTTGGCGCATTCATCTGTATGGATGAGCAGCTGCTGCATTGCTTCTGCACAACTAAAAAAAGACATTGACAGACTAAACGCAATTTACAAACATTTTCAAATATCTCTATTTGAGGCGTATTCAGCACCGATTAACAATCCCAATCCCATAAAACATGCTTCCAATATTGTCTCAAGATGCTCCATGCGATAACTATTCTTACAATACCGTTTATCAAAGTCATATGGTATCAGTTTCCAGCAGATGCAAAAAAGTACATTTTTGGAAAGTGGAATTAAGCTGTATTTATCGCAACAGGATGACCGAGTTGGCAAAACCTGATGCCGCCATTACAACAATCATGCTTCAATTGCATTGCATTGTGACTTAGGAAACTTGAGTCATGGAGACATTAAAGTCAGAGTAAATCGCCCGGGTAAAATAGAATTGATGAATGCATTTATTTTTTTCCCGACGACTCCCTTCTTCTTAGCACACTTATTGTTTTAACCATGAAATAGGATTCTTCTATGTATGAAAAAAATACTGGCATTTGAGGGAGGATAAAGTAGACGAACCGGTATCTTAACCGTCTTTTAGCTGAATCACGATAAATTCTCACGAAAGCGATTGCTATGCGGGCAGTCACTCTTGAGGGTACATGCGGTGGCTTCATGTGAAAAATTATCTCTAAATTTTTGATATCATGTTTGCCTTCGTCTAGAATTGATTAGGCATTCTTCAATTATGTTATGTTGTAAATTGCATGCACACGCTTACTCGTATTATGAAAATAGTAGCCTATCTCTGCATTTATACGATTTCTAATACATCTATAGAGTGGAACAATTATAATGTTGTGCAAACTTGCTAGCAAGTAGTGTAGTGTAAATTTTAATTGCTGCTTGTTACATTATTTCATGACCTGAATTTCATTTTGAATGTGCATGATTGATTTATCAATTTTCACCTTCTTCTATTTTCATATATTTCCCAATCTTCATGCCAAATATAACTATTTCTAATTACTTTAACTTATAATTATTACTACTTAAAGTAAAAAGTTGTGAAACGTTGCGTTCTAATTATCGGTCGTGGTAGAGAGAGAATATTTTAGGACGGGAGCTGGTGACAATTTCTTCCTAAATTCGCACACAAAGGGCTTAATATGTAGAATGGATTTGTAGATCTTGAAACGCTGAATACAAAAATCAAATTCTTAAGTGTCACAGCCAGTCGCTATCGGTAGGGTTAAAGGATTCCTAATGGTCAAATTCAAGAAATATCTATGAATTGTGAAACACTTGGCAATTTCCGTACATTTTCTTCTGCAGAAAAGAAACTATTTATCAGAATGCCATTAAATCTGAAATTTGATTGAGTTCAGAACATCAACTTCGATATGAAAGTTGAAGTGAGTCACATGATTCAGTATTTGATGTCTGAGAGCCTCTACAAAATGAGAATAAAAATCGCCAAAATAAAGTCAAAACATGAAATTTACTCATTTTGTACAGTAGAGGCTCGCAAACATCAAATACTGAATCACGTGACTCACTTCAATTTTATATCGAAGTTGATGTTCTGAACTCAATCATGTTTCAAATTTCATGCCATTTTGATAAACAGTTTCTTTTCTGCAAAGGAAAATGTACTAAAATTGTCAAGTGTTTCACAATTCATAGATATTTCTTGAATTTTACCATTGGTTTTCAATGTGATTCCTTTAACCCTACCAATAACCTATAGCGACTGGCTGTGACACTTGAGAATTTGATTTTTGTATTCAGCGTTTCAAGATCTACAAGTCGATGCTATTAATCCCTTTGTGCGCGAATTTAGGAAGAAAGTGTCACCAGCTCCCGGACTATTTCTATTGAATTGATACCTGGTCGCAAATCAGTCTTTAAGGGTCAATTTATGCGTAAAAGCCGTTCTACCCTGGTCACTCTCGAGGGGTTAGCAATGCACGGCATCCGCCCGATGTTTCTAGAGTGGCCGACAAGCTAATAATTTTATTTCAATTGAGCGACTTTCTTAAACTCATCGCAAATCTGTGATTTCTCAATCGCTTTCTACCTATCCTGTTTGTTCTATTTCAGCTTGGTTTTTGTTTACTATCAGAAATAAAATACTTATATCCGCAAATGATGCGATAATGTTTTTCTCTGGCTATCCTACCTGCAACTGATGGAAAAGTTGCATTCTTTAGATTGATTACGTGAAGTAATTCTAGCTGAATGTATACTGCCGCACATGCATAAAGTCAAAATAGAAACTTTTCAAAGTACAAACAATCTTCCTAATTGATGTGACATTTATGTGTTTTATGTCTTAGCATGTTTACACATTTTTGTAGTTTACACATCGCAAGTCATCCTTAACAAGATTGACATTAGCTTGAAACATTTCAAAGTATGTGCTGCGGTTGTTAAACATGTGAATTGTGAAACTAAACAATGTACGGAATCTCAGTTTAATTTTCTTGTAATGAATATTTTTCAAATAATTCAAGAATCACAAAACAGCGTAGAGGCATTATCTACTGGACAGCACATGCCGAGATAAATAATTGAAGGTAACATAATATGCCTAGATTTTGACATCTAGGCTCTACAAGATGAGGAATAATAGATCTTGAACGACTGAAAAATTCATTATAATAATTAAGTATTGATCTTACAGCCAATAATAATAATACTTTGTAAAGTCGAAAACAAAGGAGAAATAATGGATTATTGGAAAGGGATATTGGAAACAGAACAACAACGTAATGTACACGCTGAATGGCCACCAAAAGATGAGAGAATTAGCAAAAGACCAACACATCAAGATGACGTAATGATATCAGAAGAAAACGTGAGATGTAAGCTACTGTAAGTCGCATGGCAGATTGGAAAGCAGCAGAACCTGATAGAGTGCAAACTTTCTGGATAAAAAAGATGAGTAAATCACATGGCAAACTTTCAGATCATTATGACGAGTTTCTTCAAACCCGGATGTGATGCCGAAATGGATGGTCATAGGAAAGACGGTGCGAATCAGGAAATCCGAAAGCAATTGCCACTGACTCCGGACAACGTCAGATACAATGCATGTCTACCGACACTTTGGAACTACTCACCAGAATAATTGCAAATAAGATCAATGAACTTGCTAAGTCAAAGGACGAAATGCGCAAGCAGCAAAAAATATGTCCAAATTTGGCACAAATTATCTTTCACTTTTGCACTCTTTCTTTATCTTCTCTTTCAAGTGATCATGTTTTGCTCCAGTTATTAGGTCGAAAGGCCTCCAATCTTTGATTTACTCATTAATGCCTAGCGTGGACTGTACTCTCCACACTGTACTAAATTCATTTCAGCCAAAAGAGTTTTATAGCCCGTCGTTCTCTATTTGTTGCTTTTAGAATATACCTTACTATTAAATTCTGATTCAGAACAAGCTTTTTGGTAAGCAGTTTCACTTATTGTCACCTTTTTTGCTATCATTTTTCGATGACTTATTGCAAGATGGCATCGAAAATATTGGATTTTATTAGTGTCATTTTAAAATGACTTCTTCATACAATTTCTTCAGTTTTTGATAAAAAAATCAGATGCTCCAAATCTTTAAGAATTATATGAATATTGCTTACACTTGACTAAAGAGTTCATATCTGCTTGTTTAAACTTATAGCAAAATTTCAAAGTTGTTGTGTACCATAGTCCGCGCTAGGCAGATACGAGAATAGACTGACGGACGAATTAGTAATTGAGATAATGCAGCCTAATGCTTCGCGAATCGATTTTTGCGTTATGAACTTCAACGAACAGCCAGATATTACATAATCTGAATTATACCGCAAAACGTAATATAACATGAGAACACTGAAGCTGTCAGAGAAGATAATTGTCTTCATGGATCTACCTATCAATACATAATGAGTGGGAAAGTTTCTCTGAAACTAGGAATCTAAATAATGTAGCCTATTTCAGAAATATACTCGTATTCCTTGCACTTTTATGCAAAATGCTCTAATTATTGTCTACAAATACAGAGCACAATCATGCTTGCTAAGCGCCAGTCTATTACACAGACCTCTTATATGCGCAACACATGGAGTATCGAATACATGCTTGTACATGTAGGCCTGTCAATGCGATTATGTAGCCATATGAGTTAACATGAACCTCATGGTAAAGACTGAATCGAATATTTGACTTCACCTGATATGCTACTTCCTTTCTCTAAATCTCAACAGAAAAACTTCTGCCAAGTTCATGGATCCTCAGTAAAACTATTAGGGACTATATACAATGCGTGTAGTTCGACATCCTTTATTATTGTTAATCGCACATGATAATGTCACTTTCACACTGATTGAGCAAATTGATCTATAGCCATGCAACTCGCCTTAATTATTGATTTTTAAATAGTTCAAAGGGTCGAGAGACCCATGAATCTTTTATTTATAGGGGCACACGCATGTAATCATGCATGCAGTACAAACATTTTGCAAATGTACATGCGGTAAACCTACAAAATGTTCGCATAAACATATTTAATGTACATGCAGTGTACATGCACGCATATCGTAATCATGCGTATGATTTGCTGATGCATTTCCATGATTGTCACCTATCACTCAGTAGTAGTGTGCACTAGCTCACACATGGTTCTATCTTGTGGACTATATAATCTACGTGTCCGATTTCTAAGTTATAGTGCCAAGAATCAAAAATCGACAATCAGATGATGTAATGCTCTATGTCTATGAAATGTTTCTAGTATAAAAATTAGGGGACAATGAGAGAAATTATTTTCCAGGTATTCATTAGTTAATCATTTGTTTGGTCACAGGAGTCAACCATTCATGAAAGTCATCAGAACAGTTTTCTCTGGTACGCAAATGTCAACCACATGAAAATATGACCATTAAAGGTTGATATCATTAAAAACCAATAAAATCGTATTGCAGCATCATTGAGAGTTTAATGTAGATGCAAAGTCGTATACATTTTCAAAACAGCAAGAGCGTCCAAAAACTCTATTCCTGTATGCGACTAGACAAACAGTGTTGGAATCGAAAAATGCGCACAAGTTATAATCCATGGAGGAAAAGTCATCGAAGATAGGCGATTTTAAACAGGAGAATCTCATATAGACTGGAAAAGAATACAAATAATCTCGGAATCTCTCAACATCACACGAATCTTGATATTGTAAAAATTTAAAGACAAGGAGTTACAGAGTACAAGAAGAGATTAGAGTAAATCATGGAATCAAAACTACATGCGAGGAGCATAATTGAGGCCATAGTTTGGAGAGCACGCCATAGTTTATGTCAGTCTCAGCTTTTTTGCTGTTTAGCAATTACAAATATAAAAAGTCCACCATCAGGTAAAAAGGTGGCGGTAAATCAAGAGAAGATGAAAGAGACTTTGAAAAGTTCCGAACTATTGACATAAATAATAGAGGGCATACCAAGAAAGGCTTCAGATCAAAAGATTCTGAAGGCAGATCCACAATTATTCATTTGCAAACACTCAACGTCGGAATAGGATGAAAAGAGAAACGCAAATGCAGCTTCAAAAATTCCCATCGCACGTTAAATATTATGCTTCGACTTTTTGTTTTCAATTGTTGTTAACTCTTTGACTGTGGATGACCAGGTGTTCAAGTAATGTTTGAAGTAAACTTGAAGGCGGCTCTAAAGTGGCTTGCCGCCTCTATGTGGAGATTTTGTTAACGCATTTTGTTTTGTAAAGTACCCCGACCATTCGCGGGTAGACATTGTCAAAAGCTTTCAAAGTTATTTTAAATAATTGTCAGCAATTTTCCATGAAAGTGATTTGAAAAGGGGACTTATCTAAATGGAACAATGCCAATTGTCAAAAATTACTATGTTCAATATTTTACATGTTCAATGAAAACATCTTATTTCGATGAATATATTTCAATGTAAGACCAAAAGCTATTGTTTAATATCAAAAGGTGAATATATTTTTTATTTCAGATAGTCATACAGCTTTTATTCGTTGTATATACATGTAAATAATTCTGCTTCAGTCAGCGCAGCAATCATCACAGACATAGCCAACAGATTGACTATGCTTGCCACAAACTGGGCGATCACATAGTTGACACTGGACCTTGGTCGAATTACACTGCCGTTGCAATTTCCCTGATGACCTGCAAAGAGCACACCGATTGACAGAGCGTCCGTCTGGCTGAGTTGAAGATGAAGGGACATCGGTTACGAATAATCTCATGGCAGAGATGACATCACTGTGTATTCCATTTGAATTTGCTAGCCGATAAGTTATGTATTCGGAAACAAGCTCTAGTGACAATTTTTGAAGGAAGAATCGGCGAAAGTGGTTGCCACGCTTTCCTGACCATCCGTGGTGACACGCCTCAAAAATAGTCAAAGTATTGATTGCTGCAATGTCCAACAGATTCTGGAAATGTACAAGTGTCCATCTGCGAGTCATATTTCGTGTAGAGTAATTTCGACACATTTGGTCCAACGACGACCAATTTTCGACACCACCTTTCTTCCGATTGTATTCAAGGATTATTTCAGGTTTCCGCTTGAGTTCTTCTCCCGAAATCACTTTGTCATGATGTTGAGATGAGGAAATGTTGAGTTGAGACTCTGGAAAGAACAATTGCCACGTCTAAAGAATTGTGGTTTTGAAGGCAGAAGGCGTAGGACCGACTCGACCTCGAAATATGTTTTCTGACCCACGACGACTTGAATGTGGTGGGTTTGCACTCCATATTTGACCATCTTTGTCTTTTAATCCATCGTCATCACTTGGTTCTTCATCGCTAGTGTCTTCGCTCTCCTCGTCTTGAACAGGATCTATAAGCACTGGTGGTTCATTTTCATCTGACATGTCTTCACCACTACCATCGTCTCCTCCGCTCTCTTCTTCCAAAATTCTTGACAGTGCAACTTCGGCAGTTAGTCTCTTTGGCGGCATCGTATGAAACAAGATTTCAACCACACTAATCGCAGCAAGCTTCATGATGCCTGATATAACGTCGGAATCAAAGTCAGTGAACAGTGCGGTCTTGCAGACAAATCTGGACAAAGAAAACTCAAAGTGTGATTTTCAAAATCACGCGTTGGTACGCCTAGGGTTAAATTAATTTAAAACCGAAAGTAAAGTTTTGACTTTAGCTCAAAATATAGAAATCTCAAGAACTTTAAGCAAACTTGTATATCACAATAATGTCAAAATTGTTTGTCACTCTCAGATTCTATTAGCAAGATCAATTTTAAAGCTTACTGGACGTTCTTTTGTTGAGATTATAACTGAAGCTGTTCAGACATACATTATACCTCACTTTATCAAGATTAGTGGTGCGAACTATATTATTTAACTATTATTTGTTCTTACAAATCATGATTTCCTGCTACAGTCACAAGCATTAGTACATTTAGTATATTTCTAAAAAAAGTTGAAATGCATTCTAAGTGACTGTTGCACATTGCTTGATTTGGGAGGTGAGATTTTCCGGTGCAGAGACTTTTGATAGAGTGTTTTCTCTGCGTTCATGAGACCTGGGTTCGAATCTAGATCTGATGAAACCCAAGCTACTATTAAAATACACTCTACATTCTTGCTGAACACTCAACACAGAAGAATGACAGTGGGATTATTGAAGCTCGTCCACATGAAGAAAGTGGTTTGTTAATTTACAGTAGTTCTATGTATAAACCAGTTATATTCATCCATTCATTTTAATTTTTTCATTCATTTGATGATAATTCTGCGAGTATCTAACAACTTCTGTTACATGAACCAAAGAGCCAAAATGGTGCTGAAGTCTACATTTGTTCTTAAATCACAAGAAAAAGGGCAGAGCAATCGTAAAGAAAGACAACATCGTTTGTCGTTTGCTATAAAATCATATCATGTGGTTCCATCACAGAATGAATGTCTTGGAAGATAAGAGTTGCAAACTGCAAACCCGCATGCACCGTAATACTTCGATCATTTCGTGAAGAAATAGACTGATTTTTCGGAATTTTTGTTTTAGCCGGTTTTTCCCTGGTTTTTACCACTTGGTGGTAAAAACCAGTTTTAGCTGGCAAAAAGCCAACCCTGGTTCAAATGTATTCAAATGTTTCTTCTTCCTGGCACTTGGTAATCGCATTAACAATTATAACGATTATAAAACCTTGAAAAATGAGCTTGGTATTACAATAACAATCATTACAAAATCTGTTAATCCGCAAGAATTCTCGCATTACCCTCTTCGTTCAGATAATGTCATCTTCGGTGGCAGTTGGAAATGACTTTGATTTCCCTCGATAGCATATCAGTCGTAAGCTGGAGAGCTTGGTCTCTGAATGTAACTAGATGAACTATAAATCCCTTTCCGGCTAATTTAATGATTTTTCTTTTTTATATTTAAAACCATGCAAGGTACATTATCATCAACTTACACAGTCAATGGACCATGTCTCAGTTAGTATCAGATTGCGAGCATACCGGTACTTCAAGGGCTAGCCATACTGTGACCACTTATGAAATATGAAGATTCTTTGGTGTCGGTCATTCGAAATGGTGCGCATACGTTTAGTATTCCTATCAAGCTCTTTGCCGCATGTTTTACTGTATATGAACAGAATCAACTATTACATGTACCTAGAATTTGGAACTGTAAGTACTGGTGCTTTATTCAAAGTGCTGATGAATTCAATTTCAAGACTTCTTCTCACGCTGCATCATCTTTTAATAGCACTAATAGGTGCACCATTATGGTGACAGCTGATGAAAATTCCTTGGGAAGTGCATAGGTTGTAATAGAAGTAGGAAGAATATTGTCAAACCACATTGACTGATGGACTGTTCTCAAAGCAAAAGACGGTCAGCTTGGATGAGATCTCAGACTCATCCTCCAATGTACAGGAAGAGAAGTTTTGCAATGCTTTTAACACCGTCTAAGTTGAAGCTTTGATTATCAGTTTTTTTCAGATTGCTGCATAAATAGATTGCTGCAATGAAGTTGAGACTTCAAGTTTTTATTTATGAATGAATGTCTTCTGAAAAAGTGACTTCCTGTGAAGACGCCGCCATTCATGTGAATAATTCTGATAATTAATTACAGGCAGTCATCTTGAAGCGAAATTTATGTTCATTGATTATTTTTTCTGACTCTCATGAGTGAGGGTGAAAACGTGATCCCACCAAAAACTGCTCATTCAAACTCTCTGATATTAAAAGCGTGGTGCTAATGTCATCACGCAATACTGTATAATGTCAATGGTAAGAAGAACATTGAAAAGAACATTTTAATATATCCTCATGTTTTAAATTTCTTTCCTTTTTGCTATCTAATAAAAAAATATATAATCTTAATCAATAATAATGCTGAACTCTCAGATAATCCCAATCTCTCACATGCTGAGTTATTCTCATGCACATTATCAGAATTTTCATTCACTTACTGTTTTCAGATTTTTGGTCATCTGCAATGTGCAACTTTCGGAAATTTCCAAATTTTTGAGTAACTTTGCACAGGATCACAAGCAAAAGCTGTGATGTCTCATTTCAAGTAAATTATAGTATGATTCATTGTTTTCACCATGAATATATGAATAATATCATAATGATTATTTTTTACAGAGGGCCCAGATATTTCCGAACCCGGATAATCACATTGAAAACTTACAATGAAACGGGACAATTGCATTGCAATGTTAATAAGCGCATACGACTGCTGCTAGTACTACTGTCCATAAAAAGTCTGGAGAACTGAGGTCTGCACTGTAAGCTGTGCAATACCAAAGCTACTAACGAAACCGATGTACAAAACGAGAATAACAATATGTAAGAAAGCTACGAAAGCTCATACACCACGAAAGCGATTGGCTTTGTGTAGATTATCTTTGTAATCCAATGGGAAAGCCAATCGCTTTCGCAGCGCATGAGCACGAACAATAATCTCGGAAAATGATCATTCAGCCACTTTCGGACGGAGAGACTATAATTAACAGGGACTTCATCCTTTTGAAAGTACAAATCGGTAAAATCTTCAGATTCAGACATTAAAGCCTAAATTTTTTCATCTAGCATTTTCAAGTATGATTAGGTTGTCACTGCTTTGTCGAAGAAAAATCAACTAAGAACTGTCACACGAAACGGCTGCATCAGGCGAATTTAGCTCTTGTCTCGCGTGGATTAGATGCAGACCAATACTACGCCATGACGCGGACAGAATCTGTCGAAACATTGTCCCTTACATATATTTTACCGTCACTATTTTAATAAAAATTTTGGCCTACTAAAAGAGGGAAGCTGTCTTTTTGCTTTTCTGCCTCACAAATGATAATGAGCCTCCCGTGTCAACCCATCAGCTGCGCAGCCCGATTGCCGTAGTTATGTCGATTCACCAGTCCGCTTAGCAGACTTTATCAGACCACACATTGTGGTCCAAAAATTCAGGAAAGTTTCATAAAATTGAAGACGCCTGCCTCCGTCATGTCTAATAAGAGCTTGATGTGCACGCAGACGAAATGGGAACAATGTAAGAAGATGGTGCCACTAAATCATGTTTTGATTGGTAATAGATCTTCCTGATCCTCGGCGCACCAGGTCTGCCATCTCTTTCCAATTTGGCACAAATTTGTAGATGGCAGTTTTAATGGAAGTTGTGTATCGAATAATTCGTTCCAATAATCATCAACCACTTTGTAATTTCTTCGTGATAAATAACAACTTTCAACTGCATAAACACGAACTTCATGGAATACCTTTCAAGATATTTTTGGAACAGCTTAACGCATAACGAAGTGCAGCCAAAAAACATTGCAGCAATGAATGCATAAGCATCTTAACATGTACATTGACAGACATTAGCGATTTCAAGATGAAATTGAAGATGCAGCTGTTAGATCACAATGCATCCTCGGTTGCTATTAGCAACCTGTGTTGGCAGTGCTCTGTAGTACCATGGACCTCATAGGTGTTATAGAAAGTTCAATGCTGATGACTATCGGTTACTGTGTCACGCATGTGAAGTCTCTTCACCAATTCTTTAACCCCTCTTAGACCCCAGAGCCATATTTTTCTATTTCATTTTTTGTGTTGAGGATAATCCGCTCATGTCTATGTAAATAAAATCATCATTTTTGACAATAAATCTATATGCGTTATTTCATTTCAATTGAATCAGTAAAGGTATGGTAGATAGGCCAAGCAGGGATGCGGATTCGGAGTCCCGGAATCCTATCATTTTTGCTGGAGTCGGAGTCCTATCAAATGATAGGACTCCTGACTCCGGCCTATAGCTAGACCCGAAATATACTCGTAATACAAACAAATTATTTATTCTCGTGCATTGCTGTCACTGTCTTGATGGCAACTTTCTCCGTCAAACAAAAGTACAGAGACAGCAGTACATACACAGCTTATAAAAGTTGAGGGAATGAACCGTAATATTGAAAAAGGATTGTCTTCTCACTCGGTGATTTAGTAGAGAAGACTTCCTGGCCTCAATCACACCTACACGCCAAAGGTCACATCAGAGACAAAAATGAAATACTGGTCTGTTTGAGAACATTACCTCTTACCCTCACGTTAATAGTGTGTGATGGCGTCCTAAAGCGCATATTAAAATCGAAAGTGTACTCACATTTTTTGGAGAAGGATGGTGATTTTCGTGCCTGGTAGAGACTGGAGAAAAACCGTGTGAAGCACGTATCAACAAGATAGGAAGAGCCGAGTCGTATGCATCCAACTGTAAGCGACATTTGATCAACTATCATCGAAAATGATTGATAATTGATACAATGATCACTAAATATAGGTTCAGGTAAGCCTATAATGATCTATGATGCAGGTTACCAGTTACTTTTTCAAAAGCTAGGCTTATGTACTTGCCACGAGTCTGAGTCGGAGTCCTATCAAAAGCCGGAGTCCTATCACAGTGATAGGACTGCGCATCCCTGAGGCCAAGAGGGTCCCCTCTGGTCTCAGAGGATGTAGAAGTTCTCATAACAAAAATTTTGCTATCAGATGAAAAATGATTTTATGCATGTACACGATGGTGCATGATGAGTGAAATTCATTTATTCAATGTTTGCATCATGCTCGTGCATTTGCGCTATGTTAGAAGATCGCAAAATGTGAATATTTTGTTTTCGTACATGATCGTGAATGACTGTATGGCCTACATGAACAAGTCAGCATAAATCAATGCTCAAAATGAAAGCTGTCATTATATTCATAGTTCAACACTAAAAGAAGCAGACTGTTGGCCAAGTTGTCACAGCAGTAATTGATGAGTTTGAGATATCCACAGCTGCTTTGAGGGTTTTGAAATGCAGCAATGATGGCTCAGTTTAGGCCTATTTCCGATTGGTATGGATAAATCTAAAAAAATGGCTAAATGTAGGAGTATGGAATAAATCAATAAATCAAACCGTCTGAGGTTTTATGGCGACAGCAAACATCGTAAAACGACTCTTAGTACAACTGATACTGTCCTAAATGCCAGTGAATTACAAAAACACCACATTTTCGCATGTGCTTACTGAGAAGGCTGAAAGACACTCAAAGGCTTAGTTATATCGACTTGCTACACGCAAACATCATTGTTTTGCTTCAAATCATCTTTCCTAATGCTTTCATACCGATTTAGGCAGGTAAACTAATAACCCCCTCAGGTCCCTGAGGGTCAAATTCATTTCCATTGCTTCCCTATTTCGTGACGTGGAGTTGAAAGAATAGACTTCATCCGAACATCGATTATCCTTTAGCAATGATTAAAGTACATTGTCACATATGATAGCTCGATACCTTTTAACATGATTAAGGATTCGGCTACTTCTGGGCCAGATCGAATATCATTGGAATATGCTGCTATATACGCATGCTGTCACCTGTGCACAATAATTTAGTGCTATTCTAATAAATCTGACAAGCATTGCATTCGCTCAATTTCAGCTTTCATCATTCGACGCTGGACGTGGAGCGTTTTAGCAAATTTTCAGCACATGTTCCTACATATAGAATGTGTCAATGATGAAGTTCAAAATTTCATCTCATTGCTATTGCAGAGAGTAGTCTAGACAACAAATATGATCGGAAGAAATATTCAATGAATAAATGATAACATAAGAATTACAGATGATTCGAATATCGGAAGCAGCTTAATTGTTACTAGAGAAATAATACTCACATTATGCCTTATGTAATCATTACTAACAGATTGCTACTTCATGTCGGATGAGAGCTAATCGCTTTTCTCAAAGTCTTGATTAGACACATTTAAAAGTTTACTCATCTTTGGCTGCATAAATTGTTCATTGAAGCACACAATTACAAACTTCAATCCTGAACGATGCAAAATATTTATAAAAGAATCATATAAAATGCATACAATTTTGAATCCGCATTATAATTGGTTACGAAAAAAATTAATGAAGTCCTCTCCATTAGTTAGCAAACTGGCTTTAATAGAAACTATCACAGCCTAAAACCTAAAGCTAAATTCGCGAAAGAAAAAAAAATGTGAAGATCAACTACCCTACTCTGCAAAATATAAAGAACTTCCTTTTTTTCATCTTAATTTAAAAGTCACCACTTCAGTGGATTGGCACATTTTATGGAATACGGTATACTTTGCTGCTGCATTTTCATCAGTCGATTTTGCGGAATGAAACAGGAATTAAGTACTTTCATTCCATCTTTCATGTTATACTTTCATTCTACTAACATATCCTTATCAGTAGTATTCTAAAACGTACGAAATAAATAATGCCTCAAAATTCTCAAGTGCGTTGCTGAAATTATCAATTGCTACGAGTAGGACTATCGCAGCTCCACAATCGATCAGAGTGCACCCAGAGCTTTCCTTTCAAGAAAGTAACTTGTCACAATAGAACTTAGTAACGGTAGGCATGCAAGCTTCGCTCAATAGCCAACCAACGCAATGTATTAGCATGATGACATGTAATTCAAGAAATTATCTATGAAGAGATCAATTTTCATATGTGACAGAGAAAGTAAAATACCTCTTCTCTAAGAGTGCGGGTCGGATCCATCCGTTACATCGAGCATACTGCAAATGCAGCATTGCATCGACTAGTCTGCATGTATTTTACTCTCTCAATTATTTTTTATCAATGAGATTCAGAATCTACTCCTGTAGCTTTGCAGTCCTCTGAGAGACCACGTTCACTTAACGATTTAATTCCGTCAACCCATTCAAAATCAATATTTAAACACGATGTTTTTGGGGAACAACTTTGTTGACCCCATAATGGCAAAATTCTAACAAAAAAGTAGACCAACGCCTTGTGCCACACGATGTATACAATTTGTTCTCAAACTTCTTTATAGAAAATATTTTAAAAGAATTGAAGATGGCTTTCGTGTTCATGGCTATTAAAAGTGTATTTATTTTATGCCTACACGCATGTTATCCTATGCTATGTTTATGCTATCTCGGGCAGCGAGTTGTCAACATCTATTCTTGCATCTCTAACAAAGATGTTCGAATTCGATTTTCTGACTTAAGCATTCATGAGCATTCATGAGATCATTCATGCACTCAGACAATGTGATTTGATTAGTACTTGTTGCTTTGGCCTACCTGTGTTTTCCTCTAAGCATTTGATTCTTTGATGAAATGATTTATTCATCCAAACAATTGCTCCATTGGACGAATAAAGGACTTTATCCAAAATTCAACAATCATCACGCTTTATTAACACAGAATGCAACCGTCTAAGTAAAAGCAAAGTTCTGAAGCAACCCGAATTCGTATTATTTAACAGCAATTTCACCGACAGAAGGCATTTCTTCTTCATCTAAGTTCATTCACTGAATTCTTGACAACTTCTGTCTCGTCGTCATTCTCTGAGTTATTTTCCGGCAAATATTTCAGCATACATACAATGTCAGTGAAATATTCGTGTGACACCTCGTAGCATGTTCAACAGTTAGCATAAGAAACACAGAAGAAAAGCACACAGAAGTTAACATAAGAAAGCAGTTTTGTTGTTATTTGTTAATTAAAGAGTGTCTTGTTTGACAAGAAAGACAAGAAAATCATATCTTCAGATATCATCCATATATGTTTCAGGTCTGTCTGTTATTCAGAATATTTGACTTTAAAGAAATATTCTCACAACATGTGCTTGATCAGCACACTTCTGATCGATTAGATTTGATCAACTTGATTTGTCAGTCATTATTCATTACACTATTTACACATCTGCTGCAGGAAGCCACATTGGGATGACTACTGTTTTCATTGGTCTACCATTTGAGGTCAAAGAAAATTGTAATGTTGCAAGGTTAGACCTTCGGTTTTGGGTAGACCTTGGATAAATGATACAAAACTTGGGTTTCCTATTTATGCTGCATATATATTATACAAATCAAGTTATAGAAATTGATGTTTTGATTTGAATACTAGGAGAACTACATGATGAGAGCATGAAGTTCTGATTTTTTATCAAAATTCCACTCAATTCACAGAATATTTCAAATGCAAAATACTTGTGGTTACTAGCTACTTCATTTTGGGCTTGACAATGCCGTGCATTGCCGTGAAATGCATTTCATTTCATGCAATGCCGTGAATTAAAATTTCGCGCATGCATGTTTGTTAGCTGCAAGCTTATATGTATTTTTGCTGCATTAGCGCATATCGAATTTTTTGGATATTTTATATCTCATCTACCGGTATATCTTCGCAGTTTTCTTCGCACTTCCATATTGTCTGCGACAGCCGACGTTTATCTAAACTCTAATTCATTTGAATTTCGTATTCTAAAATGTTCAACCATGCAAGCACTACGCAGCTATACTATTCATCAAGTCTGTTTATATCTCTGAATGATAAAATGAAAAGAATTACTGTGCTATGAGCGATGTGTAATTCAATCATTATCAAGTCAGAACTCTTCAATTAGTCAGCATATCACTGGGCTAAATTAAAGGAAAACTTTATAACGTTGTGCTAAAACACCAAAAAACCGTTTCACAATAATACCACACTAATATCAAGAATTTTTGTCCATAGAGGAATCTTCATGTTCGCACAATATAATTCTAATGATTCTATTCATTTATTGAAATTTGGGCTTCGGTTTTGGGTTTTGACACAAAGTTGCATTGACTATACCCAATACATGTTTTTGCCTAACCTTAGATGTTGGTAAACCAAGTCGAAAAGATCAACGGAATCAATTTTCAGCGTGTTGAATTTTTCGGGCTCCTCTTTGGATTTAATTAAAGTAATCCTAAGTCGAAAGATCTCTCCCAACATTAAAAATTTGCTTAGCCAATCGATTCAAAGTTCCTTTAAGACCAATGACATTTTCTGAAGATCTTTTTTGGAAAAGCTTGAGTTACCTCGATTTTTAGCTGTGTGAGTTTCGTGTAGGGTATCTCATTCTCAACATGTTAAGCTCTGGTTTAACTTCTGGCTGGCTAAGCCCTGACAAAATTTCTGGTTTCAGCATCCATATGAAATTTTTGAGAATATTCAAATACTCTGGTCGAAAAAATGGATAAAAATATTTTTAAATCAATATTGCTCACTTGTAACGTCACCAAACTGTATTGTCTTTACGGATTTATAAACTAGCACACTAGAGGATTCGTTTGGTGCAAAACGTTTGATGGAAAAATCAATATTCTTCGAGAAAAGGTATCTCGGTCAGAGGACAGAAAACGTCTCGGCCAAAGGACATTTTTTTCAGTGGACAATGGAAACCCAGTGAAAATTCAATGATTAACATTGATTACAATATTTAAAATTAGACTGTCTCACAGAGCTGATCTTCTTTTTTCGGATGATATAAATATTAGTGGGTGTATTTGAATGAAGCTGATCGAAAATCCGTGTTGAAGTGAGAATACTGGAACTTTGGACATGCTTTTTCGGTCTCTTTTCAGCCATAAAAATGCCATAATAGATGAGATCTTGATGGTTCGATTAAAATATACGATTGATATCGGTTCAGAAATATGGATTTTACAAATCAAAGACACATTTTCGTCAAATGTTGTGGATTAAATTGGATTTACCCTCATCAATTCTGCTGCAACTGACAATGAAGTGCAATGCTCGTCAATTCACTGTCCTATCTTCTATATTTTGATTTTATCAATAACAATGGCACCAAGAGGAAATATTCGTCATTGTCAGTAGGGGCGTGTAAAAATTCGGAAAACTTACTTCCATGATGCGAATTGTCGGAGGGAATTGTTGCATGATGAGCACTTCTCGTTATCGGAACTGAGCAGGTTAAAAATACTTTCTTTTTTAAATTTTTCTCTGGATGAATTTAGATCTCATTTACTACATGTATGAATCCCTAATCACAAATAGAAATGGAAGAAAATTGCATTAATAGGTCGTAATAGCGCGAAGTCCAAAAGATTGAAATAAAATTGAATTTTATTTGCTCAAATTAAACGAATCATAATTGCTCATCGTTTCACTAATTTTTTGTACCGTTCCTTCTTTTAGTGTATTTTCGCCTACTCGTATAGAGCAATGCACTGCGCAAGGACGCAAGCGACAAAGGACAGTGCCTATTCGCTGATACCCGTGTTAATGAAACAGATGAGAATGAGAGTCTGCATAGTTGTGATTTTAAGAAAACATTCGAGTTCAAAATGTGCAAACATGTACATAGATAAGCCCTTGACGATCAATAAGCGTGCCCGTCTTTCTTGGATACTTCCATCTAACCTTGTGGCTCAGTTCTTTGAGTTCATTAATAATTCAAAACTTTTACCTAGATAATTATATCTTCCTTGATTATTTTCATTTTATGTACTTGACAATCATCAAATGAGTTTCAATTTACAATCATATTTTTCGGTTCAGAGTTTACCGAGTGCAGACACAGATCCAAGCACAATGTGCGTTCAGAGACATGAGAATTGCAGCAAGGATAACTGAAATATCATGTTCAGTAGTAAACATGTAACTAGTGTAAATTCCGGTAAATCTGCAGATTTATAACAAACCTGGTCGTCTAAATTTGATGCGTGTGTGCTCCTAAGACGTAAACCGCATTCTAACATACTGATGGAATGCAAGCAATATCTTTCTCGCAATTTCAATTTTACTGTCGTGCAGTTTATCGTGCGTATGTACGATAACTACGATAACTCATAGTTCTCTACATGAAAGTGTGACAGAATCATTAAAAGACTGGTGGAAACATGCACATTGAAAACAGTGTGTGTTGCGCAGTTGCTATCAGCTCAAGAACTGCAACCTTCAGTGTCTGGTGATGGTTTTGAAAATATGGTCCAGTTATAAAAGAAAGGTTAAGTGTCAGTAGTACTCTACCAGTGCAATTTACAAAAGATCACGCATGACAAGAATAAAAAATCACAGCATATCTAAAAGCATGATTCTATCTCTTGCTGCATTGCTCAAGATTACTGCCTATATGATATATAGCACAATTGGCCATCAACAGCACACCGAGTTGACAAGCTCTACGAAAACAAAAGCAAGAAACAAGCTCTGTCTCTCACTCTCTCACTCTCTCGCTCTCTCACTCTCACTTTCTCACTTTCTCACTCTCTCCTCAAGTTACAGCTATATTTACATTCGAATGTACATGGATGTGTCCATGACATAATCAAGTCATGCGGTGAGTGATAAACAAAATGGTTCGAGTGAGATGCTAAATTTACATCAATTGCGTTTCATCAGGAGCTAAGGAGACTGCGAGGAAATACGCTGAAATTTGAAATTCGCCCAATGACGTGATCCGTTTTCACTCCTCCTCTTTCTATTGGTCGAAAGGATATTTCAGCTGGAATAATCTGACCATTCGTTGTCTTTAGAAATCAAAGTTTAACGAAAGTAATTCATGTATAAGTGAACTATTCAGTTATGTATTTCTTGCCCCCTGATATTTTCTTAACAGTTACGTCGAACCATATGTTAAGTTAAAACAACAAATCCTGCGTCTCTTTCTTCTCATTCATTTATTTTGTCTTTCTTGATATTCAAGGTATCCGTCAAAGATGGTGTCACATACAAGAAGCAAAGCCATGTTGTTTTGCGAAGGATCTTCGATCCGAGGAATGCAGAAGATCATCAAGGCTCGCACACGATGTCTTCGAATGTTGTGGATCCTTTTTGTGTTCATCATGACTTCTGTTTTACTTGTAACATCCGTCTTCCTTGTGTTGGACTATTTGAACTACGACACCGCGTGGCACCGAAGTAATAAACTGGACATTCGCCCGCCTTTTCCTGCCATCACTATTTGCTCCCACAACCCTTTCTCTACTCGTGCTAATCGCCTTTGGAAGGAAGGTCGCGTTATGTCACCGACTGAACTCAGCGATCGTCTTGTCTATATGTCACTCGATGGCCTGAAAAAGAATTCAACATTGCTTGCAAGCTCAAGTCTATTCGACAAAATTGAAACTTACTACACAGCTATCCGTCCAAATGATACAATTTTACTGGGTCACGACCGATCACAAATGCGCTATTGTATGGTAAGTTTTGAAGTGGGCAGTGAAGGGCTGGTTTATGTACAGTGGCACGCAGGAGTGCATAATAATTAGGTGTTCCTTTGTGGTCTTAATTAGAGAGGTCCAGTCACTTTCAGAATGAATTTGCAAAGACATGCAGATATTTGCCGGCTCCTATAAATTGCTTCTGTTATTATTAAGACAAGATGGTAGCTAGGCCAATGTGGTAGATCTGCAGAGATGAGTTTAGGACTTCCCTCATCATGGAATCAGCGAAACAAAGTCAAATGTTGCACCCTTGATGTAATATCTTTAACCCTAGCCTATAGCTTCAGCAAAAGAATTTGAAAAGGTGGATAAATTAATCATCTGATTAATAAACACGTACATGCAACATCACGCTCTATGTTATGTTAAGACTGCATTACCTTGATCATTCATTGATCTTGTTGCATTACCTTGATCATTCATTGATCTTGTTGCATTATCTTGTTCATTCTTTGTTTCTTTTGCTTTGATAACCACATCAGATTCAACATTTGCATCAAGCGGCTTAAAAATAATATAGCACAATTCTGAAAAATACATGATCGCTTCTTCAGATACAGCTGCATTGAGGTTTGAGGCTTACATTGCGTCCTACTCTGCTGACTTTGTCCTATCCTATAATTCACTCATCCTTGGCAAAAGCATTGATAAAATACACAGTCTAAACATAAGAGTTGTCGAGCCCACTCTTGCAATGAGCTCCGAAGTAAGCATAAACTGACTTTTCTCGGTTTCCTCCCAACACCATTGAATATGAAGGATACTTGTTGAATAATCGAACACCAGTAAACAAGAGGCTTACAAAAAATCAAAATGATGCTGGAACGAAAATGAGTAACTTGCTAGACACATTTAAGTCAGGACATACTTTCATGCATATTTCGCTTTCGAAAACTGTGCTTGCTCTATTTGACAAATTAAGCAGGATTTTTACAAAGTAAGAGTAAAGCCCTGCCTGTTCATCGCAGCAGATACCACAAAGATATTTATTCAAAGTCTTGGCAAAAATGCGGAAAGTATTGCTGCTGACGCTCGTGCGAAATTCGAAAAGTTAAACTTAAGTACACCACGTCAATCTCTTTTGATTTCCCGTCAGCAGAATATCAGCAACAAATAGATAAATACTTCAGAACTGATATAATTCTATAATGAGTTGTGTAAATTTTTGGACTTTGCAATGACCTAATTCTCGGCACGATTCAATCAGGAACAATATGTGATCCCAGAATCTGTTTCACTTCACACTGATAATGAAAACGTTTCCGGACTGTCGGCATATCCCGAGCACCTGCCCACGCCGCTTAGAATGTTTAAAGAGCAATACTCATATTCTGGTGTTGAAGAGGTACTGACCATAATTAAGAATGTTCCTCATGAACTGAGAATGCTATTTGATGAATACAATTGACCATGTTTTTGACTGTCGTACGGCAACCGCAGAATCGAGTTCCAGCTCTTCAAGGCGCATAAAAACATGTTTACGATCTATACGCTGCGACATGAAGACTGAGCGATCCTTTAGCGATCCTAAATATTCACAGAAATCGAATTGATAACATTGACCTTCGTCGCGTTTGCAATATCTGCACCACCTCTCGTGAATAGTGTGTTTCGAAGTTTGGACTTTGCAATACTTTCATGACATCAGTTTCTATTGATGAACTGTCATTTTCATTATGCGTAATAAATAAGATGACATGAGAATAATTTATGTTCGATCTTTATGGGAATAAATCCATCCAACAAAATTACATTTAGATTTAGTACCATTTTTGCCAAGGATATTTAAAGATTTTACATAGGGCCTACATGCAATACATGTACCATGTTCCTTAGGTTTGTCGCCCTTTGGTACATGTATGTTGTGAAGTCTTAATTTTGTGCACCAATGATTGATACATCTATATAAAACATGTACTATGCCCATGTCCATAGAATCCTAACCATTTATAAGGATTTTATGATCTTACCCATTGTTTCCGGTATAAGTATTAAATTGTATAATCATCATTACTGGTCATGCTATAAGCGCGATGAAATATATAATGAATCATATATAAGTGATAAACATAATTTTGAACAGAACGACTTACTCGCCAATTCATTACATATGAGGAGAGGAGAAGCGTTGCTTGTCCTTCTAGTAAGCATTTTTTAAAATTTTTAGACATTTTAGGATATAAAAATTTTCTTTTAAATCATATTTTGTACCTATTGAAAATTAACTAGTCATTAGCTTGTTTTTTTTTTAATTTTGTTACCTTGACGCACTTTCCTACGTTGAATAATTATATATTAATAATATCATGTAATGCTATATTATAATAATAATATATTATAGATCATGAATCATACAATATTGTAATTTTGATCCTCCAGCCTTAAAAACGTGGCGGAGCTCCTGTATAAAGTAATATTCGAATCCTCAATCTCTATTCTGGATTAGAAGTCCAACCAACATAATATATGAAGAAGTAGAGCGAACTATTCAAAACTACTTATTGCTTGGGTACTTTGAAAAGATCAAGGACCTATATCTATCACCAATTCCATGTATCTGGCCAAATGACATAAACGACATCAGTTTTTCCTGATAATGCTATTCGGTGAAGATTTAAAGTGATCGATAGCCATACAGGTCGACTTACACCATTTCATTCTTCCTTTGCTATCGGCTTTTTGCTATCAACAAAAATCCCAGATGTCATTTCAAAATCACCAGATCCTGTCAAAGTCAATAGAAAATGAGCTCAAATCAGAATCAACGTTTACAATCAAAAGCAATGATATAATCAGAAATCTTATCTTGCTCCACAAAAGTAACTGAGAAGGTTTCCACAACACACATCTCACAATGCTCCACTCATTTTTGTCAGATCAATTTTAAGCACCGGTATTAAATAGTCTAACTTTTCTACGACACATTAATTGACTAGATAGCACAGAAGCACTACTGGCTTCTTCGTTTTCATATGTAGAGACTAGCTGATAACTCTAAGGCATTGAATAATTCATTATTGCTTACATCATTTTTGATTTTTCTTATTCTATGTGCTAGACATTTGTAAAGAGATGTGTTAATGGAAATATTCTCACATCGTCTTATTACCACCCCAGAGAAAGATGCAAATATGTAGAATCGCTAAAAACTTTCTCCAATAGACTCCAATGGCAACATATATCAAATAGAAAAACATCACAAGATAGGTTCCTTGAATGATGTCTCAATGATGATTATTAGCACCTTTTCTGATTTCTGCCTCCTCTAACAATGGAAAATGGACTACTCGGAAGTAAACATGAGACAGAATACATCGACACATCAAGCCGCATTCTGTAGCATTGATCATTCCCCAACCCATTACACGCATTACAAAATGAGCTAAGCATGCTTATCAAACGGAAAAATGCTTTCTTCGATTAAAGGGTTCGTTCGGAGTAAAACTTTATAAGTACCGAAAAAATTACAATAATTTCAATAGAATAATCACTTCCTTTTGGCACTTATCTATGCACTTTAACATGCTTCTAAGAATCTTTACTAAGACACACAGTCGCGCATCAATACTTACGTCTAAAAAAGCAAAACCAGCTGTTAAAAAGGCAGCTTTGTATCATTTTTAAAAATAAAATGCCAAAACATTGCTTTGCACACAATTTCCGACATTCTCAGTCAGTGTGAGGGGTAAAAAGTGAAACCTAAAAGCAAACATGCAAAAATGACAAAAATGAACCCCGACGCTAACTGAGATAAATGATAAATCCAAAGGATCAGAAAAACCAAGAGTGTTCTAAAATGATTTAGAGTGATCGATTGTGATTGATGAAGTAACGTGCTGACCTCTAAACCACAGAGCATTGTTCATTAGACTTCCATTCATTAAGGATTATAAGAAAGTTCGTCTTTCGTGAAGTCTTATTGCAGTGACGCTTGCATTCGTGTAATCAAATCCATAAGGAATTACTACGTTTGTCAAATTAATTGACTTCCATAAATGAACGTCTCATCGTCACACATTTTATGAACGTATTATCTTGGAAAGTTCCTTGCACTTGTAGAAGTAGAGAATTCGTTCATACTGGGGAGGTTCTTTCATGTGTGAGTGTTGTTATTCGTCACAGTGACAACCATGGAAGCACACAGTATGTGCGGTCAGCATTGAGAAATCTGCATTGGCCTGCTTGACTCAGTTTCTTTGTGGAAGTGTGCTCGCTCCGCTTCCTGAAGATAAGGGGTCAAACCTACGTTGGGTTAGACCCGAGACATTTAGAAAGTTACACTTTGGATTCATGATAGGCGCTCACAGTGATTAAGAACTGTGCCCACAGAATTAGACAGGTCGTCTCTTCTTCTGCTTGACTAGAAAGGAAACATTGGAACATGTAGCGTTCATGAAATGGCACAATCTGCTGATGTAATTCCATAGCAATCGAGCAATGAACAGGCAGTTCAACATTAAACACACCAAATTGTACGAAGTTTCAGTGACTGTTATCAACCGGATCACACAGCAAAGAGACGATGTCGCTGGCATGTCCTACAGAGAAGTTTATAAACGTTTTTTTCGTGCGCCTGCTTTTTTTAATAATAATATGAAGAACCGACTTTGTCGAGAAAACCTGTGCGCAATTACCTGAATTCTTCGAATCTGAAAGAATCGTGGCGATCGGAGCATTTTGAAGGAAGTCGCAGCAATCCACAAGCTGCGCACGACTATTTTTCCTATCTCGGCAAGGTATTAAAATTTTCTTTTCTCCCACTTGGTAAGTCCCTGCATGTGCTATCGTTTTGAATCAGTTTACACTTGTAGCAAAGTGATACGGTTAAACAATCTAATTATGTAGCTGTGCCCAGCCATTTTTTTCGTCCAGTAGTCGAGCCCCAAAAATGTCATTGGAAGTCGGCAGGAAGGTGATCTCGGCAGAAAGAACCACAACGCTCCAGAAAATTAGACTATGCCAGTACCGTCCAAACCCTCAGTATGGCCGACAATGACGTTACAGTCTTAGTTACTACAACAGGAATAACATTCACCATAACAGATATAATACGACTGCAATCAATGCAATTCGACTATATGGAAGATTGTACTATCCACTCAATGTGCTTTCAGCTATAAACAGTATCATTCATTCATCACTGTCTTATCATTGTCTCTATGGCACAGTGGTTAAATACTTGGTCTAGCGATCTCCGGTGCAGAGGTAGGGCCCCAAAATTGTTATTGGAAGTCGGCAGGAAGGTCATCCGAACTAAAAGACAACAAGGCTCCAGATTAAAGTCTGAATGTGTCAGTACCGTCCCAGCAAGGGGAGTTGTGATGCTGAGCCATCATCACGGTTGGACTTCAGAACCTCAATTACTTTGGGTGCCGCATATACCCATGGTTTCAGCTTGGTTCGCGAAAATATAGTTTTCAAGATTATTTTGGCTTTTTTATACCGTGCATTGATGGTAATCTGCACATCTCAAATGTAGGCTCGCTTGCGATACTTTTTTCATTTCATTAATGATTAATTTTCCATAAATTCTGAAAATTGCACCAGCCAATTAGAAAAAGCGAAATGACTCTTTTCTAATGCTTAATGTCAATGAAAATAATTTATGAAGATGAGACTGCTTCATATTCAGACAAGGTGATTAGCCTACAATGCAAAGAAATCTAAACTGATTGTAGGGAATTCCCATAGGCTAATCATCAGTAACTTTACTAACCTATTGCACATTATGTATTTAATTATTCTCATTAATCGCTGTTTGATTTTCAAACCCTCGGACGGCAAAGGGTTAAACCGTTTGATATGCGATCTTACACAAGTAGGTCTTCAAATATTGGTTGAATTTGGCCATGATATTCGATATGCAGTATATGTATGAAATGGCTTTTTTCTTGTCAGTAGGAGGAGCACAATAGGCAGACCCTGCACATATGTTGCAGATGATCTGACAAAAAAGGCCTGGATAAAAGTGATAGACATTCCACGCCTTCAACGTTTGCTTCAAGGTGCTTTGGAAATGAGGTGAATGGTTATCTTAATATTAGCTTTTCAGCCCTAAAAGTTTTTCAAAGTTGGGTTTCGGTCTTGGATTTTTAGTCAAGTTAGTGTAGGCATTTTGCACGCACTTCATGTAAGTTTGCTGCCATTTTGACACCATGTGAGGTGCTTCTCAAAAATAAAATGCTGCAGCTAAAGATCTTCTATAGGCTCTATATTTACCAACCGTTGCTCTATCCTAACATCGTCGTCAATTGATGAATCTCTCAAAACGCATGAAGAAAGCATTATTGTACTGTATGCATCTGCAACTCAGAGTCACAAGGACGCGTCGATACATAAACACATACGTATGTCTTACGAACAGAAGTTGGCGCGCTCTAACTTAAGAGATTTTGAAGATACATTCCGCGCTGTGAAATGCACTCAAGGTGGCGTACTTTTGATGTGATAACAAACTGAGATGATGCATTTGTTAAAACAAGAGATTCGGTCGATGATATTGAATATCTAGTCACATGGATTACTCTATGATCACGGCGAATCGCAGATTCAGTGAAAATATAGAATGAGTTGGCTACTTTAGGGTAACTAGTATTATTTTGTATGCATGCAGTCTGATGTCTATCTACATGTTGCTCTTAGGAGTGGGGTTTGACGAATCCAGTTTTTATCGCAAGGGACACACATTTAGCCATAGAAACCCGACACTTCATAATACTCAAAGATTACTTGTAGAGCTTACATGGACATTGAAAACAATACAAGGATTTCAACCCATCTAACATTTCAGAAATAGATCAGGCGTTCAGGGGACGTCAGTAAAAAGTAGCAGCTAAAGTTGCTCCTTGCTCAGTACTTCTCCCACAAGATCTCATACATTATTTTCTTCTGTCGAAGTATCGGTGCCGGAACCGGTTCTTTGAAATTTTGGCTTGCTTCATAATGCTAGCAACATAAGACTTTGGCAAACGTATCCTGTCTAGTCAACTAAGATTTATCACAGAATCAACAGTCATCTTTCTAACGAAGTGTAGATCATCAGAGTACAACTCAATGGCTGCGTAAAAGATTTGAAGAGATGGAGCATTGATCAATGTATTCTATGTCTGCTGAGATAGGAAAAAGAAGAAGGAAATTCAATGAGAGCTACAAAAATTTAAGATTATACTTGAGTTCAGCGGTCAATGAAAATATCAACTTTTGGAGAAATATTTCGTGAGACAGCATCCGATGCATTCGTCCTCAAAATTCTATCAGTTATAGGATCTCTATTAGGATATAGGATATATTAGGATATCTATTAGGATATAGATGTAATGCTAATGTTCAAATAATATCGAAAAGTTCAGACAAAAGAAATTAAACTTTTCTTATAAAGCACACAGGTTCAGAGATAGACAAATCCATCATCCCTCACAGCAAAAGTTTTGATATATTGATTGGTTTGTAACTCCTATTTTTCTACATGCTTGCTTCTCATATTACTCCATGTTAATTAGAAGACCATGTACATCACGCGTTGTGGGTGCTACATATCATACTAAAACATGTACTCCTGAGCATGTTGCTCTTGTTTATTCATGTCTATTCCAAAATTATTAGAAATCTTTCTGAACTGTGTGTTATTGTGTGGAAAAGCAGGGAAAGCCATTTTTATTTCCCTCTGCATATTTTTCTGCAACTTCATTAAACTACTTTCAATACAAGTGAATGATAAGAGAATGGATAGCAGGTACACTGTAAATCGCTGGACACGAAAATTACATACAATTTGAAACTAACATCTGATACGAGATTCTCGTATGTTTACAGAGATCTGATATGTTTTTCATACCACATCTCACTTACTTTCGTATGTGCTTGGTATGTAGCGATACGAACTATTCTATGTGTGATTGGCTGTTTTACACTGAAATACGAGTTGTTGGTATGTTTTATATACGAGACCCGATGCAAATTCATCATTATTCGTATACCTATGGCATGCATTTCGTATGTGCAGCTTTAAGTCACATTGCAAAAATATATATGTATTGCATACAACTGTCAAATAACTTTTTTCGGTAATACCAGTCGTGAATATTTTTTGTTTGATAGAGAGATATTTTACTAGATTAGATTTATTGTAGTATTTATGCTCCACGAGATTGACGTCGTTACTACTTGTCTAGCAACATTAACAGGACGTTTAGGTGGCTCTGCATTATGAACCAAGTTGATAAACATCAATTGATTCATACGATATCTTCAGTGAAATCATGTTGTGTATATGTTATATATCTCAAACATGACTATTTTTGCGTTCATGAATTGTAATATGTTTTTATTTCGGACTGATGATATGCTTAATTTCAAAATTACGTAATGCATAATTGTTGATGGTTGAATACTTATTGATTGTTCATGAAATGCCTTAGACTTACGTTTATTAAAATCGCATTCAGTATTGACTCTTGAATGTCATTATCTCACTACTTACAGAACAGTAATAACATTAGTGTGATCTTCATTGACAAAAGGCCTTAACCCATTTAAGGCCGCCTATATAAATATCGCAAATTTTCTATGAAAACGGTAGTAAGCATTTCAGAATGTTATAATTAAGAATTATCTATGATGACCAGTTCATTACAATAACCCTTTCTTGGAAATTAAAGCCGTAACGATTTCGTTACGATGGCGTCATATGATGTCAAAATATACAAAAGCATGTTTTTTTCAAATGTAGCTTATGTATTGCTCCAACAATTCCTGCCGAAGCAATGAGTCATAGCTTCATCATAAAAGCTCTTCAACATATTTCAGAGGTATCTGTCGAAACTGTGAATTAGGAAATTTAATCAAAAGCCTGCTTTATGCTACTTGTCGTTGTTGCTTGCTGTGAAATTGTCATCGTTGAAATGAGAAGATGCTTTTATATTTCGAAATTCCTATCGAGAAATTGATTCAAGTGCTGCATCGACTCCAAAGTCACGCTAGAGTTGGAAACGCCTAGGTAATTCGTAACATCCACTCAAATAAAGAACACCAAGCAATTAGCGCATTTGAGATTGTTCAACATTATGTAGGCCGGGTAGTCATTGGTTTCTGCTACTAAGAGATCGATAAGACCATCAGAATGGGTATTAGGCATCTCATAAAAATTCTTGCCCTGAAATGCATCCAGAGAATGTTTGTCCTATTTGAGAAGATGAGAATCACCGATATTTGCCATTTTATTGACTGCTTTTTCTGTTTACTGAAATGATCATTCAAGTCATCTTTTGTTGGAATCTCACACAGCCTTACGATGTCACTAACCTCCGAGACTTCGTTTTAGAGACATACCTCTGAGACACATAAACTCATCTTCAAATTATCATCCTTAGAACTCTAATGAAGCATTTACTTCTGGAGGTTTTGCCGCAACAGTCATATACCGTTATCGTCGGCATTAGGCCTATTGCATATTTCAGTCCATAGTAAGCAACAGCTTGGGTATTGTCTTCAGATAGCTACGTAGGTTGATATAATCAAGTTTAGCCTATAGATATTTTAAACCACTTTGGGCCATCGCGAGCCGCTGACGTGACCTGGTAGGGTGAGACGCATCGTCTACGGCCAAAGAAGTTTTGTATTGAAATTGCTCGAGTCGGAGGGCATCTTTGTATTATATGCCTAGGTGAGCTGGCACCCTGTAATGTTTATGATTAATCTATAAGAGGAAATGCTTGAGATTTGATCTCTCTTTGACTTGCTTCCGTACATGAGCTAACAAGTCTAATGTTGAGGAAAATACTACGGCAATGGACTTCGGTTGGTTTTGTGACGGGAAATCCATAGACTATAAATAGCAACCAGCATTACACATTCATAGAGCACACTAAGAATGCAATATTCCAATGAAATTGTTCGTTTTCAGTATTCAACAAACATTAGTTATGAAGAAATTTGACAGTACTCACTACAGTTTACTTCATTTACACTTGTTGTTGTACTTAACATTTGTATATCATATTACGCCAGTGTAACTAAAACGTTACGGTTTAAAAAAATGACGTACCATGTCATGAATGAATATCCGAGGAAGTATTGATTGCTATTTTCGATATTTGATGGATAATGAGATCACGCAAATCACGTGGATAGTAAATTACATGTGGACGTTCATACGCTGAGTCTTTCAGTATTTAAGCAGATTTTAAGCCCATTTTTGTCTAATTTCGTGATAAAATATAAGCAATAAAAAGTGCTAATTTTTGAATTGGCGATTGTTTAACTGAAAATATATGATAAATCATGATGGTAATCAAAATATTGTATCATATGTCGTAAGCTGGAGAAGACAGCAGATTCCGAAAAGTGCTGTAACGAAAACGTTACACTGCCGCTAAATGGGTTAAATCAACATATTTTGGACATGATTGAAGCTTTCTTTTAACATTGTGCTGGTATGGCTTTAGTATGTAGAGCATACCACATTTGAAATAACATACGAAAAGCATACAAATATATACCAAGAGAATACAGAAATATCCAAGAAATATTTTGGTATGCATCCTCCGCATGATGTGATTGGTATTGAGCGATTTACAGTGTAGACTATGCCTACTAAAATGCGAGGAATCGAATAGACTCACCACGTGGTCAATTTGTCGTTCCTTAAATTTAAGAGGTATCCACGTTTTAACCCATGCATATACATTGTTGCTTGCTGAAACCTTTACGTTAGCAAGATATTTCACGAAGCTCATTAGTAACAAATCTAAACTTTATACCACGTTGTATCAGTTCCGATTCTGTAAATAATACACCATCGTACTCCAAACTTTTTATTTAACTCCCACTTGAATCATATTTCCATCTGAACTGGCTTCTTCCGATTCTTCATTCTTCGGTCTTTGATCCTGTAAATGCTTTTTTCATGGATTTATTGAAACTTTGCTCAAATGTGTTAAGTAAGCAAGTGCTTTTTCAATCTACAGAGACTACAAATCACAACTTAGTATTGTAGCTCGTGGTGTGTGACACATTGTTGACAATAAAATATGACTAATCTCTAGATCAGCTGGTCATTGACCTGATTTCTAATCTTAGATTATCAATAATTTTCTGATATTCCCTGCGCTGTTGCGCAATCAGAAAGCTTTCCAATAATTTGGAATTCAGATGTAAGTTCAGTCTGCTGAATTTTCAAAATTCTATGCGACTGTACCTCGCTTGTTTTAACGATAAAGGTGTGTATGCATTTGTCATCCCTGAATGCAGACAATTATTCATCACAGGTGCTTGCTTTTCAAGATTGTTCACTTGATTAATGCGTTTACAAATGAGAATGTATATACACGTGATTTTTTCCAAAAGTGTTAGTGCCAGACCTCATGATGTTCAGTGGCTGGATAGCACTCGGCTTTGAATCGACAGATTAATTGCTGTCCATCAAATTGGTATTAGCGGGAAAACTGTATGCAGGCGACACTGTTGCCGGATCGCTCTCAATTACGTGTATATACTAATCATGATATCATTTAATGCGAACACTGATAGCCATGACTGTTTACCTTCAACTAATCAAAAATGTATATTCTTATTCCGCTGAACTGTCACTGAAATTCAGTCTTTCATTACATCTGCTAAGAGTGTTCGTAAAATGTGAACTGTTTTATTTAACAATGGCTTTGATTTGAACTAATTCATTACACCCGCAATTTGTTAAATCTCGGGACATAACTAATAGACAAAGAAAATGTCTAACGATCTCTGGTGCTCACAAGCGATCGATTTCAGCCCTTCCATATTCTCCGTTAAAACTTTCTTTTTTGCCCACCTTCATAATAATAATAATAATAATATCTGTATTTGCCAAAAAAGATACAAGAAGTCACATGCAAGTAATGAAAAATACACAAAGCAAATACGAGACCCTCATATGGGTAGAACTTAACATTGAAAAGGATTCACCATATTCCTGAACGCTGGAAGTAGGAAGTAACTTTACTTTTAAGTAAGCATATACTCGCATAACTAAGGAATAAACTGTCTTCTGCATGCCAAATTTCATACATAATGCAGGTGTCTAAATGATTAAAGGGAAAACCCTCTATAAAATGCAACTGAAATATGAAGTATTATGAGACTTCCAATCAGAAGAGGTTTATATATTTTTCGATTTGATGCTTGTATTTAGAAATTAGTGTGCAGTTTTGTAGCTCACTTATAGAATGCACGCTTTTAGATCATATATTAGTCTTCGCATTCTGCATTTTCCTGCTGAACACTAGTTCTGTCTCAATGGAAGGTAATGTGCGATGACAAATGAAAATGCATGCATTCTACAGCTCTTAGTAATTAAATTAATCAAGTTGCTGGCTTGAGATGGCCTTCTGTCTTGGGCTGGCCAGGGTCTTCTTTGATGTAGCAAATTGTCAACAGAACCTTTTTATCTATCTGTATTTTGATATCTAGCTTTCACAAAGACCAAAATGAATTGCTCTGCCGAATGAATTTTGTTTACACACCTAACTTCAGAACTTGCCACTTAGTCCTGAAATGATATAGTGGAATCATCGCTTTCATAAGTAAAATATATCAGTTCGGTGGGAGATGACTATGATCACTTCTGCTTCCACATCCTTGTTGGTCAAGTACACAGTAAACCGTTGACAGGCAATTGACAGACATTTATCCTACAAAATCAATTTTGTCGGTCATTGTTAGTTCTTGTATAGGATGATTGCTATCGAACACCCACAATATCTGACAAAATGCGACAAAATGAATAGCAATGAATTATAGCTTAAATTTTATCAAAAATGTAGGTAATTAATCAAATTATGTCAAAATAAATCATGATTTTGCCAAACAATAATACAGATTGCCCAAAAGTCAAGCAATCACTAATCGAAAAAATCAATCAATATTCAACAGTTTTTCTTTAGTTAATTTGCATCTGTTTCGATGTCGGTGGAGAACCTACAAATTCGTCGGATATCGCAGGATATTGGAGGTGACAATCGTCGGTTGATTTTGTCAGGAATTTTTAGGATAATTGTCGGTCTACGGTTTACAGTGTACTTTCACGGCGGCGAGCATGATTGCATTGACATTATATATGCCGTTACGATGACTTGAAGAGGAATGAGGAATCGACACATTTTTAGTACGGAATTGGAGCCACAATTGGAAATCTTGCTACAACCAGAATATGCATAATAAACGACTATCAAAAACGTCTGAACAACAGTGGAAGGATGTCGTCATGTTATTAATTATCCCAATCCATACGGGGAAAGGGGGCGCCTGCATTTCAGCCGCCTTTCGCAATTTTTCTTTTGGTGTTAAACCAAATGCAGGATGTTGAGCATCTAGGACTTTTACATATTGAGTGTTCTCCAGGTTCAGTTCAAATTTGAACACATTGGTTTAGTAGAAAGTCAAATTCACATGTGTTTTGAAAGGCAATCAATTTGGACAGTCGCATTTCCTAAAATTTGCGATCTTTGCGGTGTCTAAATTATCACATCAGTATTTGAATCATTTGCAACTACAAATGAAGATGCCAGTGCATGTACATACCGATAAAACACAGAACTTAATGGAGACATCAGCGGTGTGGACCTGCTCGTAGAGCTTCACAATATTCAAAATACAGTGCACATGTACGTATATCAAATTCAGTGTTCTGTATTTAGCTACTGAAGTCCAATTATTACATGAATCATTGGTTAAATTTATAATGAAATTAAATCCAATCAATGTAATATTCTAAGGAAAATATAGGTAAAATATTCCTTGAGCTTGCAGATGTACCCGAACAGAGCATGCACTCATTAACTTACTTAAATTTCCCATTTTTCTCAAGGAATATTTGAAAGTATTTGATTTAAATTTCTATTAATTGTAGCTCCGACATATTCGAAATCGTAGAAATTCTTGAGACAAATTACACGCTAAATACATGAACAACATCGAAAACCATTTACAATGCTTGAAATCAGCGCTAGAACTCTGACTAGCTAAAATAATTCAAAAAATCAATAAAGTAATCAAGTGCCATTTTTGAGTTGCCTTTTATAGCATCAAGGAATCCGAATTCCACTATTCGAAAGATCACGCGAATCATATATCCATATCTTGTCAACCATTTCTTAGCAGCAGTTTGTCGTTGCGCTCCTGAGCTCGGAATATTTGGAATTAATGTAAATGTCAATTACCTTACATATTTCACAATAATGATTAAGTAAAATAATCGACAGATCAAATTGCCATGCAAAAGATATGGTGCTGGCAGAGTTCGTGCCCACGACATCAGGTTGTCTAGACTTCCGCTCTCTCCCAACGGAGCCACGAATCGCTTATTTGCAGCCGCTGTTAATTGGTATGATCAATTCCTCATCATCACTTGTCGTAGCAATTATAGCTTGAGCAAATATTTCGTCATATTTGTTTGCGGAGATTGATGTTGACCAAAACAACTGAATCCATATCATGTCTGCAACTAACAATAGAATGAAATGAATTAAATGAAAGATCGAATTGCCATGCAATTCATGTGCAACTGGCAGTACTCGAACCTACACTACAACCTAGGTGTATCTAGACTTGTTGAATGCTATTCCTGCATCGCATGCCATTCTTTAAAAAATCTAAAACAAAGAAAGAACAGCAAAGGACATAATTCTGCCCACACACTCGTTTCCCAAGAAGGTTACTGATCCAATCCTCGTACAGGATTACGTTAATTAGTTGATACGTAAACCTATGTTGCAAGGAACCGCTGCAATACGTACATTATAGCGTTAACAAATAGATGATAGCCCCTCATAGGAAGTTCCAGTTTTCTATTGGATTCACCGCCAACTGCTGGCAATATATTAGTGTTCTGACGGCTGTTCTGTCAACACAGTTCTCGCCCATCTTACCCGGACAATTCGTTGATGACGTTCTTCCCTGCCTTCCTGGTCTTGTCAATTTGCTTGGAATGAAGTTCATAGCTCGTTTTCTCAACGTAAATCTTATAGCTAATTTGAAAATCATTAAAAGGAATGTAATATTCATTATAGATCAGTGCAAGTCAAGTCAGGATAATTTGGCTTGCTGTAGTGTTTGCTTGACTGTATGCGCATCGATTTCATATCAATGATAAAAGATCTAATGAAATCATGACTGCAAGCTAATGACATGTTTTGTCACTGCAAATGGTTCGGTTGGATGCAATCAATTTTTCTGCTAGACATAGGAGTTTCCACCTGGTTTTTGATACATAATAATTAGGATATTGTTTAGGATGAGAGCAACATTTTGCAATATTGAAATCACTTTTTTAATATTCTCAGCTGCAATTACTGCATTGACTGATTTTACAAAGTAATTGACTGAAACGACCTATGAACATGATAATTTGCAGATGCAGTATCCAGCTGTTTGTTCAGATTCAGTTTCTATTTGTTGACGAGGCGAAATCATCAAGTCATCTGCTACGTTACTGTTTGAATGTTTAGATTAATTAAACACTCAATTACTAATTTTCAAATTGAAATTAATCACCTGCTTCCCGCATGGATTGTTTTCGTGGAAATCGCATGCACGCTGACATTGTATGTGATTCGCAGACGCTGTAATAACGATTACTATAGAATTATATTCCTAGATCAGGTTATTTTTTGATTGATATACAATTCTCGATGACTGTTCAGTTCAGTTCTTTTACTGTTATTTATGGATCGGATATACGCCTCGAAAAGTGATGTATTGTCTAAAATTTGACTATAATTCGATGTATTAACCACGTTCATATTACGACGCACCACAGTGCGTTACGAACCATATAAGATATTAAAAGTCAAGGTAAGGCAAAAACTTGTATTGGGTATACCTAATACACGTTTTGGGTCAAAACTTAGGGTCAAGACCCAAAACCCAATATAAAAGTTTAAAAAAATGAGTGAAATCAAGTAATCGAAGTGCACTCTTTGTATTTTGTGCTGACATAAAGATTCTTCTAAAGGCCAAAATTCTTATTGAGCCTATATTCGTAGGCAACGATTTATTATTGCATTAGTTATAATTAATAGCCTAAGTGCATGTATTACGTCATAAAGTTTTCTTTTAATTTAACCTACACTGATAAACTGACTAATTGAAGATTTTTGATTTAATTATGATTCAGTTACACATTACTCATAGCAAAGTAATTTTTTTCATTTTATCATTCAGAAATATAAACAAACTTGATAAATATTATAGCTGCACAGTAAGTGCAGGTTAAATATATTTATTATACGAAATCGGAATGAATTTATTTTTGGATAGATGTCGGCTATCGCAGAGAGTTAAGGGTGCGAAGATATAAAATATACGGAATGTATAAAAATTCAATATGCACAAATGCAACAAAATACATGTAAGATTACAGTAGATACAAAATGCATGAACTTTCAATGCGCGGTATTGTGAAGCCCAGAATGAAATGGCTAATAATCACAAGTATTTCATTTTTGAAATGTTCTGTGAATCCAGTGGAAATTTGATAAAACATATGAACTTTATGCTCTTATCCTATAGCTCTCCTAAGATTCAAATCAAAATATTAATTTTTGCAACTTGATCTGTATATATTCAGTATTAATAGAAAACACAAATTTTGTATCACTTACCAAAAGTTCAACCAGTTACCAAAAATTATGATAAAGACTCATACATACTAAGTAAAGATGATGTTTTTCAGCTAAAAACTCAGCTTTGAAGATGCAGTCTTCCAGTGCTGCATAAACTCGCAATTCGTGCAAACATGTGGATTCCGATCTACTTGCAGGACAGGATACTTGAAAAATTTGAGAATATGTTATTAGTTAACTTCAGCGATGAGATGTACATCTGCTTAGTACCGTTGACAAAGCTGCTGAGCTTCAGAAGGTGAGAACTCTTCCACGTAAAAAAAAGAATTTAGTATTCAAAGCCAAAAGCAATCGAGAGTTTGGGGAATGGATTTAACTGATCAAGTTCTTGCATCGACTATTGTCTTTGAAGATCATAGCGTTGGCTTTAAACGTTTGGACTTCATTTCACTCAGAATGCATCTTTGCGATGCAAAGCAGATTATGACAGCAAAAAACATAGGCCTACTTGCACATTTCTTTAGCTTCCCAAAAGAGCTCTTGTCCATTGAAGGGGATTTCACTCATACTTTACTTTATACTCATATTTTACAGTGGCATGAGCATTTGTAATCGTAAATTTCATCATTTTATGTTGTGCAACAAACTTTAACTACTTCGAAATTTTGCATATTTTTACTGTAAATGCTGTGGCATTCACAAATGACATTGTCGATGAAGGGTGTTTTTAAATCAATGATGGGCATCGTGTGGTTAGCTAGATCTAGCTAAAATGTAGCTAGCAATCGTTTTGTCATGTCAAAAAGTGGACAGCTGACATTGTTTGAATCGATGATGTGAAAATTGTTCATTTCGACATTGAAGAACGCTCAATTTTTTGATATGTTGATTTGTTTGTCATATAAGTAGGTGTACGACACTTCTAAGTAGGTGTACGACACTTCTATAATGCAGCAATCCTTTGTGCGTTTAAAAGGACAGAATAAAGGAATCTTATACATACTACTGCCTTCCAAAATTGCTGGTCAGCGAGTCCATTCGCAGAACACTACTTGTGGGCCGCCATCCTACCTTGGTTGCACACCAGTGTATTAAGAAGGCGTTATGGACGATTGAATTATTATTCTAGTCTTCCTATCATCACTATGGGAATTAATACCGTTTGACATAATCATACATGTGCAATTATATCAAATGGTTGCAAATGTATAGCTTTATAGATACTAAATGATTAGATATCAAAATGCATACAAATGAGAGGAAGAGTGATGCTGATCAAGTTGTTTGTAGTTCAATGTGTCTAAAAGTTCATCTTTTTAATCAAACATTAATAATATGAAAAACTCCGAATTCGTTGAATGTAGTTGGAAAGAGCCAATATCGAAAGATGGTGGCTTTATTTTCTTTTTTGTTATTTTTTTACGATAAATTTCAGTTAACATCCGTTAACTATCTTCAGGTAAAATACCTGAAATCCCTATTATTTACCTGAAGATAAGCTTATAGTTAACGTATGTTAACTGAAATCAATTGTACAAAATAACAAGAAAAATAAAACCACCATCTTTCAATATTGGCTCTTTCCAACTACATTCAAGACATGAAAAATAGCCAATACAATATATTCGAATTCGTTGAATAAACCTTCGCTCCTTATAGATTTCAAATATACATAGACACCTTGTACATATGCCCTCCACCAATGCGTTTCTCATCAAAATATGATTTATCCTAATTTCTTTCGTCTTCATCCATAATCTTGAGTCATTGTTGGATGAAGTCATCTCATTGGATTACGCAGTTTCTTCAATTGAGGACTATGTCACACTGTCACCCGTCGATAGATTAGCTCAGTTGGCAGAGCGTTGGCTTAGAATGCCAGGGATCGGTGGCTCAAATCCACCAAGACACATAATTACTTTCCGTCTTTAAAGTTACCAGGTTAACACGCTTGCGGCTCCTGCGATCTGCTGTGTTGACCGACATGATAAAATCGGCAGCTGTAGTTTTGAAGCATCCGTATTATTAATTCCGTATTGAATGATATCCAAGTCACAGTTCGAATCTCACTATGCTTGATTGTATTGAAGTCGGATCATGTGTAAAATAATTTACTTCTATTTTGGAAACTTATTTAATTCATTCCATTATCCCATCAAATTCGAAGTTAATACCTGAAGGTTGCAAGCAACCTACATATTTTGCAGTTATGATGTTGATGTGATGCTGAAAGTATAATTCAGACTGCATTTATCGCGAATTGATCAACTTGCATAAATTGCCCGTCAGTTGAAGTTGGACAGACGAATCGTTGCCGGATGTCAATATTTTTTGCTAATTTTGATAATCTATAAAAAGCAAGCCTAATATATCAAATACTATGTAGAATGACACTTTGAATTTTTCTGTCCAAATTTCAGGGCGTCAAGCAAAGAAATTAATGTACGAGTACTTCAGCTTGTCACAGTGAGACTTTTAACAATCCTAATCACAAACACAATCGTCAATTTTAGCTAGTCGCCTAACTTGTGTAGATTATGCAGATATACTTAACATTTTGCGTGAATCTACTTGTGTGCATAATATAGATGTGGAAAATGCTTTATAGTGAAATCGAAGTTTGCACCTCCGTTTATTGATTCACCGAATGTGTAATAATATCTGCTTAATTGTAGGTGTGAAAATATTTGGGAACAACAATTTGAGATGAAAGATAGACAAAACAGCTGTTTCATCATTTAAATATATTCCGCGAGGCCTTTCGACGACTCTCGTCAAGCGGTACGTCGTATTTACAGACAAATCATGGTAAAACGTTTATATACAAATTAAAATAAAAGAAAGTAAGTGAGCTAAAGTCAAAAGTCAAGTCAGAACCACGGTAGCTGGAGCGTCATCACTGTTTGCTTTTGCACACACAATTGAGGTCTTGTGACGTTGATAATTGTCGCCTCAAGGAACAATAATTTTTCATTGAACTTTTCATATCATTTGAAACTAAATATTTACATTTCTTTAGAGATCAGTTTAAGTGACTATCCAATAGGTCAAAATGACGTTTAAAAGCAACTTCACAGTTGCAAAATGGAGATGACAGATTTGTGGATCGCCAAACATAGTTTAGAGAGTTTTCGCTGGCAAACATTGTCAGTTGAAGCTTGACGTTTAATTTATTCAAGACGAACTAGATTTTGTCCATTACCTCCTAAATAAATCCCAAGACAGTCAATACTATTTCATTATTTGCAAAATGATGATATCAGTTATTGCTGATTTTGTCTTGGTGTGTGCAAAGAAAAATGTACTTAGAATACTAATCAGCTTGACCATAGTGTCACGTGCTTGAACATGAAGACAATTCACCGATAAACCTTAAATAATCACAAGTTCCAAACTGGAAGGAGCACTCCGCGATGCTTTGTTCCAAAAGATTTGTATATGGAAGTTTTGAACACTTAACAAACATGTGTGATTATGTCACTCTCATGCATGCACATGTGTGAGCCGTTTGAAGACAATTATGCAGTTCCATAATTATTCTGTAAACAGATGCGGAAGAGATAGATACCAGAATATGTAGGAATTCCTAGATGGTGCGGTTCGCATGGATATTTAAAAGCAAGTTAATGATGTGGCATCAAAATACACCAGATCTACCCAAATATTCGAAATTCTTGTCACTGTTGGCTTCAATTTGTTTGTGAATCTGGCAATTCAATTTTCATGTGCAATTTTCGCATCCAGCGATTAACACAGCACATATTTTACAAATTTTAGGTTGATTCTAGGCGAATATCTTGCTGGCACGAGTACTTCACAAGTGCTTCGATAATGCTTCTCGCGAAGCACGGGTAGCATGTAGTAGATATCAGTACTTCTTCATTCTTCCTGCTAACAACAATTTGTGCGCTGATATTCTTGATCAACTGACACCGTGTGTTGTCATCGTCAATGAACTCCAGCCATTTGCTAAAAGCTGTGGTAATTGGAATTGAATAGGATTCCCTTAAACATTTTTTAGCGAAAAATCGCGGTTCATTCAAGATGTAATTTTTGATTCAATTTTTAATTTTTTGAATAATCGATGACATAGGCCTACTGTTGTTTATTCTTCTCATTTTTCTTTGTTTCATTTTCTTATTTTTCGTTCTCTTATATTTTAGCTCTCTTCATGTCTTATGATTCTTATTAATTTGTCACATTTAAATTGTGTAAATACGATTGAATATTCCATCATCCGTCTCAATTGTACATAAGTTGACGCAATGCCGTCTAGATTTTCACCTTGTGGTCAGTCCACCATGTCACCATAGGTGTCAGCCGAATATGTGTGTACATTGCATGTATATTTTCATAATGATTTACTGTTAAAGAATTTTCAGTTTAGTTCATTCAATAGTGTGTAGTCGCATTAATTGCAATAATATTTCACACATAATAAGCTCTTATGTTTCACATGTTGTATACCAGATAACAATCGACGGTGGCTTCAAATGATTTCCAAATGAATAATTGACTGTATTGTTATGTAATCGAGCGATTTATTGAACTCACTATCAATTATCGCGTCAATCATAGTTTTGAAATACTGCTACTTAAAACAACCTGATGCAATTCGCCTCCTTGTCTGTCTATAGATGGACACACGCTTTCACTGCATTTTCCAAATTGTCTCTACAATTTTCTAATAGTTAAATCAATCGTTAGGAGGCGGTTAGATATTCTTTTAGATAATAGTCTAATTACAAAATTTCATGTTAATCTTACTGTTGTTGAATCATTGAATCAAAATAATTTGCTGATGGTTTCTGGGAAAACCGTTCTTCCATACACACATGCATTCACGTGCAGCTTCGTTAATCAACATCTGTATATTGATGATATCAAAGATTCAATAACTATATCTTCTATATCTACCTTTGTTTCCGATATCTCTGAGGAGATGTATTATTTAATTGTTAATAAAGATTAATAGTATAAATTCATTTATCATGAGCAATGTTAGTACTTGGTAGAGTCAATAGTTAAAATTTCACAAAAACTAAAAAGATTGATATATCGTAATATTAACTGCAACCGAGCTTTTGTATGAGCAACTCACATTAGGGGATAGAAATTTCTTGATTCGGCATCATTTACTTTGATATAAACGCCCATGCGCAAAAAGCGCATAACTTTTCATCCATGCAGAACCAAAGTAGAATAACTCGTGTGATTGAATAACAGGGCATTTGCTCATGCAGATCCGACATGCTCCAGATAGCGCTATGATTTCTGAGTGTACTTCGTTACCCGCAAAAACTCGATCTCAATGATAATTTCGATCAGCACGGCGAAATTCATGAATGAGCATTGCGAGGCAGCAGTCCATATGATTGGCCCTACAGCAGAGTTTATGTGGAACGATGACAAAGAACGCTCCAAAAGTGTGACAAAGACTTATCTATCTACTATTGAATGCTATCCGAAAAATCTGCATGCATGCATGTAACAACAGTCGTTTGTCTGAAGTTCGGATTCAAGTACAACGAAAATGTTATGCACCATAGGAGCAACGACTGCGTACAACTGACTAGAATGATATTTTATGATAATGTGAAACAGGGATCGTGGTCGGAGTCCCGAAGTCTCATCAAATTGGTATGAGTCAAGAAATTATAGAACTCCAGCCTGAGACCCGAGCTCCTGCTCAAGGGCACAGCGGGTTTAGTCAGTGACCTCCGTTCTCGACCTGAGGTTGATGTTGTCGACTCCATCATGTTTTCAACAACGAATGATGGAATGCTGTGGTGACTTAAATATTAAATACTATTAAACTATGATATCTGCGTTGAATGCCTTAAGAGTGCACATAGTTGAACACAGCTTTCATAGAATATGATTAATAAAATTGCAGCAGTGGATGTTAGATATAGGTTCAGATAGGCCTACAACGACCTGTGGTAGTCTGAAAAATGAACAATTATTGCATTCAAATTAGACATTCATGTGCTCCATGTGATGCCAACTGCCGGCAATGAGAAGCTTCTTGGGATCTATAAACGCATGAAAGGAGTGAAAGAGGTCAAGGTTAGACGGACTTATTGATTTCTTCATAAATGTTTTGCTCATATTCAGTGACAGCGCATTATAGAAGGAGAGCGCATTTTAGAAATGACTCATTTTGAGACATCCAGGCTGCAGATCACGGCGAGGACGAATGCAGAACAGAAACAAGAAGGAAGACGTTTCTGTTTCTCTATTTCTGACACAGGGCCCTCAAGAATTTGGAGTTCTCAGGGATCCTGACCTCAGGGATGCGACTAATAGTGACGGAGCAAGCAGCTGTGGCCCTCTCCAACAAAGTCAGCAGCAATATCATAGAGATATGAAGGTTACTGATGCGATTTACATGCAACAAACAAATGATAGAGCCGCGTCTAAGGCCTCAGCAACACTAAAAGCAAAGCAAACACGAGCGTCCCGAGTGTATCGAGCAAACATATGTCCGTAAGGTATTAATCGCTCTGGTTTGCTTTGCTTGCAGTGTGGCAGTCTACAACTGCTGCAATGATGACTTTATATTTGCTGCAAAACGCTTTGCTCGGAAACGCTTGGAAAAGCTCGCAGTCTGGCTGAGGCCTAAGCCTGTCTACAAAAGCAAGAGATTTACTCGTCGTCCTTACGTAGTGTAAGCGGTTTCAGCAATCACTAATAAAAAAGGGCAGCAATCTAGAATCGACGGAGTATGGCTTGCGTTTAAAGATGTAGCAGAGCTCACAGCCCTCCATGGAGGCATTAGAATAAAAATATATTTGCCTCAAATGACATGTTTTCAATGACTCATGATGTTCAATGGGAAAATATGCAGGTGGTAATTATGTAATAGAAATTCCAATAATCGGAAGGAGGGGTAAAAGTAATTATATGTTGGCAAACACTGTTCGTGATAGATTGCAATAATAATGTAGTTATAAAACAAGACATGAATAATAAACTTCATTATTGATCATCCACATATACTTTAATTTACTACTTGTACATGTATATTTGTAATTGCATTTTTAACTCCTGATAAGCTACTATATTGTCTGGCCGATATCATAAGGTAAAAGTTAAATATCTCTGTGACAGGCCTCCGGCGCCGGACGCCGAAGTTCTGTCACAGAAATATTTAACTTTTACTTTATTATATCAGCCTGTAAATTGAAAAGGGAAGTTTTGATTGAAATATATTTTCTCATTTTATCAGAATGATGATCTCCCGTCAATTGGTCAACTACAGGCTATGTTCTCTTACTGGAGTCGAAGTCGGATTCTTATCCAAAGCGACTCTGATGTAAAGACAGATACGCCTAGATGCACTCGTAGTTTCGCGTTTAGCTTTTGGCTCATAGTAAGTACGAAAGAAGGATTGCATGTTGATTGTAGATCAACCAATGCGTTAGCAATTCTTTTCCAATCGGCATTTTTGGTGCAACTAAAATGTCAACTTCCTTCCCTGAGCAATGTGTCCAAACATTTTCCTGTTTTCTTTGATTGTTTTTGCCACTTGTGACAGTCTCACCGCGCCGTCATAATGACAACATAGACAAATTTGGGACTATGCAAGTGAGGGATGAAAAATAAGTTATCTAGAATAATGATATGTTGAAGAGGTCACAGTTTTTACAAATTAATAATTACAGTAATCATTTCAAGCTTTACGACTGAGAATGTTACTGCTGATTTTTACATACCTACATTCATTAAAATGAAAATTTTATTAAACAAGTCGCATGTGGTTGTAGTTATAGCTGCACGCATTTCGCTAAATTTTTCTTGCGAAAGTGTAATAATTTATTTAGGAAATATATCACCTTGTATATTCCCTTGAAAAATACTTTATCATTTCAAATTATTTTTGAGTCTTGATAAAAATTTAGCAACTGCAAATAATCACATCGATCAGCTTCAATTTACAGAGGTGGATCCAGCTGGCGATCTTTAACCATCTCCTTGCATGTAATTTCCTATTTTTTAATGCACATTGAACATATTCTGGAATCATAAACTAATCAAAACAGGAAATTAATTCTAAATATCAAAGTTGTCAGCAACACAATTCTGTTCTCAGTTGTGCAACTTTAATCATTGTATTTTCATCATGAACAATAACTTCCGTGATAGTTCATTTTTTATTACTCTGTGCTGTATTCTATAACTCCAGAGTGATTACTGGTTTTCCACAAGACTGTTTTCATATCCACTATATTTTCTGTGTTCTTTTCAATTCTTCGATTCACAAGATTAACTCCTATTCATTCTTCATGCCAAGCTTGAGCGCATCATGCGCGACCTCGCCAAATAGTGTGGACTGAGTTGCCTCATCGTTATAGTCCGGCAGCCAGAATAAGTTTCTGCAGGGAACGAGGCCGAAAGTGAGACTTCCACAGAATGATGCATACCCTATGCCCTAACGAATCTACTCGTCTGCCGAGTTCTAGTGAGTTCCTCTTCCTGTCAGACAAGATCAAAGAAAAACACATGCTAATCCAATGGGACACAGATTGCAGTTTTTGGCTAAAATGAAATTTTGTATGTCTTCTCTAATCAAATGAAAAGTTCTACGCCCAGAGTCACAATTTTTGGCATGGAATGTCTTCAGGTCATTTCCTTTCATGTCCATGCACCCCTGTCTATAAAGCCAGACACATTTAGATTTTGGCGAGCCTCTTAATGTCGGCGAACACAAGCATTTTGAGCAACTTTATCCACATTCAACCATTCTCACATACATTGCCGATCAGAAGCATGATAATAGCACATGTACCTCATAGGAAATGACCTGAAGACATTTCATGTCAAAAAGTGTGACTCTGGGCTTTGTACTTTTCATTTAATCAGAGAAAACATAGAAAATTTCATTTTAGCCGAAAACTGCAATCTACGTCCCATTGGATTTACATGTGTTTTTCTCTGATCCTGTCTGACAAGAGTAGGAACTCACTAGAACTTGGCAGTCGTACAGATTTGTAGTAGGCATAGGGTGTACATCATTCTGTGAAAGTCTCATTTTTGGCCTCGTTCCCTGCAGAAACTCGTTGTGGCTGCCGGACTATTCACCACTCTACTCTTATCACCACTGCTCTTCTGTTACCCTGTATTAGCTGCTGCATTTTTAAGAAGCTCCTAGAGAAAGGGGCATGATAAACATATCTTTGATAGACTGCATGTCTCTTTCAATGTGATCCATCCGATAGAAAATCTCCTTCAAACTTTGCTGATTGCAGCCCTCCAGATATCTTCATATTTGCAATCATTTCTTCTTAGTAGTACAAAGTCTGCATTAGCTGTATAGCTGATGAGAAAATTCGATCTTGCTGTTTGAATCTTGCTTATTCTCTCACTTCAAGCTTAACCATTGCTTATCATCTCAAAATTTGATAATCTGTATCTTTTATTTCTCTATCTAACATTCCGTAACGGGTATTCAAAGTGATTTGCCACGTTTGGTGAAATTGTTAATTTGAAAATGGAAGAAAATGAAAGAGTGACAAAGTATTTCATGTTTACCCACCTCAAAGCATGTTTGAATTCCATGTCCATTGAATATCAATAAAATTGAAATATAACGGATCCGAATGTCAAGCATTATTTACAAGAGAATCTCGTTCAAATAATTGGAAACAGATTTCATGAAAAATTGATCTAAAATTTGACTGATCTCAAACACTGTCCCTTCCAAGTTCCAATCATCAACAAAATTCCGTGCTCCTTGATGACTGCTTTGTCAGAATAAGATTCAAATATTTGATATTCAAGTTTGTGCCAAAGCAAGTTTATATTGGATTGAATAATTCAACATCATAATCTGGCACAAACGAAATCTCGAAGAAATCATCATATTAGAAGCCAGATACTTGTCTGCACAAATTGTTGCTGAATGAACTTGAATTCTAGCACATAGCTATCCATCAAAGTGGGTCATTTTCAAATTTGTGGAATAGCTGTAATATCTTCAGAGTGGAACCTCAGAAAGTGGAATGTGGAGTATTAAAGTAGTCAAAAATGTTTCAATAGAAGTAGCTAGAGTACTGAAATGCAGTTAGTTACTACTGATCGAAAACAAAAAAGATGTTACGATTTCTTGAAACTTGCTTTACTACTGTTTAAAGGCTAAGTTTACTACTTCCACTTATGAACATGAAGGTCGTTCAAACAATTTCAACCATTTGAATAATAAACTCGCTTTAAGGCAAAACAGCTGCCGAAAGTGTTTGAGTCTTCGGGAATTTTTAAAATTCCTTAAGTAGCCGTGCCCGGTTATAGACTGGCAGCCAGAACGAATTTCTGCATGGAACGATGTCGAAAATGAGACTTTCACAGAATGATGTATATCCTATGCTACTACGAATAGGTGCGTCTGCCGAGTTCTGTGAGTTCCTCCTCTTGTAAGACGGGATCAAAGAAAAATACATGTCAATCCAATGGGAAGCAGATTGCACTTTTTGTCAAAATTTAATTTTTTTATGTTTCTCCTATTATTAGAAAAGTATTATCACCCACATTGAGCCACATTCCCGCATACATCGCCGAACAGAAGCATGGTAATATCACATACAGATGATGGGAAATGACCTGTAGACATTCAATATCAAAAAATTATGGCTCTAGACTTAGTTCTTTTCAGTTGATAAGCAAAGACTTTTACTTTCTTCATGACATTTTACCAACTCGATCATCTCAAGGCTGTAAATGACAATTTGACAATTGAATTCCACTTTTTACAGTTAACTTCTTATTATCTGTTAGAGATGGATGGCAGATGACTCTGAAAAGTGATATGCCTTGATCAGCTTTTACAAGAAAACGACTTGAGAAAATGTTGGGAATATGTGTGATTGTATAGGGATAGTTAATAATAATAAAGCGTTTATTAAAAACATGATTGAAAATCGCACAGACATGAGATACTGATGTACAAATCATCATCACAGAAAGCTAAAATGAAGTTACAAGTTAAGAATGTCTCACGAAAGATGCTTATTGCAAACGTATTAAACGGCACTGAATACAGTGTGCTTCTATCTGAGTTATAGGGCTACGAATCAAACAATCAATCACAAAGTGCAAAGATGTTTAAAATTGAATGCAGGTAATTTTAAAGATTAAAATACCTATAGAGATCATGATAACCCATTGTTTGTGTTACTCGTACATCCGAATTCAAGTAATAATAGCACAACAATGATGTCTGGGAGCCACTGTCTAGACATAACCACGAAAGTGCATTTGAAAGCATGTGAATCCCAGAATGCCGCAAATGAGGCAAGCGAGGAATGCATTGAATGAGCTGGATCCAATTTCTCTTGTAAGAATAATCCTCAACATAACATCATGCGGCAATAGTCAAGAGCAATGAAGAAAGGACTGTCTATCTCCAGAAGTGTTGCTCGTCATTCAGATATAAAACTTTGTCAATGTTTGAGCGATTGCGTGATGCATTTGCATTTACATTCCAGACTTATTTTCAGAATTGACAAAAAGAAATATTTGTATCAATTTCCGATTACTTTGTGCTATTGTGAGCATTGAATGGGAAAACAATGGAGAATTCGCCCATCTGCAGAATAATGATGTCTTACTTCTTATCAATAAAATGCACTTTAATTCAAATACCGGTAATGTTGCATTTTTATACTGTTTTTAAGATTATCAATGCTCTTGATGAGCCCCGGCAGTGAAAGAGATGACAAGCCATTGAAATTGGTGAAGCTGGTCACTTACATGTGCATTCTCGATAAGCAGCTACGTCATGGATAATATAATCAATTGCTCTCGGAAAGCTCTCTAACTGTGTCATATTGCCTTGTCTGGCAGCCATCAATGTGAACTATAAGCCACTAAAACGTCTGCTGAATAATAAAAAATCGTCTGATGCACTTGGGGAGTTTTCCAAAGGCAATTTACAATGTTATACTGTTTAATGCAGCTGCAATTATTATGTATCCATTGGGCATTATCATATTTCATTTTTAGCAAAGATAATTATTTTAAAAACTGCTGCAATGTCACAGTGGAAGAAGAAACAGTGGTCATAAGTTATGGGTAAGGTCCCAAGGTCTCTTATTTTTACTATATTCTATTTACCATCGGACACTGGAAAATCCCAATGCTTGATGTTCGCAAGCTAAGTCTTTGCATCAGAGAGAAACCCTCATACATCTAATACATCTGCTGCGTTTGGAAGCAATACTGTCATTCCCAAAGCCAGTTTTTTATAAATTGAGATGATTCTACTTGAGACCTATCAAGTGCTCGTCAAACATAGATTCTTCAGATGCGCATGCGCTTTCGAAATATTATACTTGAGTTTTGGATCATTAATCGATGAATCTGAAAGATTCAAATAAAAGTCATCCTTAGTACATGTAAGTGTTACAACATTCCTTTACAGCATGTTCTCAAAACACAATCACGAGTGATTCTTTCTCGGTTGTACCAACAATAATTTATTTTCTGGTATGCCTAAATCGACTCATATAAGTGGATACCACTTTCTCATTGTCATGCCACCTCCTCAAGGGCGTCTGTTTGAGGACGGAGAGGTAAAAAATCATTCAGTTTCATTTTGATGCAAACTTTATTGTTTTTCTCAAAAGCACATAACAGCCAGGAAAAATTCATTGATTTATGGGAATAGAATTTAAGGGACATATTTTATTACATGACAATATTATTTTTGACAAAATACTGCTAATACTCCATCCACAGGCCTATATGGAGTTTCAGAGATGCTAGCGAGCCCACCACTGCGTCAGTTGAACATGCAAATATGTTGGAAAATATATAATTAAACTTGAGTGAAACTTTAACGTGTCTATGAGCTACACGAGAACCTCAGTGCAGTGTGTGATATTTTAATAACACAGTTTTTAGCATTTCTTTAATTCTTGTCGTTGAAAATAGAGTTCAATGAGATGAATTTGTGCCCCACTTACCTACCTATATTCTATTTTAATAGCAAAGCTTTTTAGATTGTTTTATTTTAGTATAGACAATCAGAATTACAAGAATAAACGATGGGAAAGTGGATGCATGCAATGTTCATGTAGTCATCGAAAGAAGCCACATTAATTCTATGAACGCTTAGAATAGACTGCATGTAACTGACTAAGATGCTTAATTTTGCCAAAGGAGGTAATTATATTATATATTAATAATATTTATAATATCATAATTTATATATTAGCTCAATTAGGATTCAAATTTAAATTCAACTGTCGTAGAGACACGCTTTGGACACCTAAATATTTCTAGCCGTAAAAGTATATTATTACCTCTCTTGACCAAAGTAAGTATACAAGGTGTTTCAAAAGTAGGCTAACAGTTGATTTTGCCCTAGGAAATCTATGTTGACCGTTCTATTGGCGATTTACACCTGAATCAGTCGATGGATATCCATGATCAGTCCAACATGAGCCATAGACTTCGAAGTAATTGCTACTATCATTTAGAAGTCTATGCAGTAGCATTCCATTGGCAAAGGAATTTTGAAATCTATCATGGACAAGATATAGCACCAATCTGACATTACGTACATGGATATGTTCAATTAATTTGATTTGAATCAAACACTGTTAGTTTGACTTGAAGTGAATTAAACAAGCTTGAAGCTTTTTTGAATTTGCTGCTTCTGTCATGTCAGGTCATCTAAAAGAAGATCAGAGAAAATGGATTTTGAAATCCTTTTGGAAAAACAAGAATGCTGAAAAGGTGCGAATGGAATGGAGAGATGCCTTTCACAGCAATCCTCCATCAAGGTTTGCTATTTATCGCATTCGAGATAAATTTGAAAAGACCGGTTCGGTAGAGAATGCACCGAAGTCAGGACGCCCTCGATCAGTTTCAATAACATCAAACGAGGAGCTAGTGGCCCAAACATTTGTTCAAAGTCCGAAGAAGTCAACAAGAAGAGCCTCATTGGAGTTGGACATTTCTCTAAGCTCTACTTGGAGACTGATGAGGAAAGTTGAGTTGAAACCATACCGACCCAGACTGTTGCAGCACCTTCTACCGGATGATGCTGAACGACGCTTGCAGTTTGCTGTGCTCATGTTGTCGGAAATTCGGGAGAACCCAGATTTGCTTGACAAGATAGTTTGGTCTGACGAAGCCAGTTTCAAACTATCAGGTCACGTAAATAGACATAACTGTGTCTACTGGTTCCCTGAAAATCCGCACATGGTATCAACAAATGAGCTGAACCAGCCTGGCTTAACCGTCTGGGCCGGTATGTCAAGCAACGGTGTGATTGGGCCAGTATTTTTTGAAAGAACTGTGACGGCTGAGGTGTACCTTCAAATGCTCCAATCCTTTGCGATTCCTGAGATGCAGTCATTGAACAACTTCAATGAGCTGTACTTTCAGCAGGATGGTGCACCAGCGCATTTTTCAGTGAGTGTCAGAAGCTATCTGAATGACACTTTTCCAGGAAAGTTGATCGGGAGATGTGGTAGCATCCTTTGGCCTCCTCGCTCTCCCGATCTAACTCCGATGGACTTTTTCTTTTGGGGCGTTGTAAAGGAGAAAGTGTACGGACGAAAACCTCACACACTTTCTCAACTCCGCTCCTACATCACAGATGCCTGTCAAGAGATCAGTGATGACAGGAACTTATGCAGAACTGTGTGCCACAGTGTGGCCGAAAGACTACAAGAATGTGCCGATGTCCATGGTGGACATTTTGAGCATTTGCGTTCGTGAATTTTTGCAACTTTAAGTTGATTAATTTTTTGATATGTTGAATAGGCCTTGGTTATTCATTTGTTCATTTTTTTGTTAGGAAACCAAGCAAACAAAATGGTAGTTGTTTTAATGTTAATACCTTTATTAATTTCAGCCTCCTCTGGGCCATCGTCAGAAGCTTCTGACGATGGTCTAAGAGGAGGCTGGAATTAACAAAGGTGAAGGACATTTGGATGTCAGCTGTTCTTCCTTCTTCGCCTCCCTGTCTTGTGTTGACGACAGCGTCTTCGTGCACCAGGCTGAGGGGCGCGGAGGGCATTCGAATGTCAGCTGTTCTTCCTTCTCCGCAGTAACACTGAAACAACTACTATCTTGTTTACATGGTTTCCTAATAATTTTTTTTTGATAGATGTTGGATAGTTATTCGACTTCTCATGATCGGTATAGATTCAAATTGGGTTGTAGTGAAATATGTAAGCATGAAAACACTGGAGATCATGAGATATTTTAATATGATTTACGCGATGTCAAAGAGTATTGAATTTTTGCCCCTTACGAATACAAGGCATATTAGCTATCTGTGGCATCGTGAAAAAGATTATTATGACATAGCTTATTAATCTATAGCATTAAGACATAGCTTTTCAAGGCCAATTTCTACTGTTAGCCTACTTTTGAAACACCTTGTATAAGAGAAGTATGCAATCAAAGCATGATTTGTGGGGACATCTATGATATTACTTTTTCGCCAGCTCTTATAAGCAGTTTTATATGATATCTCAATCGATAACAGAAGAGTATTGAAATATTAAATGCAAGGGACAGAATAGCTATGTCAAAACTATGAATCAGCGAAAAATTACATAGTTATCCGTAGATGTTTGGAAGACAAAAATATAGATGAAGAACCATTTCTATGGTTAGAAAGTCAGAGTTGATTTGGCATAGAAATTAATCGATTGTCAAGGTATTTAATAGACGACTGTAAACCACTCATTTATCTACGCATTGATGTGGGCGCCATATGATTGTTTTCCTATATTGATGCATTCGCCAACTTTTACCCACTGAACATATTGTAATCTTTATCCCGAATCTACAAATACTTAATCTTCTTGTTGATAACCAGTTGTGCATACATTCATTGATCAGTTTTAGATTTCGATTCACTAAAATGATCACTAAAGCATCGATATATCATTTAAATGATTGATAGTTAGTTAGTGTTCAGTCTGATGCAAATAAGAAAAAATGATGAATGATGCTCCTGCCTTAAGCTGCAGATACTTTGTATTAATTGCATTTGAATATATTGAGCAATTAACACAATAGTTCCTCGGCTTCCGGCAAATCGCTGAAAAATAAAACTATATTCACAACAGAAAAATGGAAATCAACACGAAACATTCAGAAGCAAGTTAAAGCATTTCGGACATCGGACACTTGAATTAAGCAAACGTAGATTTGATTTTATAGGTTAGAATATTATAGGCCGTATCAATTCACAAAAGGTCTTCCAACGACTTCGGCTATAAGCTTAGATAAAAAATAAAATAGCAAGCAATAGCGAACAACGTCATTACAAGTATATGTTAGATTCGCTATGATAGGTGGACGATTAACTTGACGATCGATATAGTACAATAAATTATGATGAAGTCAACTAGATATGTACGTCTAATTTTTTTGGTGTGTTGTGGCACTTCACGTTGTCTATCTGTAGGCCTACATTAATACCCACTAACCTATGATACAAGTGCATATGCATGTGTATAGACCTACATTAATAATCACTGACATAAATCATCATGTTGTAGTGCGCATCATTGAGCAGATAAATAGATTTCGCACCATCAGTGTCTGATTTGTTCTATTTTACCTGATGTCAAAAAACATCACCCGAACTACCAAGCAATGTAATCAATGCCCGCTTGAAATTTTTGAATATGACTACTCACATAGATTATATAAGGTCATCCATTTGTATCTTCTGATATGCCAAAAAAATGTTCTCAAACATACCGATTTTATTTAAAATTGAAAGCTGTATAATTGCTAGAGGCAGATTCAGCAGATAATGATGTGCAAAATACATAACTCTGAAATTTCCGGTGAATTCGATTAGGGCAAGCTGTACTATATGAATAAGATAGCCCTACTGTGAATGAATCATGGGTAACTTGTTCAACAGATATCCACTTCTAAGAAGTAGGTGCTTCTAGCGATCATTGCTAAAAAATATTTTGCAGAATATTTGGCAGTAATCATGATGTCATACAAAAATTTAACCGTTCAAAATAATTCGTATTTCGACGAATTGTCTCGTCTAAATAACCTCCCTGCATAGTTTCGGCTGTTGGTACACACTTTCACGGGGGAATAACTGGGCCTCATTTATTCGGTTATTTACACGCAACATTGCGTGCGAATAATACGTCATTTAATGTCTGATCAATCATCATCAAATCAGGTCATGAGTTGGTAATACAAAATCAACTTTATATTAGGTGATTGAAAAGGCTGCAGAACCGCTTATTTTCTTAAAATGAAAGTACTAACTCCCATAATGCACCACCATTCGTCAGCTGCCATTCCTTTTTCTTAAATAGGCCTACTGAAACTGTTCTTAAAGAACGCTCACTATTCAACGTCGCAACTTGGAAGAAGCTATTCTTATGACATTCATGTGGTAAACTGGGTTGAACCGGATCATTTTCGCGAAATTTATTTAGTTGCTCATGTATAGTTCACATGGTGAAAATTAACGCACTGTCTGCATTTATCTTGACAGGCAAATGAAAAGTAGAGGCTTGATGCATTCGTGAAGAGCGGCATGTCAGGCTGAGAGTGAGTGTCTCACAATTGCGAACAGTCAAAGAAGGGAATTCAAAATAGCAAATTGTTGTCTGTTAATGTTTGTTTAGAAGACGGTTAAGTGCTTGTTTGCACAACACACCAGGGGACGAAGGAACACAAATATCAGAAGAATGTCAATGTCAACTGTAAACGGAGGAATTTATATTTTCGACCAAATTTTCAGGTTGAAAGACTTCAGAATTCATTCAAGAAATGCTTTGCTTGCAAGATATTTGTCACTATAACCTGAATTTATTATGTTTTAGGGATGATTTCAAATGATTTCACGTGCAGCTACATAATCAGCTTTTTATTATCATCTGAAAACCGGACAATTACTAGACATAGAATTAAGTAACTGTGTGAAACAAGCTCACTTGACATTTTCTGGGAATTTTTTCATGATTTCTATCCTTCGTATTTTGCGTATAAGTGCATTAATAATGTCTTCGCATAATGAACAGTTACATCCAGAGAAAAGTGTGATTACGACGTGGTTCACATACGAAGATGAAATTGGTTTTCAGGATTCAATTATGATTAAATGCTTACCTATCCTGCCGGCGCACTTATCAAAAGCAGACGACATGACCATGTATCAATCGTGTTTGCTACATTACGTACATTTATTGAATCTACATCTCCTATTAATTTCTACGACTTTAAATAATATGCCGGCGTCATAGACGATTTTCAGTCTAGGTGGTCGTTGTTTTAGTTTTTCCCATGCAGCTATCATGGACTATTTTTAATGCAGCACGCATATGGACAAGACATTTTCATAATTTTCACTCGCTAACTTGGTTCGGACACCGGTGTGCTGTGAGTACTGTTGTGAGTGCTGGCAAGCGATTATAGTACAGTAGTGCATACAGTAAACTGCCAGCCGTACATCGTTTACGTACATTACCAACATTATAGACCTACATTTTACCTTGAATTCTTCAGATTCTATTAATGGAATGAGCAGCAAATGTAGGATGTAAAATACCAGTTATCTATGGCGCATGGTTTTTGTGATTGCCGTCATCCTACATTTATTGTGCTGGATTATAAAATGCTATGAGGATGGACTGATAGCTTTTGTATCTCAGCTGAGGAGTTGACTGATGGTTCGCATTCAGAGGAAGGTCGAAAAGGAAGAATAACTTTTTGGAAATCCTGTCGGTCAATCATCACTAGCCTATTGGTGACAGCCATGTAGAATACGTGTCAAGCGAGAATAAAAATGCCATCTTAAACGCATTTGGTGATAATCTACCAACATCTTAGCGCAAAATGGCTCAAGAAGTTGGAGCATCGTCATCCACGTTAACAATTCACTTATAGATGCATATGGATGGGAGCTGATATCTGTCCAGGAGATAAGAGATGGCTGTGAGTGAAGTCGACTTCTGTTTGCGGAAGTCAAACTTCTAACATCTTCCGAAGAATTACCTGCAGCGGCGAGGATATACTATTCATGTGAATGGACGAGTACCGAAATATTGAGCTCTTCTATTCGCGCAAGGATCCGCACACCATAGACCAGAGGTTCGCAACCTGTTGTACGCAAGGTCTCATCAGATGGTACGCGAGTACCTGTCCGAAGTAGACTATATGTATCATGATGATAATTTAATCTATGTCACAGACCAAATTGATTGGGAAAAGTGTTTGTCAGCTTGAGAAAATTAGATCGACGACAAAATTCGATGCAATTTATCATTTTTCATAGTCTCAAAAGACGAGGATTTGTCTTGTGCATAGATTTCATATTGCAGAACAATCACCACCAATCAACAGAACAAAACCGTGAATTTTTGGTTATGCTTGAAGCTCAGCAAGCAAAAATCACGTATTTTGAAAATGCTTATGACATGAAAATTTACATTCAACTTTGGTAGGTCAAAATAATTCACAAAAAGTACTTACAATAGTCACAGTGCATTAGTTAATATGTTCATTGGACACATATTTAAATTATATCAAGTTACGGTATGAAATTGATCATTTTCATTTGTTCGGAGGAAGCATCCTCAACATATAAAATAATTGCTCTTTGTTTGATGTTTGTTTTGTTCTCCGAACTTATACAGTACATGTTTGTAAAATTCAATCGTCTTCTTCTACCACCATTAACTCGTCGTCCGACGGAACATCCACTTCTTCCAGGTCAAAATCAACTTCCGGTTCAATTTCCATGATCTATGTTTTCTATATCTATGTTTCAAAGTATGGCTAACCTCTCTCGCCGCTTGGTCAACTGCGTCTGTATCTATGGTCGATAGGGTTCTATCAAATCATGACTCATGAACTTAGGTTCTATCAAAGGATATACGGTATTAATCTGCAAGACAATCTTATCACGGTCAATCAAGGCATTCAAGAAGCGGCAGCGCTGAAGCATAATAGTAAACTGTCTTATATCCTCTACTAAACGCCCGAGCCGGTATTTTTTCAGGGATTTTGCTATGTTCTTCCCCCCTCCCCATCTAAACTCCTGACCGGAAAAAGTAGCTTATATCAGAAACTACTGTAAACTACTACCTCGGAAGAAGAGAGGCAAACAAATTCGCCTAGAAGTCACAGTTTAAATCGTAAATCAGTTTGAAGCATAGCAGAGGTGTAACCACAGACTTAAAGGTGACATCTACACTTCAGATCTAAGAGTTCACTTTTAGCCAACCAAGGGGAATGATTGCTCTTTGTTTGATGTTTGTTTTGTTCACAAAATAAATTTCTCTGAAATACAAAAGAATTATACATGAATTTTTCGTATGTGGCAAGCGGTGAACGTGCAAGATCTCAAGCGGTACTGAGACATTATAAGGTTCGGAACCACTGCCGTAGAGGAGCATTTTAAGAAGTCAATTGACATCACTTGTTGTACATAACACTCACACTCCCCGCTCTCTGCGGCCCGGACCCGGGCAGGTCTCGAATGAATTTTGTACCTGGGCCCGGGGTTTTATCGTTCTGCGCACTCTGCCATCCTTAATAAAGATATTAATTACGCTAGTTGAGTGTAATCGCCTTAAGAATCATTCTAAAAATCTAATTGATGATTACATGATAGAATGCTTTAGGGCCTACGTTGCCATCTGTAAGTAAATTAACAACTTTTGAGCAGTAACTGTCAACACATAGTGAACTTTCATTTGTTGTTTTTCGCATGTTGTACATGGATGACGCACTTGCCAATCACAAATAATTTGTCTTTTATTTAATGAGCCGGTAGCTGGCTGCCATTGTTGTAAGCTGTATTTAGGTTAAAAATTTAGGCGTGGAAAACGGATTGCACTGAAGACATGGAGCCTATTTGAAAAGTGAAGTCATTAAATCAAAAGTTGAACTAATTATTTAATCCCCTCTTTTGACCAAAATTCCAGAGAATGTTACTTGCTACCCATCTATCGATTGTTGTTTCTTGGTTGAGAAAGCATATTCATGACTATTCCGTCGCATGCCGACTTTCATTATTTCACATTATCGCTTAAGAACCAAGTTGATAAGCCATGAAAATGATTCAGAGCAATTAACACTAGAAGACCGGGGCGCGTCAATTGACGTAAATTCAAACATTTTTTGTTCTTTTTCCGTCTAATCGTGATATGAACCGATAACACTTAGTGACTTTTAATATTTCTATGAGTTCTTATTTCTGTATAATTGAGTCGAGTCTTCAGGTCATCTTATTATCATAGAAATCACATGACTACCTAGAAAGCCGAACTGCCTCAATTGACGCAGCATGGACGTCTCTAGCGGCTCTGGACATGAAGGCTATAGACGAGCGTGTACAACATGAGGGTCAACGTGCTCGAGTGAAAATTCGACTTCCCTAAAGCTGTTGGTATTATTTTAACATTCACGAGCCTCTCAATATTGACAAACAGCGTAATTTTGATGTTATAACAAGTTTTAAGAAGTAAAGCTATCATCACTAACATATGTAAATTATAGAACTAGCTGTCAGCGTACGAGTCAAAATATTCTCACCTCATTATTTTGATGTCTTTGCATTCCCGATTTTATGAAAGCGACGATGCAGTTTAAATTGCAAGACAGAAAAACTCACGTAATCAGGAAAATTGTATTATGATGGACATTTTCATATGCGTAAAAATTAACTGAACTTGCATGTGTACAATGCATGTACGGCCCGTAAATGTACATATGAATATTAATGGTCTCAAGCACTTTTATGTGAAGTGAATTTCGTCACTTTGCGTGTACGTTTTTCATTATCTATACCGACACTTTCATTTACAAAATTTTTGTACACACAATTAAAAAATGATCCAGTTATGTATTTCACAAATGGATGTCCATTTTCACACTCAAGTGGACAAACATGATTTATCGCAAAAGTTTCAAAAAGGGAAATGAATGAGAGTTTTTGATTCAAAGTTGAAAGAAATTGTTGATGTAAAGTGTCATTTGAAAACAAATGAAAGGCCAGTTTCCAACAAAGAATGCATACATCGTAGCAAAATTCTGATGGGTGAAGTAGACCTCCTCTATTTATCTTATCCATTAAGCTACTTTCGGTCTCCAAGTTCAACTCTCCTTTCATCATCTCACTGACTATAATATTGCGACAGGATACACACTTAGTACGATTGAGAACCGATCTAGAAATATAACCAGCAACAAAATAAATGGCATTTTTTTCATCATCGAGTGGCAGTGCGATGTCATCAGGAGAATGAATGGAATCACGTAGGCCAGAGATAGCCAAATCTTCTTCCACCGTTTCAGTTTGTTGATCACTTTTTAGGTCTTCAATTGCAAAAATGCTATTGTATTTCATTAATGAGTAGCACTTAATTTTCCGGTCATTTTCTAGAAGCTGTCGAATGGAGATATAATAATTGGCTCCAGATAGCTGGCGTATCCAGCCAAAACGCTCTTCAAGGTTATCAGATGAAATGTGCCCCAATAATACGTATTTGAATTCGCAATGCGACAGAAGATATCGACTCAATCCGCATATGGATTCTAATGACTGAATAAGCGCTGCAAATGTTTCCTTTGAAAGAGAATAACGGTATCTGCCTTCAGAACTGTCTCGCCAGTTCTTCAAGAGTGACTGCATGTCCTCTAAGAAATGGAGTTTCCAATCATTAGAAGACGCTTCATAATCGTTGTCTTCAGTCGCATGTTTCAATGCTTGGCACGATTTCTCAATAAATATTGCTGTTGCAAATTTTGTCGATGTCGTTTGTATGGATGATGGAGAAAATATATTTATATTTAGTTGTGGTGCTAATTTTATGGGTCTACCTAATTCGTATGTACAAATCTCTCTACAAGATGATCAAAATTAGCTGAACGATTTTTGAAAGCATCAAAGTGGAATTCTTCTTCTCCCAATTGTTGAAAACGTTCTTCACATTGTGAGTTGGGTCGAATGTCAAGAAGATTGGCTGATTTTCAAAATTTGGGTTTATGACTGAAGATCGAATTTCACGAGAATATAAAACTCCACGAAGAATTTCCTGTTTGCAGGGTGATTATCGACGCTCAAGCACACCACTTGGAATCCATGAGACTGAACTTCATGAATCACATGCTGGTAAAATCCAAACGACATATCTGATGCTAGGCCATCAACTGGAATAATTTCGACAACGTCACGGTAGCCTCCAGTGATCGATGAAATCATAAAAACAAGTGCAGTTCTCGCTAAGCTACGACAATCTTCCGTATAACCAAATATTTTTCCGCCCGATAACTCTGGTTTTCTTACAACATAGATTTCGTCTATGATCAATATAACGTATCGTTGGAATTGATCAAGTGAAGACAATCTACCAGAAAGATACTTCCTAATATCACACTGTGATATTGGTCTGGTTATCGTCTGCATGTGTCGAATAGTTGCAAGGAGTAAAATGTTTGAAGTTCGTAGAACACGATAACACGAAGGACTCGTAAAGTAGAGAAGGTACGAAGTTGTTATCACATTGGACGAATACCGCATAGCAAAATTACTTTCGTTAGCTAACAAACAGTCTTAATTGCTCGCATAAAAATTCCAATCGATTCAAGTAACATTTCAACATTTTAGTAACATCCAAAGAAAATTCCTGGACGTATTCTAACAATGAATCTGATGTACGCATGACCTCATGAGTAAATGATGTCTTGAAAACATACCCATCTGATATGGATTTCATAAACGCCAATAAGTTGGTAAACTGGGTATACAAAGAAATCTTGTTGTTACTATGAACTACATAAATGTCGATAGTGGCTAAAAGGAATTACTCGATCTCCAGACACCACAGTTACTTTCAAATCGCTATCAATCAACAGTGATGATGCTGTGTGACACATACCGTTTGGTTCGAAGTCGAGGATAATAAACTGAATGCGGTTGTCTGAGTCCACTTTTGCCCATTCCTTCGTAAAGTCATTAGACCATGAGTCGAATTTAACACGCGAGCGCAGTTCAGTGAAATCTTGAAGTCGATCGCGAGCCACGAAGTCGTTATATTCCGCTCCCAATGTGCCAGTGTCGTTTTGGAGTCGACTGGTCGATGTTGCCTTCTGAGATCGTCTGTGAGGTTTCGGAGGAGGGAAGTGTCCTGTCAGGCGATGAAAGACAGACGGGACTGCGTCACTTTTCAGATAGCGCTTCTGTAGCAAAGAGGAATCACGTTTTCGTCGATTGTTTGTGTCTTGTGAAGTTAAAACGAAGTCATCGTCGGTAAAGTGCTTAGAACACAAACCAGTGTGCCTGCTAGGCTTGAAGTTTTTTCTTGATATTCTGCTAAGCCCGTTATTCAAACGAGGATCGTCTTGAGGAAAGGTATGCAACGTCACGTTATCTTCTTTGGGCTCCGACTTGTAGCATGTGCGGCAACCGACAACGGCGCATGTTCGACCCATTTATGGGATTTATAGTTCTAAACTAGTAGGCCTATAAGAATCAGAGTCCGCTACCACACTACAAGCACACATACAAAGTAGTCGCTACTGTTTATGAGTCGGCTGACTTTATCCTCTAATCTGTGTCTGAAGTATCGCGTCAATATAAATCGTCATGACTACACTGTATGACATACATTGTGTACATTGCAACTGAACGCACGCATGTGTCTTGCTTGTGAGAGGCAGTGAGTGAGTCAGAGAAGCTAACCCTCATCACGTACAAAGGGAAAATCATTTTTCGCAGCCTTCATGTCCAGAGCCGCTATTATAGAGACGTCCATGGACGCAGTCTACGATTGGGCATGTATTGGTGTTGCTTGATTTCTTTTCAACGTACCTGACATCTACTTCTATGGTTCCTTGCATGTTTCAAATTCTAGAACTGTTATTGAACCATGATATCGAGTGTCTGTCGCAATATACATACTAAATAGAACTCATTTGCAGACACAAATCAAAGATATTGAGGTCAATGCCGTCAGTGTGAGTAATTGACGAAGCTGCTGTAACCATTAGACATCGGAACAGTTATTATTCGGCTGTTGACTGATATCCTTACGATACTTGTTTCTATTCTGACGACTATAATGTCTCGACCCGCGAAATATTCAGCTCTACAAGCTGTGCAATCTTTACAAGAACTGGATACAGACGACAGCGATACCGGAGAAGAATTCGTAGGCACACAAGAAGAAAATGAAAACTCAGTAGCGAGTATTAGTGGAATAAATTGTTATGTCGATAATTCAAGCAGTAGTGACAGTGACGAAGGAGATTCGATCGATAATATTCGGCTATTACATCAACAACTTTCTATACATCCAGAAGGCGATTGTGACATTTTGGAAAAGATGGAACAGTTTGGACTTTACTTTCTCGCAATACATTGAGCCATAATGTTGGACGACGAAATTCACAAAACGTTTTGCGACGACATAGTGATCCAACTGCGTATGCAAGTGCCCGAATAAGTGATCCATTCTCCGCTTTTTGCTTATTGTTCAATAAGCCGATGCTTCGAAAAATGTGCAAATATACGACAGCAGAAGGTGAGCGATTCATATCAGGTTGGAAAATCGAACCAGCAGAATTAGAGACATTTTTAGGACTGTGGATTGCTCGTGGGCTCTTAGGATGTAGGAATCTTCCTCTTCGAGAATTTTGGTCTCAGAAATGGGGAAATGCGTTATTCACAGACCATATGAGTAGGGATAGATTCATGGAAATTAAGCGCTTTTTGCGCTTTGATGATAAATCGACAAGGAAGACATTTCTCATTTCAGACATAATGAAAATCGGCCCGGGTGCTTACAGAATTGTTTATGGTCCGCTTCCAGTTCTGCCCGGTAATGATATACTTTTATTATCCTACTAATGACCTCTTCCAGTTATAATGAAATAATTCATGACAAAGTTAGGCAGTGTTTGCCACAATTGTGTTTTGAGAAATAATATTCAATGATAGGTTATTTGGCAGCATCAGCATATCTGAATTTAGAGTTTATTCGCCAAATCGAAGAAAATCAAATAGGCTGCCATGACTGTTGATGAGGATAAATACGATGATGATTTTTTGATAACTCACTGATTGAAAGATCTCTCGTGATGAATTTAGTCAATTATGATCTTTTCTGCTTCAATAACTTAATTGACTGACAACAATTGATTTGAATCATCATTTTAGAAATGAAAAATCTTTCAAAATAATTAAAGTTAACGCGCTGTTTTCAATCTATTCATTTTCCTAACTTGATACTTTATGCTTTGTGACTTCTGATTGAAAGATTATTCAGCTTAGAGTTGTGACAGTAAAGCCTGAGGATAGAATTTACAAACAATCGCTCCAGCGTGATGATAAGATCAACAAGAACTCGACGAAAAATAGTAACATAATGCGTTTAGGAAGTGCGAACCCGATCGATACACTTCACTCTTATTTGCATTTCCTTCAGCTTTCAAAGATTCACGCTGCACAAACGAATCCTGGTAAAAGTCGACTAGGATTCAGTTTTATAGTCGAAAAAACTGATGCATGACAGCTAACCATCATGAAAGGTCACTTCCTGTCTATCGCAGTTGATATTAAAGCCTAAAGACAACAATTCAGACAATATAGAAATGTATTCGGGTGGTTCTATTAACTCATGTTGCTCTAACCCGGGTTCTATTACAGGCCCTGGTTCTATTTAATTACATCAAAAATTCATCGCCAAAACCACGATATCAACCATAGCATTCGGGGAACCTGCATAATAATGCCTGTCTATTATATGACGCTCTCACTACTCTTAGTACAGTATACCGTTGTTTATGTCTTTCTTACATACGCCTGATATCTTTAGTAGCCTAGGTATTCTTGTAGCATACTTACTCTAACATCATTATTCAACACTAAAGTTCGCATTTATCTTTTTTCTAATTTCTGTTTCTGGTGTCCGTCTTTATATACTTATTATACTGGTACGTAAGTCATAAAAACCCACTCGCTACAAGGAATTACGAAAAAAGGAAGTATTCCAGTAATGAAAAAAAATCTGCTTATCTAGAAAACATCATGAAAACGAGCTTGTCCGAGCATTAAAATAAACTGTCTTATATCCTCTACTAAACGCCCGAGCCGGAATTTTTTCAGGGATTTTGCTATATTCTTCTCCCCTCCCTATTTAAACTCCTGACCGGAAAAAGTAGCCTATATCAGAAACTACTGCAATCCCCCTCGGAAAAAGAGAGGCAAACAAATTCGCCTAGAAGTCACAGTTTGAATCGTTAAATCAGTTTGAAGCATAGCAGAGGTGCAAGCGCAGACTTAAAGGTGATATCTACACTTCAGAGCTGAGAGTCAGCAATCAAGATGTTCAAACTGAGGTTCACGTATTTATTCAAGCTTCAATCAAACCTCCCATTTCCTCTTAACTCTCAAGTGTGATACAAACTGAGAGCATCTGAGAACAATGTAATTGTCATGAAGATTGCAGAGTGCCAGTCTATTTCTATTCAATGTAATTGTACGCAGAGAAAAACTCCATGCTAGATGCGAGTGCTATATCACACTTGAGAGCTGAGAGCAGTGGTGATGGTGATGCTTGCCTCGTCCCGTATTCGACCATTCTTCTCTTATTCTGATGGAGCTCCATGATAGAAGCCGATTGCACCTCTCGATAGTGCTTGAGAGCAACTAGCAAACCCTATTACACTTCCAACAGATCAATGCCAGTTATTGAGCGAAAGTGTCTATTTTTGGTTCTATCACTCGCTAAGTATGACACCTGAGAGTTGATGCCTGCGAGTCTCAAGCGAATGAATCGTGAAATCACTATTCAGTTTTCAAGAAAAATCGATGACGTCACACAGTGTTATCTAGCTAATATTACATCGCTAAATATCCACGAGCGTTTGTTGACCACTTCCAGTGAATACCGTGATGGCATCACGAGAATGTTTCCAGTAAAAGTCATGATGTAGTCTACCGTGTATGACATAAGGGCTGAGCAAGCTAAAGGAATGCAGGAATGCACAAACGCAAATATGTATTTTTCATCGCTTAGCCTTGCTCATTACTAAAAAGAAATCGTTAAGTGTCAGTTCGCTTAGGCAGTGGTTCCCAACCACTTTGACTTCGAACCTTCTTTGTATCAAAATGACGTGTTTGACCTCCTCCCGATAAAGACCTATTTATATTTCATAAAAAGACGAAAACCTTGTTGCACATAGGGCCTGTTATATTATATTTTATTTTATTGAAAGAATTGCACAGAACTCGAGCGCAGAACTTAATTTAAAGCAGGTATACTCAGTCATGTCTGTTCACAGAGATGGACTCGTCTGTCGCTCTTACTCTAGAGGTCACGCGATTCTATCTCAGCCATTGTATGCGATGGTAGTAACATGAGGAGATAGTCGTCTCCCTTTGGCTTACGTGATTGGCCGTGCGCGCGCAATGCGCAAGGAATGTAGTATTATGGAACACGCGAGCTCACGTTGTCACATTGAAAACTGAAATTCTGCCTAAGTTAATCGTACCTATCCTTTACTCAATGTTTCGCCGTGATAAATTCATCAAATGAAAATATTATTCACATCGCTTGACTCCTCACGAACTAAATTTATTGACTGTGTACGTTCAATGCGATGTCAATGATTTAGTTCTTCAGAATTCAGGCTTGAATTTGCTTTACGTTCAATGGAAAATGGATCTTTCTGCCCCTCGGGCTAGTTCCAAGCGTGACCATCAGTATTAAAAAATATCATCTCTAGACCAAACAACGCAGGCAAAGCAATTTATCTCTGTGTGTCAGCTACACAGTGTGACTTCTGCTGTTGCAAATTCTTGCAAATATCATCAAATCGCATCAGTGTACAACTCACGCTTACTGTCAGATGCTAAATTGAGATAGTTCCTTTTCTCAGAATTTCTCAGACTCAGGGTGCAGAACCTAGCCTCACGTAGATGCGTTGTCACAGACAAACGCGAGCTTCTCCAATGCTGTTTTTGCAAGCTGAGGAAATGAAGTGAGATTTTTGACCCAGAATTCTTCAATTGCAACTGTAGCCTCCCAGGAGAGATTCATGGCACTGTTTTCACGCAACTCAAGTAGATGTTCTTTCTCGGGAATCTTGCCAATATCGGATCGAGACGGATCTCTGATCCACTCATCATAAGAATTCAACTCGGCACCGACAAAATAGCAATCAAAACAAGTCTTGCATCTCTTTCATATTTATTTCTTTATTTTAGCAACCCCATTTTCGCTGAGAAGGGCTAGGGGGAAACATCGTACCCATAAGCAATAACAAATCATAATCAGAAGCACAGTCAGTAGTCAGTGTGGTCACTTCAGGTATTCTCCAACACACCTTTTGACGCGTCCTTGACGATTTGCCGCCATTTCACTCTGTCCTTCGCCTTCTCCAACCAAGTCCTCCAGTCGTCTTCTGTGCGTTCCAGATCTCTCTTGATACAGTACTTCCAGGGAATCCTTGGCCGTCCCCTTCTCGTCATTGTGTCATTCATCTCTTCCGTTTGTTTCACTACCCTTGCGTCTCCCATCCTTACCACATCCCTGACAACCTCAATCTCTTTTCAACCACACTCTGTGTCACCGTTTTCTTCAATCCTACTTCCTCCCTCAGCTCCGCCATACTTCGCTTCTCCACCAACCTCACACCATTGATGCTCCTTATCCAGTTATTTTCACACACTTGCAACATCTTTTGCTGCATGCTGCTCGGTTAGTGTCATCGTTTCTAGTCCGTATGTCAATGCTGGCAAGACACATGTTTCCAAAGACTTTCCTCGTATCCTCTGACCACTTTTTCTGTCCGCCAACACTCCTGCCACTTTCCTGTATGCCCCAGCTCCGACCTGTATCTTTCTTGCTTGATGATAATTAGCTAAAGAAGCGGTGAATTTTTTTCCTCCAACAACACTTTCCACTTCCTCACCAAGTCGTTGAAAACCAAGAGGACTTCCTTTCTCAAGGCGTGGAAGCCACATCACCTCCTTACATTTTCAGACCTCCAATCCCTGGGTTTGCAAATACAATGCTGTTGCTACCATTGAATCTAAAACTAGCTCTAAAAGAACTCAATTGAGCTTTCTCGTTGAATAGAATTAATGTTGATCAGCTTTGGTCCAATAATTGGTAAAAATAGAAATCTAAAAAATGGACCACCCTTACAACACTAATTATGCTCATCTTCTACTGTTAATATGCTACTAACACTGCCAACAATGCCACATAGCCCTAGACGTTCAACAGAGACGGAAGAAAAAAGGACGGAATAGAAAAGGACAATGATCACCAATAGTTCTTTAATTAAGTTTTAGATAACATAGACTAATAGTTTCTATCCTGTAGTTGAAAAATATTGATTAACCTATCATTTTTTATTTGAAAATACATTGAATTTCCAAATAAAATAAAGTTTTCTCTTTCATTTCTCCAAAGAATGTTGGCAAAGCCAATGGCTTTCATGTTGCCTGATGGCAAGATGCAAGAAGGTCATCAGGAAGTTTGGGAAAATGATTTTTTAGAGAGTGAGATCGTGGTAATGAAGTCAATGCGGCAATTAAACCTTTCAGACTAACCAAACAAAGATATGAATGGTCATTAAAGTAGACGTTATTATGATCTGCAGCTCAATTGTGAATAGCTTGAACAATGCCACCAGAAATTCCATCATCTGTTTTTCAAACATGTACATGCAGCCAGTTATAAATGGAAGAAACCATCATACAGTTCTAAATTGCTGCTCCATCTTCGCTCAGAAGTGATTTTCAAACTTAAACTTTTCGGACTCCGATGAATAACAAAAATAGGCACTTTCTTCCTTGCAAAAAGTGACGGCGCAAGATCTTCAAATGACGCATTGATTACTGGCATGACCTACTTCGTCTTGACTCTATGACTCATGAATGTTGGCTTCGTTACTTCATAAAATGATGAAGTTCCGATAAAGTACCGGTAAAATTGATCCAAGGAATAATCATGAACTTGATATTGCCGCTTGCGTATCAAAGTACCGGAACTTCACATTCAACCATGACATTTGATATTAGTTATTCAATGAAGTCAAAAAGATTTACGAGATTCTGCGGTGTAGACTATGCTCGCAACCAGAGATAAAATTCTGTTCTCCGAAATTAGAGATATCGCGTTATTCAAAATTCCTTTGTCTTGTTTGCGAGTTTTGTCTTCTATGGAGCTTGGATCATTATGGAACATAGGAACATCATGTAAATATGAACTACGAAACCCATGTCCTTTGCTTGACACCTGGTTACAATTTATCCAAGTTTAAAAACGGAGAAAATTAATAAGCTTCCTTATTTTGTAGTTCCTTTCTAGTCTTTCGCATTATGGTCTTACTTTCTAGCCTTTCGCACAAACATGTTTATTAGAGAAATGTCTTCATACCTCATTATTTCAAGGTAAATATTCTTTGGCAGATGAAGGCGTTGTGCTTGATTTTAATCTGTCAGACTCAGAAAGTCACAAGATGTGTGCATGTAACTTCTGGATGGATTAACAACATCAGTGACTGCACAACAAGTTGTTGTGTGTTCAAAACCGTTCGTATAGACCTCATTAAAAGATTGCAATCAAATGCCAAGTATTCCAATTTGCATCTGGAATTAATATTTTTCATTCCACATTTCATCAGCAAGATTGAATTTTTCAGATCCCATCTGATGCTTCTATGATTCCTTAGTTGTCTTCGAAAATACTTAATGGTGAGCTTAAATATAAATAATCTGATCTATTAAAGTGTTTTAAAAAGGAGAATGCTCATCATCTCCTTCACTCGCTCATGTACATGCAATGATCTAAAATATTTTGTCCTAGTTTTGAAGACCCTGAGCAGAAGAGCACCATTTTCATTTTCATTGAAGTGATGAAGAATCCTTTGTGTTAGAATATACAATTTCATTTTGTAAAACAGGTGAAACTTGTTGATTGTTTTGGCATATTTGATTGCAAACTGTATATTGCTATCAATTGTTGTATTTTTGTGTCATGAACAATCAGAAAACCTTTATAGAGAAAATAAGATACCTTAGTGATTTTATGCACTATCCAGTTCTATCTATTCTGTAAATTTATGTTTTGTTTCTAACTTTGTGTGCTATTTACTGCACATTGTCGACGGCTGTGCATTTTGATTACTTGAATTTTGGTGCCACATTATAACTCAGCGAAGAATGCAGAATACTTTGAATCAAAAAGTAGCTTGTGTAACCCGCGCATTTTATGCGTATATTATTGTTGTTGCCGCGTTTCCATTTAGATTGTAAGAGTGCTCATATGTATTAAATGCTATTGCACAATGCATTATGCAATATTTTACATGTAGATGTAGACTACAAAAGTTTCAAAGTTAGCGTCATTTGGAAATAGACAATTATTGTCTGAAATTGTGAAGCACAAGGGGAAAGATATTGGCAATCTGTCCATATTGCGTGAAATACATCGAAGACATAATGCATGTGGCAGCTGGCAGATGTGAGGTCAGAAATACAAAAGTCGATCGGAGTAACATGTACATGCAGATGTATTCCACAGTGTGCGAAGACAAATAAAGTTTAGATTCGATATGATTAACATATTAAGTCTTCTGCGAAATGGAATACTGGTGAATATTTGGTGTAGCATATTTCATCAATCCATGTATGATTCTGCTGGAATCGCTAACTCTTTGAAGCAATAGCAACAGTTTGAAGGCAATCAGAGAAGCGATGGAAGAAACCTGCACCGTTGAAGATGTTGGATGAATATTGAATAGAGATAAAATCAGTCTGGCAGCAAGAGTGAGCTTCTAAAAGGAACCAGGCCGAAGTTGAGACTTTCACAGATTGATGTGCACCCTATGACTTTTGCGAATTTGCGCGCTTGCTGATTTCTTCCCGGCTCCTCTTTTTGTCAGAAAGTACCAAAGCAGGCACATGGATCAAATAATACAATGTGAATCAAATTGAGGCTTTCAGTAAATTGAGACTGAGGCCCAAAACCGCATTTTTTGACATGTAGGTCATTTTTCATTCTTGTGCATGTGTTGTTATCGCACTTCAGATCGATAATGCATGCGAAAATGGGGTTAAATGTGGCTGAAATTGGCCAAAATGTTGTACTTGACATTCAGATTAGATGCCTACAAAGAGTGTTTACTTCTCACTTTGTACATGAACGTGATAAGCAATGACCTGACGATTACCTCATTTTTACCAAAAATTTCAATCTGTTTCCCATTGGATTTAGATGTGCTTTTCTTTGATCCCTTCTAGCAAAAGGAGGAACCGGCCAGACATTGGAAGACGCTCAGATTCGCAGTAGTCATAAGATCTACGTGCATCATTCATCGCATTTTCGGCATCGTCTCCTGCAGAAACTCGTTCTACTACCGGACTAAATGGCCGGTCCCAGCAGCTGCCTATTCCTGGTTGTCTCTATAACAAGTCGCATTAATCTGTTTGACCGCCAAAGGCACTGGCATTGTTCAACTCTTTGCGGTTGACTTTCACCTAAGACGTGGGTCGTTTGTGTTGAAATGGATGAATTCCTTACTTCCTGTTATTCAGCTTGCGACTAGACCACCTAATCGTGATCATTAATTTGAAACTGGGTGCACTCTTTACGGTTAAAACTTATTTTCTTTATGTCTTCATTACTTTAAAAAAATAATCGGTGTTTGAGAATCAATAATCGCACTCCATGGTTTGTAATAAGAAAGAAATCAATTTTAGAAAATGATTGAACGTTTGCTTAACAAGTTTTCACCACATACTAAATGAATTATCAGCAAATTTTTCATTAACTATTACTTGCAATAACTTGCTGTACCAGAGACCTTAACTTTGAATCACAGGCGTTTTTAAGGAATGTAGAGGATTATTTTTGCTGAAAGGAAAAGTGATTACTATCAATTGGCATCTGAATTTCAATGTTGCTCTCAATAATGATGAAGTATTCTCATCGTCGTTTAGATCTGGCTACAGCATCAAATCGAACAGAAGCTGAAAATGATTCACTGTTGCTAACCAATGTTGATATTGAAATTGCCGATTCTATTCGCGAAGGAATCGATTCTTATGATTGAATATTCATGCGGTTGATTACCGAACGTGCATTTGTTACAGTAAATGAAACAGCTAGCTATCATCTGATGTTTGAATTATCTTAACTTTTGATGAGTTTTCTAATAATCGACTATTCACATGTTTCGACAACGAGTATAAGAAAACATAAGAGTGAGACGAGTGCAGACAAAGCAAATTTATCTATCTGCTTCATAAAGTGGGATAAAAGTCATACAGTAAGAAATATACGAGCATGGAACTGAAACGGACAATACTTCCATTGTTTGACTTCAAATCAACTTCCGTGTATTCGTTGTCTATACTGACATCTCTTGAACTTTTGTCAAAACAGATAAGTGCATCATTAAGGTGATGAGTTACAATCGTAGGTGAATAAATGAAGTATACAATGTATCAGCAATTACTTTTAAAAAATGAAAAGTGTAATTGTTTATATTCATTAACTGAACTTTACTTTGAAGCTCAAAGTAATTTCCGCGGACGTCATGGAGTAGTAGTATCGGTGGTATAAAAGGATTTCTGTAAGGACGAAGAACACTTGATTAATGATAGTGTGATACATGATATTACATCAAAAGTTTCCGTTATGCCGACGACACGGTCCTGTTGGCAACATCAGAAGAGGAATTACAGGAGCTATTAAAAAAGACAAGAAGGGATTATCAATAACCCTTGATCAGCAAAGTATCTGAGATACCTGATTGTCATCTGTGGATCAACAACAAGCGAATCAAAGAAGTAGATAGCTTCAATTATCTCGGCAGTCTGGTGAGGATCAAAAAAGAAATCACAAAGCGAATTGTCAATTCTACAGTAAAATTTGGAGATATGAAATCGAATTTTGGCAATAGAAATCTATCAATTAAGTTCAAGATACGATTATTGAGGTGCTTCATCTGCTGAGTTTTAACGTATGATTTTGAAGCGTGGACGATAACACCGAGTTGGAGAAGAACACTGAATCAACTGAACTGGGTTTATGAGAAGAATGTTCCTCTTTTATACAGGGACGGAGTGACCAATGAGGAAGTGTTGAGAGAGAGCTGTTGGCCATCATTAGTGAACGTCAGCTCAGCTTTCTTGGACACATACTTCGGAACGAAGAACTGGAAAGTGCAATGCTTCAATTTCAAGTAGACGAAAAACGGGAGAGAGGACGTCAGAGGACAACATGCATGGATCGCATCTAGATGATCACCAAAATCGAGTCTGCTGCAGCAATCTTCTATCATCGGAGTTGGAAAATCATGACTGCCCAAGCGTTCATCACACATGGCACCTAGGCAAGGCAAGGCACATGGTACAATTATATAATAATAACATAATACATGTCTATGTCTGTTTATATTACATCCACTTTAGCTGTCCGATCTCTGCATGTAGCATGTTATTATTATTCTTTCCTCAACGTATCATTTAGCAATGTATTCACAACTGATTGACTGAAGAGTCACAGATCCCCGATGCTGCTTGGAGAACAAGTAGGGAAACAGCTGATGAACTCGCATACATGAAAAGGTTGGAGGAGAAAACATAATGAGACTATGTTAGTTTCAGAGAGCAATGACAATTTTCACCGAAAAAATGAGTTTTTCTCCTGGTTACATTTTCTATCAAAAAATCAGATTGCCGTGTCAATTAGATATATAGTGAACACAAAATAGCTTTCCCAAGTTGCATTCTTTCGAAATTTTTCGACGCTGAATATCTGAAATTCAAAATTCAGCTCAAGATTAACGGGCATAAGATCGGTATATCCGACGGCCTACAATTCCGTGCAATTAGGAAATTTTGTGGTTGTTGGCTGTAAAGGGCTTCTAACATTTCATTGATTAAAAAAAAGTCAGTGCACATATACACTGTAAATCGCTCAATACCAATCACATACGAAGGACGCATACCAAAGTATTTTTTGGTATATTTCTGTATTCTCTTGGCATATATTTGTATGCTTTTCGTATGTTATTTCAAGTGTGGTATGCTTTACATACTAAAGCCATACCAGCACAATGTTAAAAGAAAGCAACAATCATTTTCAAAGTATGTTGATTTAAGGCTTTTTGTCAATAAAGATCACACTAATGCTACTACTGTTTTGTAAGTAGTGAGATAATGACATTCAACAGTAAAACTTCCAATACTGAATTCGATTTTAATACACGTAAATCTAAGGCATTTCACGACTAATCAATAAGTATTCAGCATCAACAATTATGCATTACGTAATTTTGAAATTAAGCATATCATCAATCCGAAATAAAAACACATTATAATTCATAAACGCAAAAGTAGTTATGTTTGAGATATATATGTCAACATGGTTGCACAAAAGATATCGTTTGAATGAATAGATGTTTAGCTACTTGTTTCATAAAGTAGAGCTTACTAAACGTCCTGTTAACGTTGCTAGACAAGTAGCAACGAGGTCAATCTCGAGGAGCATAAATTACACAATAAATCTAATCTACTTAAATAACACACTATCAAAAAATATATTCACGAATGGTATTACTGAAAGATGTTATTTGACAGTAGTATGTAATATATACATATTTTTTGCTATGTCACTTAAAGCTGCTCATACGAAAGACATACCAATTTGCATCGGGTCTCGTATGTAAAACATACCAACAACTCGTATTTCAGTGTAAAACAGCCAATCACAGATAGAATAGTTCGTATCGCCACATAACAATCACATACGAAAGTAAGTGAGGTGTGGTATGAAAAAGATACCAGATATCTGTAAGCATACCAGAATCTCGTATCAAATGTTAGTTTCAAATTGTATGTAATTTTGGTATATGTTTGTATGTAATTTTCGTATCTAGCGATTTACAGTGTACGGTTTGAGATAGCATAATCGCCATTTTCAATTGTCAATCAATACAGTTTAACTGATTACATCTTATTGTTGCCACATAAACGTGACTGTGTTTCAGATGACAACGGAGATTGTGGAAGTTGACGATGGAGCTTGAAAATATTACCATAAGGGAAATAAATAGTTTTTAGTATCTGTTGATTTTATTTCGTGTGAACAATATTTCCATCATAAAAGGAGAATAATAATCAGATGCCTTAATGTTCAGAATCTGCGTAGTTCAAAATGTTGCAAAATTCTTTAGCGGGATTAACGGTGAAATAAAATTTGATGAACAGTGAAGAATTTTGCTCGAGTGACTTTATCCATAATCTGCAATGGACATGCTTCGCTTTTCTATAATTATTATTTTGTGCAGAATAAGTAAAACAACTTAAGCGCAGTTTATATGGATTCAATTAGCTACTCCAGATCGTACAACTCAGGTTGAGTCTTTTGTAGGACGAAACACAGAGCATGTGTCTATCGAGGATTTATATGTTTAAGTTGAACAACATGGGCACTTAAATCTTAGATAGCCGCAGAGGCACTGTGTTTTGTCGAACGATAGTTTTCATGATTCTCTCTCACAACGTCTTATCAGAAATTACCTGTATTTTCTACACTGAATCAATAACCATTGCATCAATGCATGCTACAGCAACTCTTGAAGCTCCATAGCTTGCAATCCATACGTCTTTGCAGCTTCTGTACTGCGTACATACTCATATATGTAGAGATTAAACCAGCTTCGTTTCTACCGAGGAGATTAAAATATGTTTATTAAGTTACCTAGCATTTCTGGCTAGCTGGTATTCTATTCGAGACAGACGTTCGCAAGCGTGAATGCTCTTGAGTCTTATCATCTCCTAGACATAGAAAAATGCCTAATACAAGCCCAATAGTTTTCATTGGATTGATGAAAAATGTAATGATAAAAATCCTAACAATTAGAAAAGAAAATGCTGCACACCCTATTTTTGCCATCATGCGGTCACATTGTGAATATTTGAAATATATAACTGTCAAGCGATCTTCATAAACATCATAACCTTTCAGAAACAGAGATAATTATATACTCTATGACATTAAAAACGATCCACTTGATATAGAAAATCTCAATGGAAGTGGACGACTTTTATTTCATACTGCACTGACCAGGATGTCTATGCATCAAATTTGTCATGCTAATATAAAGCAGCTGTCCATTGTCGATATCTTTGGCATAGTTGATGCATTTAAAATTCGACCTTTTATCACTATGAAGCAATTCTTTCTGACTAAATTTTGAAGCAAAAATGTCGCAATCAGAGTTGGTTATCTCAGCGAAGCGCAATGGCTTTAAGAGTGTTCCTCGACTGGCCATCAGCTGGAAAGCTGCAGCAGGAATTGCATGCAGTATACGAACAGCATATCGCCGTCTAGCAGAAGCGGGCCTGATGTCATACCGACCTGCTGTAATAATTCCTCTAAGTAAGTAATGCGAGAATTTCACACAATGACATTGTTTCACTGCCAATTTTTTTCTCCGAAGGTCTCGAACACAAGCGAAAGCGTGTGGAATGGTGTGAGCAGCATCTGTCGTGGAGCACAGACGAATGTTGTCAAGTGATGTGGACGGATGAATCCCATTTCACTTTGGATTTTCACGATGGTCGCATTAGAGTGCATCGAATGGTTGGTGAGATGTATTCACCCTGCTGCATATCTGAGCATGACCGCTATGGTGGTGGTAGCGTGATGATCTGGGCCAGTATCTGGTACGGAGGTCGAACTGTCGCAGTCATTGTGAATGGGAACTTGAACGGAGAGCGATATTTATCGAATATCATATCTCCAATCGTCATCCCAACGGTAAATGAACTCAACCTCATATTCCACGATGACAACGCTCGACCACACAGAGCTCATTGTGTAATAACAGCAATAGTGAAATCTGGAATTCGCATCCTCCATTGGCCTTCACGCTCCCCCGACCTGTCTCCGATCGAACATGCTTGGGATGAACTGGTCGGAAAGTGAGAGATGCATATGATCATCCGCCATCAACACTGACAGCTCTTTCAGAGAGACTTATCGATCAATGGTCATTGCTGGATCAGGAACGGCTTGATCATCTTTGCGACTCGATGCCGATGAGACTTCAAAGCTGCATTTCAGTGCGGGGAGGACATACTCGGTACTAATGTCTCCCATTTATTCAAATATAATGTTTTATATAAAATGCTATCTTATAATTCATGAGTGTGAGTGGAATAAAGTTCATATATTTGAGTGGAGCATTTTTTATGTCAGGCAGTATATTAATGAACCTTTCAATTTCAACGAAAGAATTTCATACAAATTAAATTTTCTAGAAAATCTTTGACAATCGCAATGTATATGTCAAGTACTTCCGCTATTTGCGTTTTTCAGTCATCTAGAAAAGTTACAAGAGATTTGCTTTCACATGATAAATTTCACATTGATATTTACTTCCTCCACAATGTCACATTTCTTAACAAGAACAGAAGGAAATTGTCTGCAGAAAATTCCTCTTGTAATTAGTATGTTTTCGATGAACACATTTGTTTAGTTGACGACTTCAATAAATGAAAGATTTCTCTTCATTAATGCACTTTGATAAGGAATCCTTATGTTTGCTGTCTGAATCTCACGATTCATCAATATTGTCTTATGCACTAGTTAACGGAACACAACATCAATTGAACAGTCAACGTTAAGACATTAATTACATGTTTGCTCTCAACTTTAACATAATTGTGTGTTTTGCGCTTTTCATTTTAATGAATTATTCTTTCTGAAATTACCGGCATAAGACATGATCAGCCAATTAGTTTTTATCTGTGAAATTATCGAAAGAGATTTGTTTATTCCATAGTTAACAGTACGCTAGGGAAATCAAGCGGATGTGTGAATACTTCGTTTCACGTCTTCTTACAATTTGATGGAAGAACGTATCGAAGACAAATATCCCAAGTGGTCTTTGGAACGAGTAACATCTGTCAAGCATCATTTAACAGTACTTCCTTATGCCATCTTTCATAATATTAGTTACTCTTCCTGTCTGTGATTAGCGTCACCCACGCAAAGCGTATTTGTATCAGTCAAGGGAGCAATGTTACTGAGCTTCCTTTCTACAGACTCTTAAGAGATTTGTTCACTTTCTTCATGTAATCAGGGCAAATTCAGCAGATAAAATAATGCTCTCAAGAATGATACGTCGTGTCCTTAATGCGAGTATAACATTATTTAAGGTATTTCTGCCAGTACATGGAAATCAGAGATGTAGTAACATTGCTCAGAAGGCTTGCGATGACAATCTCGAAGATTTAATTGGATGAATTCCGCTTTTCTAGAAATTCCTCGCAATAGTGGTCTGTACAAGTCATGTAGGTTGTCTGACTACACTGTAAACTGTAAACAGCTACTTGTCAGACAATTTATCAGCCAAATCAGTATTTTGGCTGATGCTACGTATTATCATATAAATTTCCTGCTTATCAGACAATTTTTGTCTCATCGCACGGACTAATTTATATTATTACGTTTACTGCATATCATACTACTTATGACTAATATATACACTTCTATCAAAATTGGATGGTATCCTTGATAATTTTCGATTATAAGAATATCCAATGTTTGAATAAGTAGGGTTCTTTTGAAATACTTGAAGGCATTGGAATAATCGATCTGAATATTTGACATATTGATGCCATCTTTTAATTCTGTTTTTACTATGTTCTTTACAACTTTCAAGGGTATATATACTTCCCAAAAGTTGACAGCGATAGAACGAAAGACATATTGGAAGATATCAGAGTAGTTCATGATCTGCATATAAGAATGCTTGTGTGAGTGAGTTGGACAGCGATAGAACAGCTTTGATTAAGAGCGTCCAGATATACTGTAAGTAGCTAATGTCAAGTCGTTCCAGTGTCTATTTTTTTCTAGAAAAATAGACAGGCTGATATTTTGTGTGGTGATTGTCTCATCTTGTCTGCTCTGAACAGCCCACAGAATTAAATATTTTGTTTATCTGCTTCGGTTTGCTAGAAGTGTGATTAATACGAAATAGACGGCACATCGAGGGACCTATTAAGTGGACAAAAAGGAATTCCTTATACCTTACAGAGATAGGAAAAAAAGTCGTGCGTCGCTTGCGGATTAATGTGAGTCCCAGCAAAGTGCTTCGATTGCCAAAATTCCTTCAGATTCGAAGAATTCAGATCATTGCGCACAAGTTTTCTCCATAATGTTGGCCCTTCCGATCATTATTAAAAAAAATAGCAGGCGTACGAAAATTAGTTCACTTGATGATTTCACCATCGTCTCCTCGGCATTGCTCACTGTATAGTGCATACACTGAATCGAAGCCAGGCATTGATGTGTGTTATGGCGTGTGCGAAGTGATATCACAGCACGCACGCATCTCTCACTGGTTCTGGTGTCCTCTGCTGACAACTTATTGTTTGCCATTTCCGATAGCAAGCGATACACAAATGATCTATTCGAGAAGGAGTACGTTGTCTAATTCTGTGATGTGCCATTTCGATATTAAGGTTACATACCGGTACAATTCTTCCTTTCTAGGAAACCGAAGCGCGCGCAGATGAATCTAATTCTGTGGAACAGCCACTTTTGGCTGTTGATTGTCTGATGCTGTCTGTTGCAATTGTCTGATCATTCTGGCTGTTATTTTGTCTGATTTTTGGCTGTCTACAGTTTACAGTGTATAGTTCTCGATTCATTTCTGATTTCTTTATTCCTACCGTTCGATTGGTCTTTTTTCATCGAAATTACTCATTACAAAACTAGTCATGTTGAAGCAGTACCTGACGGCCGACATTTCGACGCCATTTTTATAGGTGGTCAACAAATTTCTCGCTGCTTTTATTTCTATTGCCCGGTTGCACATTTGGAACTAAGTTGACAAACAGAGTACCAGCATTCTGCAGGGAACCTGATAACAAGGGAGAACCGGTTCGACTACGATTGATATACATCGCATTCATGTGACCGCTACATTTCAAAAAATATTTTCTGATTATCTAGGATATTATGTTGCGGTCGCATTCGATGGGATAGCAAGTTTCAATCAATCATGTCATCTGATCCACATGCTAACAATCACATTGTAAACAATACACCAAGCTACGGCAATGGATGCATCATTAGTTTTCAGGTGTGAAATATGAGAGGCTAGCCATCTCCTTTTCCAAATATGAAAGAAGGTCATCTAGACATAAGAATATGATCAAAAATCGCGTTCTTATTTCAATTCATTTAAACATGAATATTGCTTGCTATTCTGTCGTTGTTATCGTATTTCAATTAATGAGTATGCCAAATTCTGTATGACACTCTTACTCCAAACAAAGAAGCAGGGAACAAGTAGTCCGGCAGCCAGAACCAGTTTCTGCAGGGAACGAGGTCGAAAATGAGACTTTCACAGAATGATGTACATCCTATGTCTACGACGAATTTACTCGTCTGCCGAGTTATAGTTAGTTCCTCTTCTTGTTAGACAGGATCAAAGAAACAATGCGAGGCAGATTGTAGTTTTTTGACAGAATGAAAATGTCTTTGTTTTCTCTGATTAAGCGAAAACTACTAAGCACAGAGCCATAATTTTTTGACATGGAATGTCTTCAGGTCATTTCCTATGACGTGCATGTGCTATTAGGTATAATGCTTCTGATCAGCAATGTATGCCACAGGGATGTGGAGTCGAAGTCCCGGAGTCCTATCATTTCTGCTGGAGTCGGAGTCCTATCAAATGATAGGACTACGGACTCCGGTCTATAACTAGACCCGAAATATAATACAAACAAATTATTTATCCTCGTGTTTAGCTGTCATTGTCTTGATGTCAACTTTCTCCGTCAAACAAAAAGACATCAGTGCATACAAAGCTTATAATACTTGAAGGAATGAACCGTGATAGTGCAAAAAGGATTGTCTTTTCACTAGGTGATTTAGTAGGGAAGACAAAAGCCTCGTAGTGTGACAAGTAGCCTCGGTCACACCTACGCACCAAAGGTCACATCAGAGACAAAAATGAAATACTGGTTTGTTTGAGAACATTACCTCTTACCCTCACGTTAATCGTGTGTGATGTTTCCTCCAAAGCGTATATTAAAATCAAAAGTGTATACTCATATTTTTTGAAAAAGGAGGGATTTTCCTGCCTGGTAGAGACTGGAGAAAAACAGTGTGAATCAGACATCAACAAGATGGGAGGAGCCGAGTCGCATGCATCCAACTTAAAGCGACATTTGATAAACTTTCATCGAAAACGATTTATAATTGATATAGAAATGATCACTAAAGATAGGTTCAGGTAAGCCTATAATGATCTATGATTTAGGTTACCAGTTTCTTTAAAAAAAACTAAGCTATATATACTTGCCACCCGGAGTCGGAGCCGGAGTCCTATCAACCCCCGGAGTCGGAGTCGGTGTCCTATCAAAATGATAGGTCTCCGCATCTCTGGTATGCCAGATTGTGGTTAAATGTAGATTATATTGCTCAAAATGCTTGTGTCTGCCGACATAAGGAGGCTTGATAAATCTAAATGTGTCTAGCTTCATCGACAGGGGTACATGAACATGGTAGGAAATGACCTGATAACTTGAAAACATTCCGTGTCAAAAATTATGGTTGTAGACTTAGTACTTTTCGCTTATTCAGAGATAGCTTTACTTTTGCCAAAAATTGCAATCTGCGTCTTCGCAAAATTTTCTTTGATCCGCCTGAGAAGAGGAGGAGCTAGAAGTCGGCAGACGAGCAGATTCGTGGTAGACATGGGGTGGACGTCACTGTATAAAAGTTTCATTTTCGGCTTCGTTCCCTGCAGAAACTCGCTCTGGCGGTCGGACTAAAGACAGATTGCGGACATCATCTTTTAAAACATCTGAAATTATAATCATTCATTAAACCATGTTGTAATGATTTCACTGTGTGCATAGAAATCAAATTTTGAAATGACTTCTAATATTAATTCGGAAACGGAAATATCCCAAGTATTGTGGCAAAGGTGGACATTTTGGGCATTCTTTAAAACATGGTAGTATTTGTTTAATCAACCCATTGAGCTTTTTGCTATAAATAGCAATTTGAAATTTGAATGCACAATTTCTATGAAATGGATTCTGACTTTTCATTATGCTTTTATGGCCTCTGTCTTCATATTTTGATTTTGGGCTTAGAAATGTGATCTTTGCTTGACTTAGCGTGCTCATAGTGCTATTAAAAATAGCAACTTGAATTCTACGTCATGCTATTCTGAAAGCATCGTTGATTAGTAATGATATTTTGTGGCATTTTCATTGCAATGTAGAAAATTTGCCATAAATCTAATGACTAAATATTTATCATCGGCGACTATTTTGCTGTATAATTTTGACTTTAGCAGTCGAGATTCGGTCAATCCAGCATCTCAAAAGCAGTAGAGCCAGTAGTTTCGCAGATGCATATGGTCGAACTGACAAAAGATTTGTGATGTAACTATAGCTGCGGTAGACGGTCGGTTGTAGCTAAAGTTCTCGCGGTCAACATCAATACTTAAGCAACTATAGCGATCATCTATCATCTAACAAGTCACTATTCTAAAGTCGTGAGATGCATTCATTCATCTCTATGGTGTCATCATGCATCCTTCTCACTACAAGACGCAAGAGAATCTTTCATAGCCGCAGCATATTGAGCAAAGACTGTGGTCTATGATCAAGAAAGCCCAATCTTTCTTATGCAATTACAATGTAGTCCTCCATGCTGCAGATCATGTCCGAGCAGAGACGTGTACTCTTTTATACATTCTGAGAGGCTCTTGTAAGTCTGCGGCAGATCATCTCCAGAAAACTTGACAGCAGATTTTCAAGAATTGTATACATGAATATAAGGCATGTTCACAAAGATTGTAAGGCGCTTGTGTTAGAATTCCTCAATCCTTTGTGCTTGCATAATAATGAGGCAATATCTTATAGCTTCCGATTATAGTTCCGATTATAGATTATATCCCTATGCAGCAAGGTGATCACATGTTTAATAGCTGCCAGATAGATTTCTATGGATAAAATTTTAATGGTCGGTTACAATCAAGAAATTTTGGTAGCCCGCATGTACAAAAGTGCAAAAACTTTTAGGAAACTCATTTCCTGAAAATGCCCCTTTAGAATCGTTCTGGACATGGGATGGTCTCCTTTAGAATCGTTCTGGCAAACTTGTGGAATACTTTATTAAAAGTCGAATATATTCTGTAAGAAAATTAAATCGAAGCCCAATGGTCCTGATGACAACATGTGGCCCTACCCAGATTCTTAATCATTTGGTCAACAACACATGCCTCTTCAACAATGCAAAATTCAAATGCAGCCATGCATATAACAGCCGTATATACAGAAAACTAGTCATTAGAAATCAGTTGGTTAATATATCACATTGTGGAAATTCAAATGAGAATTTTGCTTCATTTAAATGGTAAATGTCACGGAAATGTTCATGGCTTTTCCGCCGAGACGTAATGGGAATGGAAGTCATCAAGTTACTTCCCCGGCAATTCTATGACCAAGACTTTTATGCCTGAACGGAGTAAACCACACGATTAGATTCATTTGCGCACGCGGCTTCGGTTTCTAGAATGGAAGTATCGCATCTGTCCTTAACACATCGAAATGGCACATCACAAAATTAGACAGCTTGCTCTTTCAGTGTTTCTCGGAAGGTTAATTCGTCCATCGCTTGCAATAGGAAATGACAAGCACACTCTCAAACAAAAACTTTTGGACACCAGCCAGTGAGTGGCGTGTGTGTTGTAATATGATTTGAGAAACACCAAAACACACATCGCTGTCTAGCTACATTCAGTGTATGCAGTCAGGAATGCTGAGAAGAGGGTGGTGAGAGTTATCAGATAAACCAATTTTCGTGCGCCTGCTACTTTCTTTAATGATGATCGGAAGGACCAACATTATGGGGAAGACTTGTGCGCGGTGATCTGAATTTCATGAATCTGAAGGAATAGTGGCAATCGAAGCACTTTAATGGAATTCACAGCAATTCGTACGATTTTTCCTATCTCTGCAAGGTATTAGGAATTCCTTTTTGCCCACTTACTAAGTTCCAGCATGTGCCATCATTTTGAATTAGTCTGCACTTCTAGCGAACTGAAACAGTACAACAATCTAACTCTGCAGTAAACACTAAACAGCATACCGTCAAAAACAGCGGAAATAGCCTATCCATCTTCACAGAAAATATCCGCTAGGATAATTGACGACGTCACATTTAGAATCAGTGAATATCAGAAAACAGTAATAATTCCCGGATATTGTCAGTTTTGATGCGCAGATTCGCACTAGCCATAGGGTGCACATCATTCTGTGAATGTCTTTTTCGGTCTCATTACCTAGAAACTCGGACTCGCTGTCGTACTATTGTATGAGAATGTGCAATTTTCAGTTAAAAATCTTCGATCGTTATTTTAGTGCAGCTTTATTATTGCTCATTACATGTATACTTGCATCAGATTAAATAGATGGAGACAATGTTAAATGACTATTATTTACTAAAGGATCAGTAGCGCTTAATTGACAGAAGTAATCGATAATTGTCAATATTGTATAATATGAACAAATGAACACAGAGCAACTTTATTATGCCAATTGAGCTCATCAGGTAATTGAGATTACGAGAGATGTGCATATTACCTCAGACTTGTCAAGGCAGTGAGACCCTGTGTGATCGCGAGAATATGCTCAAACTTGTACGACGGCCTGGGCCTGAATAGGGTCGTCTGAATATGCTATAAAGACACAATGGCTTATATGGGCAAGGAAATATTTTTGATCCTCAGTGCCTTGTCATGTTCAGACTTATGTGATCGTGGATGCACACATCTAGTTCGGTTCTACACGAATCATGAGGATCAGAGTACATGTAATTCGATTCGCAGAATCCCGTGCAGCCTAGCCTAAATAATACAATTTCATTGTAGCAGTATATCGAAGAATTAATGGAAGAATAGATCTCTCAGTGACTGACAGTGGTCTGGTAGTTGATCGATCGTTCAAGACCAGATTAGGTGACATAGCTTTTCTTCTTTTCTTATAAATCGTAGAATAATCTTCTTCTTACATGCATGTCGCTCTTTCAAAGATCAAAGCATTCATCAGCAAATGTGTCGAAAAGTAATTTATAATGGTCATGCGGCCTGAAAATTCCCCAAGAAAAGCGGGTCTGGGTCGGAAAGCTCAGGCTACTTTATAAGTTTGGATATGTTGTTTATGGATTATAGAAATGTCATGAAATTCACGAGAATTTAACTTAAAAATCGCGACTTTGTATCTTCAACTTCACCAAAATGGCATTACTTATAGTACATTGCTTATGAAGAAAATCTTCATTTAACGTTTCATATAAATTGATTGAATGAATATTTAAATAAGCTTATTCCACAATCCTCCCATTTACAGAATATTGACATCGATTTCAGTAGTCAATCATGAGTGGAAACTTACTACAGTGTTATTATAATACACAATAATACTCGCAGTGTTAATTAAAATTGATTATAAGGATAATTTTAACATAAGAGCTTCTTAGCGTCCCAGTCGTCACGTAATAAACAAGCTTATCGCACTCTTTATGCCGTTATTATATATTTGTTATAGGATTTTCCGATGTACATGTATGTATTCATGCTTTGCGATTGCACTCCATAGTAAAGCTCCACTATTAAGTGCGAATGCAATAAGTCTGAGTTCGTCATTCACAGAATAAAGAGGCCAGTATACTGTGAAAGAATTAACTCAATATGTCTATCAATCAGGTTTTGTATTATTTGCACAAAAAGTCAATTCGCGTCTGAACAAGTAAAAACAACAATGAAAACGCAATTATATCCGAGCTTGAACATCGAAAAGTTTAATAAATCAATATCGCATTGGTTCTGCCGATCGTCTATGAATAATAAGATTGTTCTTTCATAATGCAAACAGAATAAATTCTTGTTAATAAATGGAAGACGGAATGTCAAACTTTCGATTTCTGCATGTGCTCATAGAGGAGGAGTGCAGAAAGTCTGTTTTTCGTGAGTCATTCAGAACACTTAGTACTCAAACAAAAAGCTCTACAGTCATGAATGTATAACAGTTTCATAGGCACATTTTATTGCATAACTGCCAGTACACATGTGCACACACGTGCATAGGGATTTCAAAGGCGGACCATATTAACAAATCCAGTATTAGGGCAATGAGAAGCTGGTGCTATTGTACTACCGGTTACAAATTGAATGGAAATAAAGCAATCTTTGGCACATTTATTCGACTCATCGTGCAAATCTTTTTGAAAGAAACGAATGCAGACATTATGGTGCGGCATGTAAAGATATTCACATCAATTCGAACCAATGAAGAAATCTAGTGCTCGGTCAGGCAGACGCTTTAGAAGAAAACGCCCTCTCTGCTTCCACGAAATTGATGGAATAAGAAAATCGTGATGTATGTATAATCTATGTGTTTCACTGGTGAAGTCTAAACAAAGCCTGCTCTTTCATTCCTTATTGTACAACTTAGTATTGTAAACTATGCACCAAATCGACCGTTTAAATGCATGTTCAAATGTACACTTACTTCATTTTATTTCACTCACGCATGTTATGTTTAATTTTCAATCTATCCGAATAAAGGCGATTTATTATTACTATTATTGCCATCTTAAACGATTATTACAATATGGACGTCGAATTTTCCGTTTCAAATAATCCGATGTACGTAATATGGTGTTACGAATCAAACATGGCATCTGAAATCTCTTGCAAGAGATTCACCCTTGCAGATTCCCTTTCGATTGAAAGAACAGGCGCATATCATGTACGTTGCGCATGTATATATATATATATAATTTATATAACAACAATTTAGCACTAGCGCTTTCAATACATCTTCAGGTGCTTAGTTAACATACTAACACATATTATGTTATAATATATATATAATATTATATATATTTTATTATATTATATTATATTAGCTTATTAACATATATTATATATGTAAGTTACAGTGCATGAATGTATGGAATCGATTGATTCAGTGGAAAAGCAGTGATGAACTCAGAAAAGTATATTTTTTTAATAACTTCATGATGCATGCCGATAACAAATGAGAAGATATTTAGAGATGACAAAAGTTCACGAATTAAAATTTCTACCGGTAAGTGACTGTATTTACAAGGATGGCATGACTTGAATAGCCAAAAACATACACTGAGTCGGTGAAAGCTGAGACGGACGAAAACACAAAATTATCAGTTTCAGCTATATATTCCTTCACAACTTTCGTCAGACAGTTTCAGCGACTTATAAAAAATCAATTTGATGAATATTGTGTACCAATATCCGACATAGAAATATAAGCAGATGAGTGCAATGATGATACATTATGCCCATCACAAGTCGGCAATTTAGAGAGACAGGGAGATTCATTCAAGACAGTTGAATGAATAATGTATTTATACACCTAGTAGTGCGTTACAGCCTAAACTTATCGGAGCAAGTTTGAAAATTCTATGCAGTGAATTAGTAAAGTAGTAAATTATGCATATATACGGTCGTGAATTATTACCGTCAAACGGGGTAACTTTGAACGCTTTTTTCAGTTAAATACACGATTAAAATTTGTTATCATTCGGATAAGTTTTCTACCCATGAACTGCAGAATTGGTATTTTACACAATCTAGACAGTTTATAGAGCTTAACTATTGCTAATATGAAAAATCGATAAGGTTACTTAATAGATAACATTTTTTCCAAAAACGGGGTAACTTTGAACAGACACATTAGTTCATATACAATGCTATATTTGGACGTCTTCACTTTGTCCGTTATTCCTCGATGGTCACGAAGCATCTGAATAAGCGCTCCATCAAGAGAACGCCCGATCTCACTTTTATTGGAGGATGCATCTGGAAGGTGTTTCAAGGGTTCAGAAGGATTGAATGAAGACAGACCCGTTGCTCTGAATCCAGATTTGAGGTTGATGTCTAGGGTCTTCTTTACTTCCTGATACAGTTGACGAAGCATTACCGGAAAGTTCACCTTTGGAAGTGCACCCTTTGATCGAGACTCTTTCCTGAAGTTGTCCAAGATGGCTGCCCATACTGAACGGTCTGAAGACGGATACATCCAGTGGTTGCATTATATGAGTCGTGTTCGGAGGGAGAGCCACAAAGAGAATGTCGTTTTCTCGTGCCATTCGAACGACGCCAACGGAAAAATGCGATGCCAGATTGTTGTCACCAATAAGAATCTTCCGCCCGGCTTGGATCGAACCGCTTCCAGGAAGACGTCCCGGAACCATTTCTCGAATATGTCCATATCGAACCATCCGGATTTCGAGACACTATTGAGCTCCAGACGGACCGCCAACAGTCCAACCTTCATAAAGGTTGGTAGCTTTGTAAACCACATGTGAAGGCAGCAACTCTCCTTCAGCTGAGCCGCATACCATGGAGATATTCACCTTGCTGTGTTCTTTCACAACCTCGACTCTTCTAGCACCACGAGGAACTACCACATTGCAGGCACCAGGATCGTCGGATAGCGTGGTTTCATCGAAGTTATAGATGTTTGTAGATGGAATCTGATCAGCTCCTGCTGCTTCCATCTCACGGAAGAAAGATTCAATGTCTTGAGCACTAACAGAAGACCGGGCTCTTTTGATGTTCCCAAGTTTTCTGTACACCATTTTGTTTCTCGTCATGATTGACACAACGAAGTCTTCGCCGGGTAAATTGTCTTTGAATCGAGACTCGACGCGTCCTTCTTGGTCTAGGTATCCTTTTATGAGGAGGGCCACAGTCTTGCGACAGAAGCCGTAGGCCCATCCTGTAACTTGTTTTATAGTGTCGCGTGTAACTGCTCCTTCTTCATCTGATAGCACTGGTGGTCTTCCTGGTTTTCGTACGACGGTTGGATTCAGGTTATAGTGTAGGGTACTCAGGTTGATGTTGAATTGATTGGCTGCACATCGCAAAGACATTTCCGATTTCACAGCGTCAACAGCAAGTAAAAGATCATCTTCAGTGAAGTTTCCGTATGTCCGTTTGCTATTTCCACGTGTGTAGGACCTCGGCATCGTCGTTACTGTCGGATTTCAGTCGTAGAATGAATATAAAGCTAGTGTCGACTGCACTAAGTTCTGACATACGTGCGCGCTTGAAAATCGATATCGTCTTTCTTGCATTCCAAGTAGAATCGTCGAATAAGCTGTTGTTCACACGCTACAAGCATCTGTCATTGATTGACACAGTTAGAAGACACTGCCGAATGCCAATGAAGAAAACAGATAGCAAAAACAGCATTTAGTACTAAGTGTTCAAAGTTACCCCGTTTTACGGTAATCATTATGAATGTATAAACAGCAGTGATTCTCGGCTATAGTTCCACAAAGAGGACGCTAGATGCGATCAGGTGACTACAAATGCACTTAAGAACAGTTTTTGGAGCAAGACAAATAAATCTGAAGTTTTCAGGCATGCAGAGTTTTGTATAGACTCTATGCAACTGAATTCTAAGATGGGAAAGTCTTTTTAAGTTATGGTCGAAGAGTATTCTATTTGAGAAAAATGAGAAGAGTTAAAAATATCTGCAGGCATTGCATCATCTGGAGTAGATGTCTGCAGTTCATGACAAGGACAAGCTACGCACATGATTATGTTGAATATCATGCAAGTTGACATTTGTGCTGTGTTCGTGTTTTCATAACATCGAGTTCTGTTTTATTTTCGCTGTGATCATATATCCTCGCAAAAGTTGAGCATCAGGCAGTTTGATGACGCAATCCCCCTGAAAGATGAGCAGATGAACCCATATGAACCCGACACAGGAGGAGAAGCATAGAAATAGATTGTTTATCTGAAGTTCGCTAGAATGGAAATTGACTCAAGGTCGCGGCACATTCGGGGGAACTAAGTTGGGGCATGAAGAGCCAATTAAAAGCTTACATTTACTCATGTGACTGATTCTAATCCAATGATACAGACGTTGGCAGGTGCATCTAAGTGAAAATGCGTGCGATTTATGTGCCGTTATTGTGCATTGCATGAAGCTTAATTTCCATTCTAGAGGTTTTATTGTTGTCAATTTCTATGAGGAGAAGTGATAATCGTGAAACAACAACGACAATGTATCGATATGCAAGCAAACCTTATCATCCACAGGAAGCCGCCATCGCTCATAGGTACCGTTGTTATGACCAAGCGCGTCCACGGCAATTTCTATGGAAGTGACCACCAACAAACAGCTAAGCAAAGCGAAAAGTAGGATTTCTATGTATGAGCCATCTAAAGATAAACCGTCATAGCAACCCATAGAAATAGATAACAGTAAAGCCTCTAGAACGGAAGTAAACCGCCGTGCAATACACACTAGTGTCACAAAAACCGCACGCATTTTCACTTAGATACGCTTGTTAATGACTGTATCATTGGATAGAATCAGTCACATGTGCAATTCTAAACTTTTCATTGGTGGCTCATGCCCCACCGTGGTTTTCCGGCTGTGCCGTGACCTTGACTCAATTTCCATTCTGATCCATTTCAGACGAACAATCTATTTCTATGTAGCAACCCAAATAAAGACAACCCACCTTTGTCACTCAACTTCTCATCTAGACAGAAATATTTTGGTAATAGAGCGACTGATGATCAAGACCACAGGCGGCAATTGCGGTCAGTATGTAGATATTTTGTAACCACTTTGTCGACAGCGGATGACTGATTCTACAGATGAGCAATAATATCGATCAAAAATTGTTGGACAACTTTGAATTTGTCTTGAAATCGACTTCGGTCGCAGTTGACAAATTTGCTGTCAATATTTTGAGTCACCGGTGATGGACTGGAAGACCTGCATTAAGGAAAACAATTCAAAAGCAAAATAGAAGCACATGTTTGACTGATGCAGTTTATGCCTAAAATAAAGTAGACGATTACAGGTCAGATACTGTGTTGACATCGATGTTGAGACTTAGTGTTGCAAGCACTGAATTAGATTATATAAGCGCGTCAGCCGCGTCAATAACCTTACTAAAATTTAATTGTAATCAACAACAAATCCATGACAGGAACTTGCTGAGGCCGGAGGCATACCGGATAAGGCACAAGTACACTGCGCACGAGCTAGCTTTCATCAGTCATAAACATAGAAACAGATTGTTTAACTGAAGTTGACTAGAATGGAAATTGGCTCAAGGTCGTGGCACCGCCGGGGGAACTAAGTTGGGGCATGAATGACCAATTAAAAGCTTTGATTTACACATGTGACTGATTCTGACTCAATGATACAGCCGTTGACAAGTGTATCTAAGTGAAAATGCGTGCGATTTATGAGCCACTATTGTGTATTGCATGAAGCTTAACCTCCGTTCTAGAGGTTTTATTGTTGTCGATTTCTATGGTCATAAACCATGACTTGCGGCTGCTTCTGTGTGACTTCGTACTCAAGGGCAGTTCATGGCTTATCATGTACACCCACAGAATTAAATATTTTGTTTATCTGCTTCGGTTTGCTAGAAGTGTGATTAATACGAAATAGACGGCACGTCGAGGAACCTATTAAGTGGGCAAAAAGGAATTCTTAATACCTTGCAGAGATAGGAAAAAAGTCGTGCGTCGCTTGCGGATTAATGTGAGTTCCAGCAAAGTGCTTCGATTGCCACAATTCCATCAGATTCGAAGAATTCAGATCATTGCGCACAAGTTTTCTCCATAATGTTGGCCCTTCCGATCATTATTAAAAAAAGTAGCAGGCGTACGAAAATTAGTTCACTTGATGATTTCACATCCTCTCCTCGGCATTGCTCACTGTGTAGTGCATACACTGAATCGAATGCTAACCAAGAAAGCAATTTGTGTTTTGGTGTGTGCGAAGTGATATCACAGCACGCACGCATCTCTCACTGGTTCTGGTGCCCTCTACTGACAGCTTATTGTTTGCCATTTCCAATCGCAAGCGATTCACGAATTATCCATTCGAGAAGGAGCAAGTTGTCTAATTCTGTGATGTGCCATTTCGATATTAAAGTTACTTATAACTCTTTCTTTTTAGGAAACCGAAGCGCGCGCAGATGAATCTAATTATGTGTGTACACCTCTGGACTAGTTGGCAGAAAGAAAAAAAAGTGATCAACAGCGTTCATTCAGATTTGAAGGACTGAGATCATTGCGCACAATCATCGCAAGATTTGGCAATGAAGTTGACTCTTTCGATCATCGCTTAAAAAGGATCAGACATAGGAAGACCTCATCTGAATCTCTTCGCTGTCTGATAATGCTTTTAACATTCACAGGAACTTCCCAGAAATTGGTATGGTTATCATTGAGCTGGCTGCTTATTGTTCGTTAGCGATTGCAGTATGTCATCGAACAGTGCCATTTTATTAACATTACCAAGCACAAAGCTTCCCTCTCGAGACAAATGGAAGAAACTATCAGCTATCTAGGTCTGTAATTGAAGGCAACATATCTTTGGTAGGACAAATTTCGTCCTGCTCTGCATTTTCGATATTAGGCCTATATGAATTCGTATGGTGGTAAAAAAATCTGCAAGAAATTTGCAGAGCGAGTCGGAAAGCGTTAAAACGAGGCTCTGTCTATGCCATAGAAATAAACTGTTTATCTGAAGTTCGCTAGAATGGAAATTGACTCAAGGTCGCGGCACATCCGGGGGAACTAAGTTGGGGCATGAATAACCAATGAAAAGCTTCGATTTACACATGTGACTGATTCTAACCCAATGATACAGACGTTGGCAGGTGCATCTAAGTGAAAATGCGTGCGATTTATGTGCCGTTATTGTGCATTGCATGAAACTTAATTTCTATTCTAGAGGTTTTATTGTTGTCAATTTCTATGGTCTATGCATAGTTAATGCGCAGCAATATAATACGATATCTGTGAACCTTACCATGAATTGTTTTAGATAAATTGTTCACAATGGATATTTAACATGAATTTGACATGTAGCACTGTTTTTACGGAAGTTGGAGGAAAATTTCCTCTATGAGACGAAGAGGGTCTTCTATGAAAGCCTTCCGATCTTACTCTGTTTTGCCCCTCTTACATGCAGTCTGCAAACTTTCAGCATCCGCCAATTTGAAGATTGCGAGCTAATATTCAGAAACTGCATAAATTACAGCTGCTTCCGCTTCCCTGTATGATCTTTTGAACTGTCTCCTAGCTCTTTTGCCTGAGCTCCACCAGTCGTCTTTACTGCCTGATTGTCGTTTCTTCTTGCAGAATGGTCATAGCCTCATAACCACTTACACATAGCTGGTTACACGCACACCTCTCACACGCGTGGAATGCATGCAACATGTCTACGTCCGTCGCTTTCCATGTGAACTTTCTTGACTTCTGCCACTTTACCAAGATGCTTTCAGATAGTTAATCAACAGCGGATCCTGCCGCGGCAGTAGAACCATGAAGACGCAATGAATTCATTATCATCTCAATTTCGCTTACCGTATGCTCGCACCTGAAATAAAATCTGCTGTAAATAAAATCGATTCAAACATTAGACTTATTTAACATGAAAAGTGTTCTTTGTCATCAATTCAAGACCATAGCGGTGGATCAAACTCTATAAAGTATATCACTAAATCCACGTGGTCTTCCTCTCAATTTGTTAAGTAGTCTGCACTGTCGCATGCTTTCACTGACTTCTTTGACAGCCTCCAATCATTCAAAGTACAGTGGTACTCCTTCATAACTGCCGACAATTGCGGCAATCAGATAACTTTTTACTTTCTCTCTATAAGTAGCGGTGTGTGATGTGCTATTCTAGGAAAACAGTAATAAATATTGTGACTTTGTGACACTAAGCGGTATTCCTCATTCATAAGCCTTCAGAGCCCCTTCCGAACTATCCGACGAATCCAATGCGATATTTCATTGAATTAATTCTAATCAGAAGTTGGAATTCAGATATTAATCGATATCTGGCATGTGCGCCTCCCTAGACGAACTGTTCAGTTTATCGAAATTCAGATATATTCTCTAATCGTCTTACAAAGGCTTAATGAGTTCATGCATTCTGTGAAATAGCTTTATGAAATGCTGGTATGCATTGCGTTTAGGGAAACTCTTAACCGCTTACCATAATCAAGAGAGGATTTATATTTGACGCGTCTGCTTGTAAATTTCTTCGATACCTGCTGAGCCGAAATTCTTGAGAGTAATAAATGATCTTAAAATGTGTTCTGAAAGAAAAATTTATGACTAACGTAAGTCTTAAACATGGAGGAAAATTCAATTTCCAAGCATTTTATTATCACTCAAAAGTCTGAAATTCATTTGGAAAAGTTATCAGTCCGTTTAAGACAAAAGTTGTTTTTATACTAAAAGGTCGTGACTGCTGCTTCGAAGCAGCATTAATGAAACATATTAGAGCTCACAATAGTGCATGGCATTCAGTGTTCTTATGTCAATCACAAATTGATGAACACACGTGTATGTGAAGGACAGAAAATATGAGAAGGGGAAATATGTGTGATGTGCTTTAGGCTTTAGGAAAGAGTGAGAGTGAGAAAAGAGAGATGGATGCATTTTCTCGGCCGCGTTTGGTGTGGATTAGGTTGAGACATTAGATGGTCTCTATTTCGATGAATTTTGCAATACAGTGTGGACATGATTCTTTCCTTTTCCTGATGATCTTGTTTGTTGAATTTACTTGTGATTCCCTCAATTATGCCACCAATCCTTGATAGTGACAAATTTCAAGATCTCTTAATCGATATATTGTGGAGGAACTACTGCATAATTACCGACAGACTGGTGCCAATATGCCACTGAAGCTTTGACTATTTACATTCAAAATTAGATTAGCTTCTCTTTGTGATGAGTTGGTGAACGAATTCATAAGGACTTCTTGACAGTAACAGCATTGTCATTGTTAATATCTATTCAGCAAATTAATTCACATTATGGGAAGAGAAAGTGTTACATTTCATATTGATCAACCATGCTAGGCCAGGGTGACCACTTCGCAAAGCCAAAAATTCTGACCACCTCACATATCATCAAACCAACCAAGAATTTCTGTCGATTAAATAGGCCAAAAAAGGTCCAACTTGTAAATCAAGTACTACCAGGGTGGCGGCCAAATTTCAAGCTTCAAATTCCCGGGCTATTTCATCGAAATTCCATGGTTTTCTTTTATTAGGAATGAGAACGCGGTGTCACAAAAAATCCAGATATATTCTAGGGAGCCCATACGCTACTCTTCTGGGACCCATTTTCAGTTTTCATTAGATTACGTGAAATCCAAGAGTCAATTCTAAATAGTTATGAATCCTTATGCGCCTAGAAACAATCGGCTCTTTGCTGTGACAAAAAATGCATTGATCATTAATGAACTAAGACCATAGATAGCTTAATAACTAATTAGAGCTCAACCGTATAGAGGCAAAGTTTTCTTTTTATGTTTTCTAAAGCGCCGAAGGTGAAACTTCCAGCCTTTTGTGAGCAGAACTAGCAACATTTTTATGTTTTCTAAAGCGCCGAAGGTGAAACTTCCAGCCTTTTGCGAGTATAATTGGTAGAATTTTTGTGTTTTCTAAAGCGCCGCAAGTGAAACTTCCAGCCTTTAGCGAGTATAACTAGTAACATTTTTATGTTTTCTAAAGCGCCGAAGGTGAAACTTCCAGCCTTCTGCGAGTATAATTGGTAGAATTTTTGTGTTTTCTAAAGCGCCGCAAGTGAAACTTCCAGCCTTTAGCGAGTATAACTAGTAACATTTTTATGTTTTCTAAAGCGCCGCAGGCGAAAATTCCAGCCTTTTGGGAGTGCAACTAGTGGCATTTTTCACCAAAAATGAAGTAAATTGTGTGAAAGTGTCACACATATCAATGACACAGTCGTATGGCAACCAAAAAATTTATGAAGTCGTGAATATTTCGTCCAGATGTTGTGCAAGATTATTGGATATTTCAATTAAGATTCGAAGCAATTTAATAGAAATGATGGGCTTAATAAAGGTCACATTAAAGACAGGTGAAATCAAGAAGTTCACTCATTTAACTTGATGGGAAAAAATCACAAAATGACATTCCTGGGCTACTTAATGGCTAATTGGCTATTTCGCTAGAATTCCCGGGCGATTCCCGGTCCCCCTGGGCGCGGCCGCCACCCTGGTACTACCTTTGGAAAAAATTGAACATCCTTATTGCGAGTATTTATGAAAATATCTAATAGTCTTAAATACAGATATAAGATACCTATGTGCGTTGAAATTAAATCAATATTTAGACGTATCTTCCCACTTATAGAAACATACACATACATACGTACAGAAAAAATTAAAAACTACATTTGGCATCGATTTTAGAATTCATTATTCTAAAAAAATAATACAGATCCAGATGCAAAACCACATATAAAAATATTATAGGATATGACTTTGCCTGCACTAATTACCTTCAGTCTTGAATGATACATTTGAAGCGGGCAACCGATTTATGAGAACAAATCTTTAAAACAATTATTATCATCTAAAAACAATTATTCATGCACATGGTACATTTGAAGAGGTACCGGTATCGAATATATATAGCATCCAATTGAAAACAATATCTACAGTCTTAACAACAAAACTCTCACTTTCTGAACATTTTTGAGATAATAGAATCAGAAACACTATCCTGACGTTTAGCGTTACGATGAACGTTAGATGAGTAGTTAACCTGGAGAGCGAGAAATATCACAATGATAAAAAAACACTGATAAGCAGGAATTTATAAAATTCTGACTTTCTGACCAAGGGCCTTAATTTCTGACCATTTCTGACCATTTCTGACTGGTCAGAAAATTCTGACCAAGTGGTCACCCTGTGCTAGGCTATCTGGCCCCATTATATACTCACAATGCATCGACCCGAAAATAACGGCAAACTAGCAAAAAGCTTGATGTCATGGGAGAATTCTGCGAACCCAAATTACGCAGCATAGTTGCATTTCTTCTATATTGTAGATGAAATTGCAAAAATTGTACGTGGCATTTTATATTTTGAATCGATTAAAGTGATTCCATTATTGATTGATCACTTGAAGCCTTCTGAAATATTATGTGATCAATGAAATGATGCGAGTCTCATTTTATCCCGCAGTGTTAAGTCCAGAGCGAGTGTATATGTGTGTGTTCATGAAGAGTCATAAATTCTCTTACAAAGATAATTTTACGACAAACAAGGAAGTCATAAACAAAATGGAATAATAAATTTCGAATTATTTTATTATCCCTCACGTGACTGAATTGCATTTGAGAAATTGTCAATTCTTACAAGAAACCTTCGATGAAATGCTGAAAAGTCGACATCGCATAAAAGCGATGTCAAGGGAAGAAGCTCACTTCTGAGAATGAAGTTATGTTTAAATGCATGTGTTATTCTCCTTTTGCCTGGATTTAGGAGAATGTAATAATAAGTCGAATACTTACCAAAGTGTGTGTAAAAATCAAAGACAATCTGTTACAACGATCCAATCAATCAATCTTTCTTCCACAGTTCTTTTCACTGAGTTATTGAAGTCCGTGCACACCTCCTTACAACGACGAGTACTGACTTTTGATTAAACAAAACATTCCGAAAAAGAATGAAATGTAGCTTCAAAAGACTTATTAAAAGACCGATACTTGACTCTAGTCTCATTGATATTCTCAAAATGTCAATTTTCCCTTGAAGTCAACGTACATGTACATAGATGTGCGATCTTACTTTGAATGAGAAAAAGGATTTAAGTGATATTGTAAAACAGTGCGAAACGTGATCGCAAGATCACTGACAGGGGAAACACCTGTTTTGTCAGTCAGTTATTGGGTCCTAAAAATTATTTACTGTCTAATGAATGAAAATCAAATTTGCAACATTTACGAAATGCACTGCTTCATAAAATGTGCTTTCATCAGGATATAACTCATGCCCTGTAGGCCTGCATGTCACTAATCATGTGAACGGGCGACTGCATGAGTTTCTGCAGAGAAAGAGACCGACAATGATGTATAATCTAGGCCTATAGCTGTTGCGAATCAGGGTCAGCCGAGCTGCTACCCGGCTCTCGAATTCATCTACCGATTCCTGTTCACAGCATCTGTGTTTGTGGAAATTGCCAGGCATAGATAGAACCATAAAATTTGTCTTGGAATGTCATCAGACCACAAAATCATGTGATCATGCACCTTCACTTTTGATAATAAACAAATTCAGATTCTGCAGGCTACTAAAACACAGCCCTTCATCGGCAAACGCAACATGTTGATGAAATTCTAGCTGAAACGAAAATGTATTGCACAACACATTCGGTGTGTGCACTTTGCCAATGGAGGCATTCATTCGCCGCAACTCACTCATCTACGAAAAGCAAACAGCAGTGTAAAATTTCAAGGGAAAAAGATTTTTGAAAATTTTGAAACTTTACCTATTGCTAGAAAAAAATAGCATAATTTTGTAGGATCTCTATATTTCAATTTCCAAAAAATTAACATCGTGAGGCCCTATACAGCATTTAAATATTGAAGACAGTATGTAGACAGTATACTGAAATTAGTTATCATGACAATAACGATAAATAGATGGTAGAAACAATATAACATAAACATGGATTTTTGAGAGCAACAATGTAAGACATTTTGACGCGCAAGCGACACAAAATGTCTTACATTTTACCTGAAATATCTATGTTAATAGTATTGTGCGTAGTTGAAATGATCTGGGCAGCAATGTAGGAAAAAAGCGGACAACAATGCTATGAATACTATGTGCTAGCGCATACTGAGATTATGTACGCAAACTGAGATTTCCAAAATATCTTTCGCCGCATGCCTAGATACTGATATCATCATTACGGGATGCGTTGCTGTCTTCTTTTTTCCTCATTGTACCATAGCTAAATTACTCGCAATATGTGATATCAACGAGTTTCATTAACAGGCCATCATACAAAATGCTACAGTATGTAAAAAGGGCAAAATTCTTAAGTGCGAAAAATGTTCTCTTCAATATAGGTCATAGATATAAACTTCCAGTATAGGACAAATCCTAACCACTTTCGGGAAAAGTCGAAAAATACATTAAAAGTAAAGGTTACAGCAAAATGAGATCGATTCGCCTACGACCAGATTTGGAAAAGGCCAAGATTTAGAACCAATTAGGCTACAAATCTTATAACGATTGATCCAAAATGGAACTAAAGTTAGACAATATAATAATAACCGTGTATTTCCCAGTCACATCGTAATTTGATAGCCAATGACAAACATGATAGACTCTGCAGTGTTTATCAACGCTTCTTAGAAAGTAAACTTAGAAAGTATCAATATTTCGTGTTAAGCTCTAAAGTCTGTTACTCACATCTCCAGAAATACTGCAAGTCATCTTGCCGTTTATTTTCAGCTTCAGATCCATCTTTCAGCTGCAAACAAACAGAAATGATGTTATCAAGTATCAGACCTAGATAATCACAAGATTAGTGTCTCAATACAGAACCGTCAACAAGAGAAATACTGTTTCTTGCGCACAGATGAACGTAATCTTGGATGTTAGAAACATCAGACGCTTTATCTTAACACGCCTAGTGATCTCCATAGAAAACCCATTTCCGCCAAAATCCCTGAGAGTAATACCGAATTTTGTTTTCTCATGGAATGAATCATATTTATTTTACCCAATGATTCCTCTTTTTTCCCATAGGAGTCTCGAATACATCGTGAGTTCAATCGAATTCCAATTATTTACTGAAATCCACATACTTGAGGGGATTGTCAGTTCATTGAGTTCCGTTATGTGTGGACTTTGTTGAGTTCTCTGGACAGTTTGCTGGACAGTTCTCATCAGAGAGACGGCATGGACGCCTTCATTCGACTTCATGAGATCAATCTTGTATATTTAGCACTAATTTTGTTAAAATCTGGTCGTAAGCGATATTGATAGACGGGGGCGAGTTCATTCAACATATAGAAAAGTTTTTGTAAGCTCTTTTGAGATGAGATGATAACACACTACAGCCGATTCGTTCGCCAAAGCAAATGCAATCAGTGGGGCAATTTAAATGGCACTCGCACGAAAATTTATGATTTAATATGTTCACACAATGAAAATATGGTAGCGCATGTATACTCCCTGTCATCTCTAAACACCAAGTCTAATTTTGGTTTCCTAATATAAAACTAAAGAACTAACGACTTGAAATATTCAACATAGCTTTGCAGGATCCCGAATGCATCACCACCACAGAATTAAATATTTTGTTTATCTGCTTCGGTTTGCTGGAAGTGTGATTAATACGAAATTGACGGCACATCGAGGGACCTATTAAGTGGACAAAAAGGAATTCCTTACACCTTACAGAGATAGGAAAAAAGTCCTGCGTCGCTTGCGGATTAATGTGAGTTCCAGCAAAGTGCTTCGATTGCCACAATTCCATCAGATTCGAAGAGTTCAGATCATTGCGCAAAAGTTTTCTCCATAATGTTGGCCCTTCCGATCATTATTAAAAAAAGTAGCAGGCATGCGAAAACTAGTTCACTTAATGTTTTCACATCCTCCTCTCCTCGGCATTTCTCACTGCATAGTGTATACAATCGAATGTTAAACAAGATAGGGATGTGTATTTTGGTGTGTGCGAAGTGATATCACAGCACGCACGCATCTCTCACTGGTTCTGGTGCCCTCTACTGACAGCTTATTGTTTGCCATTTCCAATCGCAAGCGATTCACGAATTATCCACTCGAGAAGGAGCAAGTTGTCTAATTCTGTGATGGGCCATTTCAATATTAAAGTTACTTATAACTCTTCCTTTCAAGGAAACCGAAGAGCGCGCAGATGAATCTAATTCTGTGATCACCACCCTCTTCAATTGATTATGTGCGGCACCTAATATTCTATACAAACAACAGTGATAAATCCTCCCACCAGCATGCATTTTACAGTTGGCTAGGCTTATTTTATGGCAGAATTTTATGGAGTGCCCCTCCTTGATCCAAGTCTTTGCCCGAGAGCTCTATCACTCGCCATTTACTTGCCAACAGATGTGACCTCTCAGGTGTCAGAGAGCGCTTTAAGATGTTGTGTAGATCCTGTGCTTCCAGAAGCAGTTCGTGATTGGCCATGGCAATAGCATTGATTGCTGTCCACTTGCCGTCCATGTTATTGTCCGTGTCTCACACTGTATGTTATTAAGTTATGTTCCTCTGATTAACACCAGTTCCGCGTCAATACACGACTTAGAGCGGAAGAAAGGCCTCGTGTTCTGATTTGATCAGTTATTGTGTCTTGAAATATATGAATCGGTCCTTTGCACTTGATTTTCTATACAAATTTTGTTCCAATGCTCCGCTCCATCACAGAAGGGGCCCAATGACGTGTGTGCGAATGCGATTCATTGTGTATGAGGAATTTAACAATGCTTGTTATCCTACGAGAAATTTATTTATGCAGTAGGCTTATATCTTTAATCTTTATATCTAAAACAAACCTAGTAAAGCGAGTGAATGTTAAATCGAATTGGCGCATTAGATTAAAAAACTTGGGTCTTACTAGACTCACTTAAATCAAATTTCGAACGATTTGTACGTTTAAATTAGCGCTATTTCATTAGTTTCATAATTCAATAAACCCTTAATCAATTTATAATGTACACTGAATACTCATTGGAGGCATACATGTAAAATGAGCAAAATTAAATTTCCGGTCTGAACAGGTGCCGTCCAGTCCGGTACAACTTTGATGATTCCGGTCCGGTCTGGTCCCCGATTTTTCAGACCGCTTCAAGGTCTGCGGTAGTGCAAGCTTACCCCCGGTATCCATCGATCTTCAGATGGAAGGCTGCCCAAATTCGTCTGTTCCAGATCTGCGTCAGAACTGGAGCATTGCGGATCGAAGTGACATCCAGAATAACCCTCTTTATATTAAGAAATTCTCATGGAAGGCTATGTGCCTTCCCTCTTGATTGGGCTAAATTAAGGCCGAATTAAGTTTACATCATTTACAGGAAATGATGTAAACAAAGGCGAAGTAAACTTTTTCGAAAAAATATGTGTTTTAAAATCTGAAGAAGAGTTGATAGCAGACAAGATAGAGTCAGGGCTTATCATTTTTTGCAGAGAAGGTCAATGTGGGGTCGCGCTTATGTTAAGCAGTGTCGGGTCTCAAAATGTTCAGTTTCCTGCTCCGGTTTCTACAAATCATGTGTTGAAATGTCTTCATAAATTTCTAAGTTGACTTCCTCTCTTCTGCAGGTTGTGAAAGATGGCTTCAACATTGTTTCCGAAAACTGCACAGACGAAGGGAGGATGCACATGAGACTGAAGCCATTTTCTCATCCTCAATATCTCAATTGTTGGACTTTGGAAGCAATCAATGACGTTGTATCCAAAGATATAGAAACTCTTATTCTGCTCGTGGCTATAACGCCTACCTACGTAAGTCTGCTAAAATTTATTCACTTCATTTTGCAACTTTTTTTAAAAAAAATCATTTGAAAGTAAAAAGAGCAATTACTTCAATAAAGAATTTGCCATTGATAATAATAGTAATAAATATAAATATGTAAGTTATATAATATTTATTTATATATTATATTTAAATATATAATAATTTATATTATATATAATATAATATTAATATAAAATATTTTATATATTATATAAAATAGTAATAAATTTGCCTGGAGCTCGAAGGGCATGTCACAATTGTCGCATACAAGATCTGCATTTTGATTGCATTTTCGTTTGCAACGAATGTCTATCTATTTATCATAAACTGCCAGTCTGTGTCATACAGCTGCTTCAATCGATGTTCAATCTATCAGAAGAATCACACATCTTGTGATGATGATTTATGTAATAGGCGAAAGGAAGATGCTATGATACTCGATACTCCCTTATTATCATGTAATATCTCCTCTTAAATGACACTTTGAACTGTCGAATGTCTTTTTGACCTCCGGAAAACTTTGGGCAACCTTTACCTCCAACAACGCCATAAATGTGTCTTACAACTGCTTTCTATATGCTTGCAGCTATTTTTTCCATTTAAAAATCACTATACAACATGTATTTGTGTGCAGAAACAAGCACGCGACTCTATTGTGTGATCTGTGCAACATTATGTCTTCACTATCTGTTCGAAGAAAGTATAGTGAAACATTTTTAAAATCATATCAGCATGATCAAACAGTAAGGAATAAAATGCACAATACAAAATGAATAATTCCTCGTACATACACCACCTAAGAAAGCAAGAATGACTACTTCTCATTTATCGCTCAGAGACATGACGCAATGAGAGCAGCATTAATTTTGAAACTGCGAGTATTGGTGAACATATACCACATGGATTTCAAGAAGTACTTAATTTAGAATTATTCCTGATAACTACGGTTTCCATCTCCGTAGAACTAGTAGGACTAACCGGATGATGATATTAAACGTTACTGTTTACCAGTTTGCACAGTAATCAAATTGTGTATGTATTGTAGATTACTCAATTAGCAATCAATTATTCAAATTTCATTTGAAGTTGAATTATTGGTACTTCAATGTGAGAATCAAGGGCTAAAAAGCGTAAAAAAGTCCTAATTCTATTATTTTCTCTTTTCATTTCTTCAAGGTCCACGCAATTCACATTATTAATTTTCACAGGAACCTATATTGCACTTTTTACAAAGGTCACCACTATATTACTTTTAAATATCAAATATGATTTTTTGAAAAGTTATTTTTTTGATAATCAATAATTCAGTTTTTTAAAATTATTTTACTTTTCGATTGATAAGCAATTGTCAACAATTTTATTAAACAGAAAAGCACAAACAAAAAGGTTGCGTTCAAATTTGTATACATTTACTGATGATTGTGAACTTACTTCAGATATCCGATGCTCTAAATGATATTAAAGGACTGCATGTAGCGGTATACATTGTTTTCAGCAGAGAAAAGATGATTTCCTAATTTGTTGAAAATTGACAGTATTGCAATGGACTATTTTATTGCGAAATACATTTTTTAGGCTTAGAAGCTTAGAAAAGCTGCTAGCACTCTCGTGCGTATCGCCACTACTTGACCACATGAACAGTACAGAAGTATCGAACTGAAAGCATGATTGAATTATTCGTTAGCTCATTCATTCATTCTGTTGACCGAGATTAATCAAAACTGTACCACCCAGTTCACTGAGCATGTGCAAAGCCATGCTTGCTCCTGGCGCAATCAATTGTTTTCATTAGTACATGTCTTTATGGTTGTTCGGCTCTTCCCAGATGGCAAACCATTTTTCATTAGTGTCTGGAACTGAAGCTAAGATTTGGTCTTGTGAATGTCAAGGAAATTACGTCGTACATTTACTACTACCAGTGCTTAGTCATAGTCGAACACCTAAACAAATATCAAGTAGTAATTATAACATACATGCAAGTCCTTCGACGCACAAGCTCATCAGATATCAAAATCGTTTTCGGCCTGATCACTTACTGCCGATATTCAAGGTTTGAAATCAAAATTTTTCAAAGTCTACATAAGCTTATGTACTAAGTGATCAGATCGAACCGGCGAAATAGATTTAATGTATTGTGATGCTGTACGTTGAAATACTAATTTCATGATTAGCACTAAATATATATTTTATTCAGTAATGCCTATTGAATAAGAAGTTACTAATATGCAGGTAAATTTCTCAATCGTCATAGTTTGATCATTTTGCTGATAGCAAGTTAGAAGCATACAAATGGTCTCTACAAATGTGATTGGGAACTCTGATTTGAAATATTATCAGCAGACATCGATTGATTCCAGCAATCAAGTTTAGTTTCGTTCATTTTGTTCTCAACGTTGTCTATGACATTGTTAGCTGACAAGTTGTCATTGATGGGTCTCTTCAATTTGGAGACAGAACAATAAAGATAAAAATACTCCATTGCAGGGTTGAATTCATCGAAATCTTGAATTGAAGAGCTACGTGCGCGTGAGGTTTCCCCAGCTAAAACATTATCAACTGTTGATTAACTTCAACTTAGAACAGACATCACATCAATAGAGAATTGTTTAATTATAGAATGTAAAAAGTAACCTCGACTATGTATTATGTTTTGATATGCATCGAACTGCGAGAGACAACCTCAGAGACCTTGCATTAATCATCAGTCGTGCACACGCTCAGTACGTGAGCGCAGAAGATTGATACAAAAGTGCTGCATCAGCATACTTCGATTTTGTTAACAAAATAAACTTAAATTCCAATAACAAATGAAATTCGTCTTGTTTCCCTTTACATTTCAATTTGAAAATTGTTACAAAAGTATCAGTGCCTGCTTCAGTGTACTTCGTGCATATCTAACAGTATAATAACTTGAAGATCTGCCATTGAATGGAAATTTTTAATCCTTAACGGCGAACCATTTAATCAAAACTAAAAGACTTGACGCTATGATAATTAAAGACAGACACTCTGAAACTTATCGATCAATACACACTAGACGATTGAAAAGAATGCAAAATTCCATTTTATAATATTTATCCTCTTTTTGCCGACAGAATGATTGATGAAGACGTTCTTCAACATTCTTCTATGCATTATAACAAGGATTTATCTCAATTTCTGTTCTTCTTAATGAGAGTAAAACTTCAATTTGAGGTGCGCAATCTGTTGCGAATTCTATTTCATGGCTTTGTCAAATGAAAACGTACAGTATAATCATGACTGACGTGACCCAGATATGATTTAGAGAATGTAAATTTTTGAGTTGATAATTTTTGGAATATACGGTGTTACTTTATAGTACTTTAAAATATAAAGTGAACTGCGTGAATTACGCGGTTTTACGCCTTTTGAACAGCTGATTTGAATTTTCGTGCTGCAAGACGATGCGAATGAATTATAATGTAATATTTAAAACGAAAAACGTCATATGTCCATTATCTTCGCTTGCTCTCTTGAATGAAATACAAAAAGTGATGTGATATAATGATCAATAGCCTCTAGCAGTAAATACAGTTTTTTGAAGCAATGAAACGAGCGACACAAACTTCTCTATCTCACTGATGCAATCGAAATTCATGTGTTGTGCGAACATCGTGAAGTGTAGATATAGTGTTTGATAAAAGATAAAACATGAGATGAACAAAGACAAAATTACTCTACAATAATGACGAATTAAAGGAAAATATGATGCATGAATTTTTAAAAATTACACAAGCAATCAATTAGGAAATAAAGTAAGTCAAAATGTCAAAATCCATGTACCAAATTAAAAAATAGTCATTTTTATATAAACCAGACTATTTACACGAGCAAATCATCGCATTTTCTAAATCACTTCAGAAGTTTTTTTTCAAGTGGCCTTCAAATCGATACCAGCAGGATTGAGGGTAATCGATGGTGATGATGTGATTAACGGCGGTATCTGTACCGTCTCGCTTCTTACAATCTGGATGCCATGTATTGCAGAGAGATGGGCTCCTGTAACATTCCGGTTTTTCTCCTAATAGGAAAGCTAGGATAGAGCTGCTCCATTTACCAATGAGCGCAAATCTTCGAGACTGGTATAGTCTAAGGTCAAAGCAGATTAATGTGTTTTTGTTAAATAATTTCAATAATGCATTTCATAATTCATAATACTTCACTTCTACTTCCATGATGATAACAAATCAGAAGAATGTGTCACTCCTACATGATTGGTGGCTTAACTATAAATAAAACAATGATAAGAAACAAAGGTAAAGCTATAAAGTACTATAAAGGACAAAATATATAAAAGAAAATGCTAAACTAGTACACAGTCAAATGAATAGTCCTTCTGTACACACCAAACGGGAGATGCAAGGCGAATCTGGATAGATCTTATGGAAAATCTGCGGAAGTGGTGCCTTCAGAAACGACCTCGGTCTCGGTCCAAAGCCGCTCCCATCTCTGCCATTACTCGACATGCCATGACTTGCTCCACGATTAAGAGTAAAGACCATTTCAGTAGTGTCAAACAATTTATTTGACTGCGCATTAGTCTAACATTTTTTATCGCTTTTGTACTCGTACTGCTTTCTAGCTTTACCTTCTTGCCTTCGTATCTCATCATTGCTTTATTTATAGTTTAGCCAAAAGAGTTGACGCGTTCTTTGGATTTGCTAGCATGAACGTACGCCTGGTCTGTATTTCACTCTGCCGTATCAGCTATCAAGAGTCAGGGATAAGCTTTGCTAGCAATAAATCAATAATTTATTGACTTATTGTACATTATGGTCTGAGACTGTGGTTGTTAAATTCCGAAGTGTGTAATCTCACTTCAGCCAAATGCAAAACTTTCCAAATATTGCCTTCTTTAATGAAATAGGATGGGTAAGAAGTGTTGCCCTGCCGCCAAAGAATTTTGTGATTAAATTGCTCAAGTCTGAGGGCAATTTTCCGTTCTTTATCCAGGTGATTTGGCGCTTAGCAATCTTTTTGATAATTCCCTATGTTATTGACTTGAATTCCTTGCTGTATGTAGCGCGCAGACAGGACAAGCACGTGCCATAATGACGGATCACCATATTGAGATCAGATTACGAAACAGAATATTAAATGAGCATCTCAAGAAGGAAAGGAATACCGAATGTCTCGGATTGTGATCCTTGCAGCGGTCTGTCGCAGGAATTTTTGCAAGTGAATAGACCAAAAAAAGATCGCAGAAGTTTCAACAGTGATATGTATGTGATATATGCTATCTTTCCGTTTGATTTTGCCACATGATGATGGAAATACGCGGAAAGATGTAATCTGTGGAATTGCGACTTTCACATCGCGTCTTTTGACATTGAACAAAAAACCTCTGCCAGAAGACTTGCAAATTGACTTGAATATTGGAAACCCTTTTTATCTTCATATTTATAAAAAATTTTTGCAGTTGCTTAAAATGTAAATGTTAAGTTAAAAAAAATGGGAGCAGGCCTGCCAATTCACCCAGTATCAGAACTCATCAGCAGATCTTATTCTCATCCCCAACATGCTCTCATATACTAGAATAGAAATCGGCTTTTTGTTCACGATCAATACTGTTAAACACCAATCAGGTCAATGTTACTAAAAGAAGAATCAGACTTTAGAAACATGTACTCTGCAAATCGCTCAATACCAATCACATACGAAGGACGCATACCAAAATATTTTTTTGGTATATTTCTGTATTCAATTGGTATATATTCGTATACTTTTCGTATGTTATTTCAAATGTGGTATGCTTTACATACTAAAGCCATATCAGCACAATGTTAAAAGAAAGCATAAATCATGTCCAAAGTATGTTGATTTCATACTTTCAATACTGAATTCGATTTTAATATACGTAAGTCTAAGGCATTTCATGAATTATCAATAAGTATTCAACCATCAACAATTATACATTATGTAATTTTGAAATTAAGCATATTATCAATCCGAAATAAAAACACATTACAATTCATGAACGCAAAAATAGTTATGTTTGAGATACATAAGTCAACATGATTTCACGAATGACATCGTTTGAATGAATTGATGTTTATCAGTTTGGTTCACAAAGTAGAGCTAACTAAACGTCCTGTTAATGTTGCTAGACAAGTAGCAATGACGACAATCTCGTAGAGCATAAAATTCACAATAAATCTAACCTAGTTAATTATCACTCTATCAAACAAAAAATATTCACGACTGATATTACCGAAAAAAAGTTATTTGACAGTAGTATTTAATACATATATTTTTTTACTATGTGACGTAGAACTGCACATGCGAAATGCATACCAGAGGCATGCGAATAAGGATGAATTTGCATCGGGTCTCGTATATAAAACATGCCAACAACTTGTATTTCATCGTAAAACAACCAATCACAGATAGAATAGTTCGTATCGCTACATACCAATCACATACGAAAGTAAGTGACATGTGGTATGAAAAACATACCAGATCTCTGTAAACATGCGAGAATCTCAGTATGTCTCATCGAGTATCAGATGTTAGTTTCAAATTGTATGTGATTTTGGTATTTGTTTGTATGTAATTTTCGTATTAAGCGATTTACAGTGTAGTTGTTGTAGAACCTACTTTTCTCTTAGGGCCGCATGTCCGCATTGTAAATCAAATGCATTTCATGCAAATAATTTTACTTTTCAAAAGAAATAGGAATTACATTCATATTACATGCAATACATTGCATATTTTCGTCAGTTATTATTGTTATAAAGATAATTAAGTGGATGGAATTTTTCAAGTAAAAGTGGATCCCTGCACAATATTCTTTTCGGTGCACATGTCCGCACTAGTCCTTTTGTATAAGTGGCAGATTTCCGTGGTATAATTGAAAATATTGCTGAAACATTTGTGAATATGTTAAAGGTGACAAGTTCATTCATTCAAGAAAGATATCAGTCATGAGATTCCGAAAATTTGTTTGTACTCATATTATCGTGCGCGTATTTTGACAAGCCAAATAATGTTACGGTTGGTTGATAGTTTAATGAATAATTTACGAGTCAGCCTATTTCTTAACACTTAAGCACTTGAAAGCCATGACTTTTTGGATAAACATCTTGACAGTAAGTACTTGAAGTTCAAAAGAGTGATACTCAAAGAGACTCGGATTAGGTTTTGACTGATCTATATAAATATACGTAGTGCTCTCCCACACTAATCTGAGTCTCTTTCAAGTAATGAAAAAAAATTAGAATAATGAAGTTCAAAATAGACGATTTAAGGCAGAATTGCTAGCAATCAACAATGAAAGATTTGTATCATTTCTAATTCAAGTTCACAATTTCCACAGAATTCGGTTATCTTTTGAGTGCATACATCAAAAGGTCGAATTCAATGATGCTCATTATGGTAGATCACTATTTAGATCTTTTGATGTATGCACTCAAAAGATCACCGAATTCTGTGAAAATTATGAACTTGAATTAGGAATAAAACAAATCTCTCAGTAATGATTGCTAGCAAATCTGCTTTGAATAATTAATTTTTAGCTTCCTCCAGTCGTTGAACTCAAATTGCTTCACAAAAGAATCATCACAAAATCTGAGAAAAATTTTCAGTTGACTGCAACTAAAAGAAAATTGCATGATTTGCTAGATTTTCGAATTGAAAGCATTTTATGCTCAACAATATCAGCTATTCAGGCAAGTCGAAGAAAGTTGGCAAATGGGACTCTAATCAAGTTAGGAAGAGTCATTTTCCATTCTCGTGTATTCATTAGATTGTGCATTTGAAGTGAACAATAGTAGAAATTGACCTAAAGTCACGACACTGCCGGGGGAACACATTTACGACATGTATTACCAATGAAACCCTTAGAATTTTACTGATTCTTGTCCAATCATTCAGCTATCGACAAACGTATCTAAAACTAATCGTGCGAATGTTGTGTCGTTGTTGAATTTCAGTTTATTTACAGAGGTTTTATTGCCATAAATTTCTATGGGTAAATTGTTTTGTTTCATGCGAGTGGTGATCCCACAAAGCTTAAGACTTATGTAGACAACAAGCATCCGACTTAAATCGTCTTACAGATGAAATGACAGAAATGCATAGAATAGACTTTCCACTTTGTTTAAGTTAGTGTTTATCGGAAGAGACAGCGACCGTAAAATAACTACCATTTCATCAATAAATTATCTTGCGCAGGTATGCTTGCTCAGTTATTGGTGCAAGAAAGAGTACTTTACAGTAGGAACATTTCGCTAAAACATCAGTTTGAATATAATTGTGCCAGCTGCATACTGTAAAACGGGGAACTTGGAACAGTATATCAGAAACGTATATTATTTGATCATCTTGGTCTGTCAATGTGTAGCAAATACATGTAAGTTAATATCTGTCTGATGTCACACTGCTGCCTTATTGGAAGACTAACATCCATTATTATCAACTAACACCCATTTTCAGTGTAAAGGTTGTTTGAAATGAAAATATGGACTCTATAAGGCGCTATTGTGACAACAGCTCTGTCATTGAATTGTTATTTGTGTTCCAAGTTACCCCATGTTTCCAAAAAAATATGATGATTTTGAACTTGTAATGTTTTAAGTTCTCGTAAAAATTATTAGATGGGAAATAGATTATTTTGAAGATGATATACAACCTGCGGTTTATGTTAAGTTTCGTTTCTCTCAGATAATGGCTTTATGATTAATATTATGAAAGCTATCAAAAACCGTTCCAAGTTCCCCAGTTTTACGGTATATATTTGCTGATTATGTATCGGTATAGTGATATTGACCACAAATTCTCTCTCCGAAGAACATCAGGAAATAGTACTCACATATTCGGTCAACTCCTTACAGCTCTTACCCGTCAGAGATCAGAATTAATTTTACACTTCGGTCTATGAAAGTTGATTATTTTGCAGCTTAAGACTGTGATTGCCGACATTCTAAATATCTGACAAGAAAAACAGAAACAACATTGTCCAATTTATCTGCATAGTTGAAACCAACCTTAAATATGCAATGATGTACATGTACATGTAAAACATTGAATTGTGCATAAACTTGCAATAATCGACAGTGCGATAGCACGCTGTATTGAAAGAAAATATTTTCTTAATTTTTGAGAAAATGAAGGCAAATTCTGTAACTAAAATATTTATCTGTTCATTCGATATCTGCGAAAATAGCCATGTTTATTTCGTTTAATAATACCGCGTTAACTTGTTTGTATGATATTCACAGGTGCATTCTGTTTAGATAAATCGCATGGATGATTCCCTCAGATTTCTTTAAATTTGCACTGTTAAGTCAATAAGACATTCGCTTGACTGCTCTGCTAAATTTCAAACAACCTCTCAATCAATTTAGAATCTTCAATAGTTTAGAAATGCGATTCAAAATATATTCATGGGTAGTGATTTCAATCAGTCATTAATTGTAGAGTGATGTGTTGATCATGTTTGATGTTTCCTCTTTATATTGATTGAATAACCGATGTCTAGCCCATTTTGATTGAGGATCTTTCCTCAAACAACATTCGACAAATAAAAGTCATCCTCAGAGACAATGTGGGAAGGCTTCACTCAATTCACAAGAATATTCTATTCTAAACTCAATTGTATCTGATGATACACTTGACAAATTATCAGATCGTCTGACTTCAAGTGAGGCAGTGTTGGAATGATTCAAATATTTGAACTCAAAGTATAACAGAACGATAAACATCGGACGCGAGTGGACAGTCAGCAAAATTCTATTACTCCCTTGTAGGCACGATAGCATCTCTCTTGAAAAGAGAGAGAGAGAGATTAATCAAGTTCAATCGCTCATCGATTGTTTGGAGCCATCCCGATTCGGTGATCATTTAGAAAGTACTAATTGTTATTTAATGCTGTATCTCGATTATCCGTAGAGCGAGGGACATTCGAGCACACACATTGAATGGCTGGAATTATGTTAAGGTTGAAGAGATTCAAATAAGCATCTGAGACCAAATAGATTTCAATCGCCAATTGTTTTAAATCACTCATCGTAAATGATCTCAAACGTAAATTTCTGTGATCAAAAATTAAAAGTAACCACGAAAATATCATTTAGCATGAATGTGGAGTGTGCATATTGTGACCTTATTTTGCCTCAGGCCATAATGACCGCTCGGTTTTTCATCTCACGCTGGAACGAATAATTCTAATAACAGGCTCCGCGCCTAATGTGTATCGAGCTAAAATAAAGCCTTTATTATTATTATATATAATAATAATAATAACTTCTCTAATTATATACAACATAATATATACTACTTATAAATGCATGCACATATTCATAATTCAATAACTAAGCGAATTGCACAAACTTCTCTAGTATTCACCGATACTGTTCTGAAAGATTCAATGATATAATTATTGATGCATAGAGCTATATAGATCTTACATCAGATGACTTACTATAAATGCAATTAAAAAATTTACAGAAAATGATTGTTTAAATTATAAAATCCTATTTATAGTAGCAGGAACCACTTGAAATGCGAAATCGACAACATCACCAAGCTTTAAATAGATTGCCGACTACTTTAGACATTACTATGACCGAGACGAACCGAATTTCTATACGTGAAGCAATGCTCATTCACAAACTGAAGCCAATCATCAACAACAGAACAAAATTGGAGTGATACAAGGGCTTCCTCTTCATTTAGTGATTCGATCTTTTCTAAATCTCACCATAAGTGATTAAGTCATTTTTCACATTACTTTCTTTTTCTACATTTGTATGCATATGTGCATTTTGTATATTTTTACAGTGATATACACAGTGATATACAGTATATACAGTGATATTTAAGATCAGATCAATTACTATTGCTATTGGCAAGATGTAGCCCAATACTATCTGCCGCATATTTCTATTCCTCCTTCTCCCTACATAAGTTTGTCAACATAGATTTTACGCTTTCCTAGATTTCTTATCTACTCCCTTATTTCTTATGTTTATGCGAAATTTGAATTCATGACTTTTGCGTATGTTTAATTTCTTTTGTTGATGATGGTTGCCAAATATCAACCGAAATTAATTATACCTTTAATTAAATTATAGCATCATTGAAACTTTGGCCCTTCCTCAACCATTATATATAAAAATAAATGACTGGCCGAGATGTCTTCAATCACGACTACTGTATGCACAATTGCGAAATTGAAAGAATAATTAGCGCAAAGTTAATGGCTTAGAATATTTAATGGGGTTATGCCCCTCCTAATACTTAGCCGACAAGAAAAAGCCTGAGGCAAATAGCGCCAAGTCTTAGGTTTGACCTGTACCGAGGTCTGAACCCAGATCTCATAGACGTATAGCTAGCCACTCTACCACATGGCCAGAGCGACTGTTTTCATACATGAAAATAATGTTGAAAATATATTGAAATACTTCAAATCGATTTCAGCAAATTATATGGCTACAGTTGGGGAATAAAGCTCTTTGAGAGAAGTTAATGCAACACCCTTGCCGCGTCACTTCCAAAAGATACCGGATTTCGTAATAGTTTGCTTTATTAGCAACTGAAAATGAATACTGATGAGTATCTTCGTTGCAAGTGGAAATCAAGACTCAGTGAATGCCAAGCAAAGTTTCAACATTGATCAAATAGTTCAGTTAAACTATTTAAATGTGCATTTCCTAAAGTCTTCAATGATATCTATGACAGCTCACATACAACTAACTCACTGAAGCGACGCAGTTGATAAAAACAGATATGAAAAATATGACAGACTGTTTGACATGCATGCTCCCACATGCCAAAAGTCGATTTATCTGGGAATATTGAAGTATACTTTTGCGTTATATTTTCTATGACTGATGGAATAGGGATTGAAATTATACTTCTACATGGGCGTCAACGATTGAATTCTCCTTCATAATTGCAAAGGTGAAGATCTTACGTTCGTGTATCAATTTGATAAAAAGTCAATGATGTTCTCTCTTCATGTCTCTCTCATCTATAAATCATCCTCCACTGTCGAAATCTCGAAATCCACAATAAGTGCACTTATCATTCGATTGACTGAGACAATGCATAAACCAACTGTAGCAAAATGATCGATCATCCAGAAGAGTAAAATGCACTGTATTTGCCTTTTCATGCTGTTTTGAATGTCTTTTGATATTCATTCAATTATCTAATTTGCTATCATTTATGATAAAATTCAAAGTACATCTGCTCAAGCGGCGACACCGTGAACAAGCCAGACTTACAGCCAATCTAAAGTTTTCATTCAAGTCTATATGGAAAAAATGTGACAAAAAATTTATTCCAGCCTTTTCGTCTATGTTAACAAAATGCAAAGAAATTGTGCAGATAAAAGGTCTAATTATCCATGTTTGAAAAAAGGCTAGAAACATTACTGCTTGTCTGATTTGAATACAATAACTATTGAACAAAACATCAAGACTCAGGAACATCATGCCCACACACTTGTTCCGTGGTACTGTTTCATACACTTTCTAGTTTTTTTAATGTCTAGTAATCATAGCGACTATTTGTTAACCCGTGAGTACTGAGCAGCGTAGGTATATAAAACGCGTAGAGTGCGTCAACGGTCAGTACCGTGTTATCGACATCATAGAAGGTATCTTACAAAACTGTTACTTTTCAAAATATCATAAATCTGACTTCCCGGCAGACAAAATCCAACAATTTTTGATATAAATTTTGAAAATACACTAATTCTCAAAGTCCCAAAAGCGCAGGTGGCGTGACTTAGTTTTACGAGATAGACAACAAAAATCCGACCGGTTGGATAGTCCAGCTGCCAGAAGGAGGCCTAGAACTTTCTGTTATAGGGAAAGAGGCCTAAATTGAGACCTTTGTGGAATGATGTGCATCCTATGCCTACCACGAATCTGTGCGTCTGCCGAGTTCTATGTCGTTCCTGCTCTTGTAAGAAACAATCAAAGAAAAACACGGTCTTAATCCAAAGAGACGGAGATTGCAGTTTTTAATGAAAATGCATGCATCTCCGATTAAACAAAAAGTACTAAGTCAAGAGTCACAATTTTTTGACATGGATACACACCTGTCACACAAGCAGTTTGAGCAATTTAATCCACATTTGACCACATTTGCGTATACATTGCCTATCAGAAACATTATAGTAACACATGTACGTAATAGGAAATGATCTGAAGACAAAAATTCTGACTCTAGACTTAATACATTTAACTTAAGATGCGAAAACAGGAAAAGTTAATTTTAATCAAAAACTGCATTCTGTCTATTGGATAAACTTTGGTTGGATTTGCTTTGATCGTGTCTGACAAGAAGAGGAGTTAAGTAAAACACAGCAGACGCGAAGATTCGAAGCAGCCATAACGTACATCATTCTGTGAAAGTATCATTTTCAGTCTTGTTCCGTGCAGATACTCGCTCTGGCTGCCGGAGTAGCAAGCATTGCGACATTATACATATAAATAAGGTACGGTGGATCATAGGAAACATACATTTTTGTAGAGTATAGCTGCATGACCCTCCGGTAGGGTTAGATGAATCTTTCCATTTTCATACCAGCCCATAGACAACTTGGAACAAGCGCTGTGAACACTTTTCAACTATAATCATGGTTTAACCGGCAATGTTTATCAACATCATCACAATAAGAGACAATTATTATCTGCCTTCATTGATGCATATATGATTCATTTTGTGACCTCAACAATGCGACAATAAAACATCTACGAATGTGCATGCATGTGTATGATGTGTCGTCAGGCACTGTGATCATCTCTGGTCTAACTTTCAGCATGCGATGAATATAATTTAAACAACAGCTGAATAGTGATTATTTTTTGTCTTCGGCTATCATCATGCTTTTGAAACATAGCCGCCAACGCTTCAAATCCGATTAGATCAAATTGAATCGCAATTATTTTCAAAAGAGGACTCGTAACGTTAGAAATTCGATGAGCGATCAGATAAAAGGTCAACCACTGAATTTACATCAAAGGAAACAGAAAATAATTGCAGAAATTCATTAACATTGAATAAAATTCTTTTGTGGGTATTTGTATGAACATTTTAGCCATCTAGCAATCTGAATAATGGTTTTTCAATATCGTGTAATTCACGATGCCTTCATGTGGCAAAATACATTCTAAAGAAATTTCATTTCCTAAGAAGTATTAAAGAAGATTACTAGAAATAAGAAAATAGCGAAGCGGTGGTAGAAAAAGTAAAGAAGTTTCGTGCAGTTATTCAACAGTTTAGTAGTTTTGCGCAACACCCTTTAAGAGAATGTTAATCGTCCTCTACAAAGCTCATAGTTGCAAGTTTGCAAGGAGTTTACAATAATGATGCATGAATATACGGCAATAAACATAACAAAAAGTGACCAACAAGTCACCAGCAAGCATCAGCTTTTTCATATTTTATGCTAAAGTTATGATATTGTTCTTTTGGCTGATTTGATGTTTGGCTCTCTAACGTATGCAGAAAAAAACCGCAACTAAATTAACCCATTCCGTACCAGTCGGACTTAAAAGTCCCACTTTTTTAATTAGCAAAATGATTATATTTTTTTAATTTTAGGATCAATTTGATGACATATCATCCAAACGTGATTTTCAAAGTGATTATTTCTACCACTGCTGTGCTCTAGTGACGTCATCAATTCAAACATGACCGCTTACAATATTGGCAAAAATAGCAAAATTTTTGAAATTACTGAAAAATAAAATTATCACGTTTAATAGTGGTCATATCAAATATCTGTTTTGCGTCCTGTTTAATATTTTGTACCAGTATAATGTATTCACAAAAGTCAGTTTTAAAAAATTATGGATGCTTTGGTAATATTGAGTTAAAACTTGTGGGACTTAAATGTCCCAATAAATTTCGGGAGGCTCCAACGAAAAATTGCGTTTGGAAAAGTTGGAAGAATTTTTGGTCATAATCTAATAGTTTTGTAATTGGATGTATGAATCCTTTAATAACAGCTATTCAACACCACTTCTGTAATGTTTGACGTAAATAAATTTTCTCAAAATGAATACGGACATGCTAAATTTTAGTCTATACGGTTCGTCGTTGTTTTACTTCATACCTAGCTGGACGGTATTTACATCCCAGATATTTTCAGTAGTACAAGGATTAAAGAATGCAATGAATAGCCTCCCTATGAATCTGAAACTGATTATGAAGTTTTAAAATGAATCTACTGAGTCAAGATCATACAATCATTGTTGATTACGGTGGAATTTAGGCCTAATATTGTAAAAATAATAGCCACATCTGGGTGAATTTTACGTATAAATCCGGATAACTTTATTTTTTGGTCCAACTTCAATTTTACTTCTTGTATTCAATAGCCGACTTATCATAACAATATTGATTCACCCGAGCAGTTCAATATATTTCAAAAATAAATGTAGGCCTAAATTTACAGTTTATGCTTAATTCAACTGGGTCATGCACAGCAAATAATGGAAGAGTAGTTCACTAAGCATGTGTTAGACAAACTAATTTGCTCCAAAAAGAGCATTTATGAAATAGTTTGCGTATTACTTGCCAATAAAATCTGCAATGCATATGTTGGCAAGTTTCTTGAGTAGGCCTATTGAAATGCTATGCTGGCAACAATTGTTGACATCTAATACTTCTCATTGGTGCCTTGACTAGCCTTTAGCCTAAAATCTGTCACTCTGAATAGTTTCAATGGGCGTGCAACACATAGTTAATGTGCAATTGTATCTCTGAAACTAATCATTGCTTTCAGTTTTCAAACAACAGAATTTTGTCAAGGTATATCGATGCAAGCCGGCAACTGCACTACATCTTATGTGTGATTACCACTGACATGAAGTTTTGTTGGCAATTTATGCCTGGTATGACCAATACCAGACTTTCATTTATGATCCAATATGACTACAGTGACATATCTCTTAAATGAATAAAATGTCCATTTTGTCCCATCTACAAGGATAAGTCACTGATTGTGCTGCAGTGGGGAATAGAACTGAGGATTGTTGTTTTGTTCAGATTCCCACTTCAATCATCGGCGATGGTGCGCCGTCCTGAACGCACTCAAGAGTTTGCAGCGGCTTTTCTGCTGAACAACGCATTTGACGACTACGATAGTTGTATAGGAAAAGATAGATCAGTAGGCCTGTTCCAGTAAGTTGGATACGTACATAGAATGACCATCTTTCAAAATTTCATTAGTTTTGTAGGTACGAGTACTACTTGAATGCAACTTTTGGCGGTAATCATTTTACTTTACTTATGCTTAGATGGCGAGACGTAATGGGGTACCTGTGAGGAGCCAAACTGACAGTTTCCCTTTACACTGTCAATAAAACGCTCACTCGAGTTGTGCACTATGGTCCCTCGGACGATAAATTTAGCTTCAATGAGATTTCAAGCTGTCTGAGTGTCATGATGATCACTCATCTGCTCCAAAGAGAGCAGTTGTCTTTCAATGAGCACCTACGCGTGGTCAAATGGCATAGTTTGAAAACGCCTTCATGCAACTGTGAATATAGGCCTACCACATAGGGCCTAGTTGCTGAAGTTCTCAGCTGTAATTCTATTCTTCAATGTGAATGGTCATCTGCAGGGATCAGGAGCGAAATTCTGTCTCCGCATATGAATTATTCTACCTCGTTTATGAGGTACAAATCGGGAAAGACATGTAGACCACATGTAGGCCTAGGCCTACTTAGGAGCCAAATCAATAGGCCTACTTCTGTATGTAAGCAACTATGAAAATTGCCAAAAGAGCGATGATTTGCATTATTTTGTTCTCTCCAGTCACAATTTTTGACAAAACATGTGAATTAGTTATTCGGCATATTGGGACACCCCTTGCACCCACTAGTTTACAATTATCTGGAAATCGATTTCTTGACATGGATGAAAGCTGATATATTGCATGATTTAAGTATGCAAAAGTTGGGAAATGTCATATGATGATTGAATTATTGTAGCAGTATTTTAGCAACAGCAATAGTTCAAAGTGCCGTAGGGTGCATTTTGCACCCCGTTCACTCACGATCCCTTAAGAATTTTGAAATCACAACAGCAAATCGTCCTCAATGTGAGACAAATTTGAATTTGAACGTCTTTGTATGTGAACGTTTGAAGCAAATCAGCATATCTTCACCGCCCTCAATGTTAGGCGAATTTGAATTTGAATGACGTCTTATCTTGTAAAGCTGTGAATCAAATCAATAGGCCTATATCCATCTATCGTTTTCAATAGGGACAAATCTGAATGACGAATTGTTTGCTTGGAAAGATGTGAACTATGTTAATCAGCGTCAAATAATATTCAATGGAATTAGATCATTAAAATATTTGAGAAGTACGAAACGAACGGACCCCGGGAATCTATTGGGACTTTAAAGTCCCACCCTCTAAATCATAACTCCAAATTCAAAATCGCTTCGTATATGCTCTAATAGGATACAATCTAGCTGCTGACCAAAATTTCAGTTTTCCGAACCTATTATTTCTATGGGTGGTATGGAATGGGTTAAATTGTGTTTCATTCTGATGAGTGAAAACGATAGATTTCCACAGGCCACGCTTGTTCTCGATGGCATGACGGCAAACAACTGAACTAAAATCACACCATTTTTCTTCGATGACTTTTAGTTGTATATTCCTATTTACTTTAGAATTTAGAACTATTATCATGTGTCAGTCAATTCTGCACAGTATTGACTTTCTATGTTCGTGACTTCAGTTGTCGCAAGCTTTTATCGACTTTTAGCTACTTGAGATATTTGTTGTGACTTATAATTCAGTTGGTTTACCATCATTTCATTCTAGATGCATCTGCCTTCGAGAACAAGCGTGGCCAGTGGAAATTTATCGTTTTTGCTCATCAAATTCTTATGGAAAATCTCTCCACCAAGATACTTGTTTCATTTCATCATTCAATTTGCACTGAAAATGAAAGCAGTTCAATTACTGTTCATCATCGAACATACGATGCCGTTCAGTTCATGCTTTTCGCTGATTACATGTTCTAGATAATTTGCACGGCATCATATCATATTTTGTACTCATAAGCAGATACTCATCTTCTTTTGCATTACTGTAATGTGTATTTACCATCAGATATTTTACAATCATCTTATCATTTTCATCTGTTGAAAAAATCAAAAAAATTGAAGGAATATTGATAAATCAAAACATATCTTGACTTGATCAGTGCTATCTAAGGTTTTTGCTATTCTTGTTGACTTTTCTTGTGTTGGCTCTGCTTCTGAATGGCATAGACATCGGAGCTCTGGTTGTCTTCATAGAACATAAAAAAGTGAGCATTAGAGAGCATAATTTTCAAAACAATTTCATATTAATAATCGTTCTCTTTCTTGGCCACAGAAATTCATAATGTAGTACCAAATAGTGGCACAAAACTCAAACGCGTTTCCGCTTAGATACACTACAGTCAATGGCTGTATTGGTGATTCATGCGCCAAATTAGTTCCCCTGGCTGTGCCGCGAACGTGAATCAATTTTGAGCCACTTAGTAAGTTCCTGCATGTGCCATCGTTCTGCTTCAGTTTGTACTTCTAGCAAAGTGATACAGTTAAGCAATCTAATTCTGTGCGGAAATGACCATAGTCAATTTCAGATAAACAATTTATGTCTATGTTCATGGCAATGTGACGGGAAGCAGTCGTGACGTTGGTATCATTAGTTTGAAAGCCTTGATTCCGTCCAATTACATGTTGTTGAATAATTCCGTTGCATCCCGTGACTGTTTGATTCAGCATTTCATCACATGCACCTGATGATGTTAGACACATGGTTTGTAACAGTTCGTGCATTTTAATAAACGCATGTATTCAGGATTACGAGCAGTGAAATAAAAGCTAATAACCCAAACATGGCAAGAAGCAGTAGCATCGATGATTGCAAACAGATTCAAGCTCCGTGATAACCCAACATCTGAAAGTACTAGTATTGAATTACCTAGCACATCCTTGTTTCATGAAAGATATATGTTATTTAGACTCACCATTAATGTAATGAAGAGTATTCATCTCACTGCAAAAATGAGCTCTCAAACGTCGGTGATAGTGTTCTTCAGAGTGCATGATCTCATGTACCATAGTGAAATAATATTAAAAGCGATTGTTATCTTGATTGTATCGCGAAGCGACGAAAGATGTTTTGCTGTAATAATGACGTCATTCGTAATGTTCTTTATCTAAAACGCAATTGAGGATTTTTACAGAGCTTATGCAAGCCCACACTGTATTTATTACCATTAATGACTCATTGATTGATTCCTGCTCTATTCAAAAACGACATTTTTTGATAACAGACGCTGATATGACTACGTGGTCACTTTTCAAATAAGTCATTTTTATCAATTTTTATAAAGTTCATCATTTCAAGTTGCAAATGACAGTCTGTAAGAAGGATGGAAAAACCGAAGACTGTTCGACGCTCAGTCCAAATGATATTGATGATAGTTTAGACCTGTACCGGTGAAGAGATACGCTGATATTATAAAATTGACAGTTTTGACAATTATGAATGATGTATAGACAAGAATTCGAAATGGATTGCAAGCAACGTTGTTCAATTTCGTAGACCTACAAATAGATATTGACTAAGTTAAAAGATATACGAAGTCGAAGATTTTCGGACAGCTCAATAATTGCTGCGATATGGATAGTGTGAAAGTAAAAGTATTTGAAAAGTTTAATCTATTAGTGAATACATAAAAACTCGAATACATGAATTCTTCTAAATGGAAAACACATCAATTGACAATTCAACAGCAAAAGAGCGAGGGGTGCAGTGCACCTGCGTGGGATGTTCCGGTGAGGGAGTAGAGAGGACCAGGGAATGGCGGATGGTGAAAGAGAGGGAATGGGGAGCATGGAGTACATCTGATAAGTATGGAAAGATTTTTAAAAATCCTTAAATTCGGCCATTTTTAAAAATTCTTCCATACTTATCAGAAATAGGCCTGAACTGAGCCATAATTGCTGCATTTTAAGACCCTCAAAACAGTTGTGGAGATCTCAAACTCATCAACTACTGCTGTGACAACTTTGCCAACAGTCTGTTTTTAGTGTTGAACTATCAATATAATGACAGCTTTCATTTTGAACATTGACCTATGCTGATTTGTTCATGTAGGCCAACCAGTCATGCACGATCATGTGCGAAAACAAAATATTCACATTTTGAGATCTTCTAGTATAATACACATTCACGAGCATGATGTTAATATTGAATAAATGAATTTCACTCATTATGGACCATCGTGGACATGCACAAAATCATTTTTCATCTGATAGTAAAATTTTGTTATGGGAATTTCTACACCCTCTGAGACCTGAGGGGGTGCAATGGACCCCTTGGCCTATCTACCATTCTTCTACTTATTCAATTGAAATGAAATAACACATACAGAATCACTGTCAAAAATGATGACTTTGCATGGGCATGAGCAGTTGACATATCCTCAGCAGAAAAAGTGAAATAGAAAATATGGATTGGCGTCCACTGGACCCCCCTCAGGTTTCTGAGGGTCAAAGTACTTCGCTTTAGTCTCCTTTCATCACTGGTTCAGAGCTCACATTGACTGGACCATTGTAAATCGTTGGCTACCAAGCTAATACTACACTGTAAACTGTGCGATACCAAAGATGCTGAACAAACCGATGCACAAAACGGGAATAACAATATGTACGAAAGTACTATTGTTCATACTCATACACTACGAATGCGATTAGCTTTCCCATTGGATGATAAAGATAAACCAATAGGAAAGCCAATCGTTTTCGTAGTGTATGAACATGAACAATAGTGCTTTCGTACACTGTAAACTATAGGGCACTAATTTAGGCACGAAGCCGAAATTTCGTGCCAGTTAGCGCCTAGTTAGTGCCTTTCTAGTGTCTCGAGGCACCAGCAGGCGCCACTAGGCACTAATAGGCAACAGACCAAATATATGTTTATCCTATGAAATCGAAAGAAAAGTCAATGGGCACGAACGCGGCATTATGAACTTCGCGCATACTCGTGCCTTGTGTTGGTTAGAATTGATGCCTTAACTTCGTGCCCAATTCAAGCAAAATTTCGTGCCCTGAAGTTTACAGTGTACATGTTGTTATTATCCTTCTGTAGATCGGTTTCGTATTCAAAATCAGCCAGCTTTCGTACTCCACAGTTTACAGTGCACTGTGAATTTGTTGCAGTGACGTCACTGTCACATCACCACCAAATCCTTCACGAGGGATTTGCTTACTCTGCGGTTCACAGTAAGTACCTATGATAAGGGAAAACTCAAGTTATCATTGACAACTACCGGCTAACTACTCAAAAACATTTACAAGTAGCTCGAGTCACTAAAGAAATCAGGAAATATAAGACGATTTTCATAATATATGTGATAATTTGCTTAAACATAGATTTTATGTTTTCCCCTTAATTTCTCCCACTTTATGTGAAAAAATTATTTTTTGTGTGATTAAATATTTTCCCGACTTCTATCAATCACTTTCAATGAAGTACAAGTTATTCATTCACATCAATTTTATCCTATTTCATAAATGCAACTATCCTTCAAAGTTTGATGACTTCAAACGCTATTCCAAGCACTTTGTGAACGTTCCACTTATCACTGCTATGTTCATTGGAGACATTCACTTATAATTAGACGTCACAATCACCAACAAATACAATGAGCTTCCGTTTTTCTCGTGTAAACGCTTCTGTGACACTAATTTCCAATTTGTTTAACTATTCACTCTCATCTTTCGAGCAACTTGCGCTTGCAATGGAAGCGAACATTTGAATCTCAATGACAACAGCACAGAGACTGTGGTAGTAGTAGTAGTAGTAGTAATGTGTGGTGAAAAGTGCTGATTGCGCATGCCCCTCTCTCTGTCCCCTTCACTATCGGAAATACAAAAAAACCAATAGTGGAAGTCAGCCAAATATTTCGTCCTGCAGGGACTTTGACGATGGCATCAGTAGTGGCAGTGCTTTATTTGATAAGGAATGAAAATCAAGCTTTACAATTTCAGTTGTTCATACAAAAAGGAAAATCAAGGTAGCATGTTTGCCTAGTGTCAATTGCACGGTGATGACCGGATTTCAAATTTATGTCATTTTTTGCTGAATGAATCTCACACAAACCATTTCTCAATTGTTAAAGAGACGAATCATGACCGTCTCACGGAGCTTTATTGTCTGCAACTCAACATATCATGTTCCTTGAACAGTTACACACTCACGCATTCTTGCAGTGTGTTTTACCAGAACAATTCACGAGGCAGCAGTGTTGATTTCGCTGATCTCTTCGTTCATTTTGTCCTTGAGGTTAACCATAAAACGCATCCATATATAAATATGGCGCGCATCGATATCGAGAGGGAGAGGGGGATTATTTAGCCAATTTCTTTTAAACCGTTATTTCTGTCCGGGATTGATCCTGTCAGGTCTGGTTTCAGTGTTGCGGAACATTGGTAGTTTAGTCCGATCCCTTGATCTGACTCGGGTTGGGGGCATCTCCCTCGCGTCCGAATGCATGAACAGTTCTGATCACAAACACAGTGACACGGTGCAGCCAGTGGCACATGGGCAAAGCTAGCGTGATTGAGAACACTACCCAGGAAAGCAGTTTTATGTCCGAATGTGCAGCCTGCAGAATGCATATGTACATGTAAGCATCGCGAGACACATCTGATGAAGCTGTACGGTTAAGTGATTTTCCTATTGGCAGAAACGTTTTAGATAAGCGTCACACGCAGAGATCGCATCGGTTGGCTAAGACGGCTCTGATGTTTTCAACCGAACCGTCCGATATTATTTTTTTCGCAGCCACACAGAACCGATAGACTCGCAGCTCGGGCGACTCAGGTTCTAATCAGAGGTGATGTAGCCACCGTATCTTCAATTACGATTTTCTGAGTGATTTTTGTTGCTCTATTGAATAAATTTGCGGAATAAAAATATGAGAAGAAATGACCTGCATTTTGTGTCATGTTAGACTGCGCAAAATATTTGTCTCATTTAAGTGGAATTTAAACCATTAATCCCAATTACGACACGTATCTGCATTTGTCACTTCATCGGCTGAAAAAGCGCCATTTGATTTCAATTAGTTGTGACGTGGAAGTCATGAAATTGATGTTGCAAAATTAGATTAAGTAAAACTATATCTCTTAATGCACATCTAACAAACCAACTCTAGTTCGATGATGAAAATCATCCCGGCACTTATAATGGAAAATAATCCTTGATAGTTTGAATAACTAATTGAAGTAGTCCAGATCTTTAATGACTGATGACGTTCTCCAATACGTGGATCTACAAATGCAATACTGTTAAAATCATTAGATATCCGGTTTTTTAAAAGAGCTGAACACAATGCGCATTAAATTTTCAAATACGATTTAATGCGCAAAAAAGAACATTTTCAAAAAAGATAACAACTATAGGTATCGTACTTAAAATCCGTATCCTTCACACTTGTGTGCTTCCTAAGGAGCACGTGCACCACTGTGTCATGGACAGGAATTTTAAGTAATTTTAATTTATTCAATTTTAATTTCAATTAATTGTGTATGTACCAGGCTTGGCTACTTAACATGTGGACTTTTTTGGTAATTCAAAATTGAAGTCCAAAGATACAATACTACAGTATATTGAAGATCATCGATTCTCAACTTTAGATGAGATGACTAGTCCTGAACGAAGAAGCCTTACGAATATGCTGGAAAAATTGAGCATACTTCTGAAATGGTCAGCTTTGCGCTCTGATCAGAAAGTTGTGAAAATGGAATATTTACTGACTTTCAAATGTTTTTACATTAGTATTTCGTGTAGATGATTTTTGAAGCTTTGGTGCTGATTTTCTTTGTTTCTAGTGAATTACAGGCTACCGATTCAATGTGAAATACATGTGATTAGCTGAAAATGTAGATCATGACTTGACAACATTTGTCTAACTGCAGAAGCATCACGTGTTGCCCACACAGCATCTAGATAACCACTAAGGAAAGCAGTTTATTTAAGAATATAATTCAATAACACTGCAGTTCAGAATCTATCTTTGAATAAGCATGCTAAAACTCCTTCGATTCCAGGAATATGACCTTATATTTCAAAGATGACCAAATAGTCGTCTACTATCATGTGTATGCATCACTATTGCCTTTGATAGGTGGTGTATGCGATAATGTGGCTAAATGGGTTGAAATTGGTCAAAAGATTTTTAGTTTGCGGACATTAGGATTCTTTCTGTATATATTTATGTCTAGCTTCATAGATAATGGTGCATGAACATGTGAATTCATGAGGTGAAGACTTTCCGTGTCAAAAATCATAGCTCCAGACTTAGTACTTTCCACTTAATCATAAAAAACATAGAACACTACATTCATAGCGAAAACGTCAATCTGCTTCCCATTGGTTGTCCATGTGTTTTTTTCCCAGCAAAAAGAGGAGCCGGGTAGAAGTCGACGGACGCGCTTCGTCGTAGTAGCCAGATGTTCCTACATCATTCTGTGAAAGTCGTAGCTGGCGTCATTCGAAGAAGCTCGTGCTTGCACCGAGCAACAAACAGCACGTTACTCCAACAACGAATCAAATTAAGACCAAGAAGGGAATAAATAGGATTTAAAAGAACGAGGGTGTCTTCTTACGTTTATTGGCTAAAAGAATTACTAAAAACAGTATGTACAGGCCCAACGTTTCGCGTGCTGACGCTTCCTCAGGAGCAAAACAGACAAGACTTACGGTTAAAAACGTCAGCACAGCACAGGAGAATTGAATAGTAGAATAAATAGGAGATTGATTATATTCAAAAGGAGATTTACGATATCAATCCATTAAAGATGCCAAAAGAAATCACTAAGACATTATGCATATCAAACGTATCTTTCATTTAGCTATAGACAAGTTAAACAACAAGCCATGTGCATGCAATAATATTGCTCAATAAAATATAATAAAATTAGTCGATAAAAATACTCAGATGAGTAGTTTTTCTGTAAATGGAGGTTCACACGAGTCGATCGGACAGGTCTGCAAAGTCCATCTCACAGAGAAAGTATACAAATTTACATCAATTTAGTCTTTTGCTGATAAATAAAGAATGAAACTGAAAATCATTAAAGTGATGGCACTAGTTATCAGATTGAATTGCATGACTGATTACATTCATGCATATTCATTCATTAGTCCCAATCATAACAGAAGAGTGCGATGCATAGTAGATACTAAACGTGATACTAAGGTGATCCTAAACTAATTAATGAGCAATACAGTAGGTAGATCCATCTAATTTTAGGAAAAATGCAGTTTTTCTGTGATCTTTAAAAAAATTGTATTCATTATGTGAAATGAAATTCAAATTGCTTTATAAGTTCTACAATATCAGGTTGCAAGGGGCCGCACTTTGCCCACCGCTGCATTAGATCATTTCACAAGCAATGAAAACGTTCCAAATAAATCAGGTGATCCTCGTATCCGGAATGGAAGCGTGATGAAAAAATAACCTTCTGCGGATACTAAATTGATTTATTACGATAACCAATATTTCGCCTTGCGGCTTTGTCAAGGTTACAATAAATAAAGCAGAGAGTGGTGAAAGGTGGGCCTATTTAAACAAACTTTGAGTACAGCTAGAAGAGAAACATTAACTTGGATGAACCCGTTACATGACAGTGTCTATATTTAGACCTTGACATCCGTTCATTAGGGAGCCTGCATGTTGCCGAATGTACATAGCTTCTAACGTGAGTCTCTTTTGAGTAGTATTCAATCCACGATGCAGTATCGTCCATGAAATAGGCTGCGAACAATTGGGATGAGTCTGTAGATGTTGAAAAACAGCACTATTATTCTGTGAGAGATGTTCTTTTATCCTTGACTAGTAGGAATGACCGCAATGATAAAATCTTTATTCGGTGTCCATTTGTTGACGAAGCTACAAAACGCAAAATGGTCAATACCGTTAAACGCACTGCATTATCAGAATATATTTCTCTGTATTTTGATTCAGGCAAATCATTGAAGAGAACTTTCCGCCCTCCGAAACAAAAAATCCAATGCCATGATAGCGGCACAAGTTGCAAATTGAACGATACAGGTAACTCGTGTCACTAAAAAACTATCATATATAAAATTGTGTGTTATTTACATTGGCGAGTCAGCTCGTTGCATCAAGTCAAGGATAAAAGAACATCTCTCACAGAATAATAGTGCTGTTTTTCAACATCTACAGACTCATCCCAACTGTTCGCAGCCTATTTCATGGACGATACTGCATCGTGGATTGAATACTACTCAAAAGAGACTCACGTTAGAAGCTATGTACATTCGGCAACATGCAGGCTCCCTAATGAACGGATGTCAAGGTCTAAATATAGACACTGTCATGTAACGGGTTCATCCAAGTTAATGTTTCTCTTCTAGCTGTACTCAAAGTTTGTTTAAATAGGCCCACCTTTCACCACTCTCTGCTTTATTTATTGTAACCTTGACAAAGCCGCAAGGCGAAATATTGGTTATCGTAATAAATCAATTTAGTATCCGCAGAAGGTTATTTTTTCATCACAATGAAAACGTATGTATATTTATTTCGTCTTCATAACGCTTTTGAACCGCGATAATCTCTAATTGTCTCGGAATCTTTACAATTATGTCAACACAAATCCCGTCTCCAATTTTGTTCCTGTGAAAAAACATGTGGCTGCATGCATATGAGACAGAAATTCACTCCATCTGCTAATCACTATAAAACATCTAAATATGCGCACCTGACAGCTGATTAATATTTTTCAACGAATGAATATTGTCGTCAGCGAAAGCACCTGAACAGATACTTGGTCTTCCTCTATCTTGCTAGGATAATCTCTATTTGTAAACAATGAAGATAACCTCCATAATTGCATAGACAATTTTGATTTACGTATTTGTAAATTAACTGATGCAATTTTGTTGTCTCATCAGCTGTAGTCAAATATTGAATTTGGAATAGACAGAGCTGCACAGATATATGGAAAGCTACAATACAAATACAATTAATTTTATCAATTTACATTACATACCATTGCAACGCATATTGTCTCCAAACGTGTTTGATACAAACAAAGGATGCATTTAGTCTTTACACAGTGAGCGGAATTCTGTTTCTACGTTTTTATATATTCACAAGAATGCGCTCATGCGTTTTTTAATTTGTGATCAATTGCAAGCTATCATATTGAATTAGGTCATTTTTGGAAACTTCAAAATCATCGTTCAGCATTACATGTTATCGCTCAATATCTTATTCAAAAAATGAATAAAATACCACAGAGGATAGTAAAATACCGCATTTTGAATTATTTGTAGATCCGACACTGCTTATTCTAATACAAATCATACTACTGGAAAAACACCTAATAACTCATAATATATAAAATTGACAGGACCAATATCACTAATCTGATGTCAACGAAACGAGTCGAATTCTTGCAATAAATACTTCATCTTATACAATGTTAATCTCCTGAGTGCAATTTACTTCTTCCTTTCATAAAGTCGTGAAAAATGATGTCGGCTATAAGCATTCTAGAAATGTATGTGAATAACGAAGATTTGTATGCGCGATTTCAAGTAATAATTGCATTATGATTGAAATTTAGTGTAACAAATGGGAAAGAGGCTGAGTGATAATGTTGAGGAGACTGTCAAAAGCAATTTTTATCCCTCAGTATCATAGAGGAAGCAAGAAATACTTCATTTTAGAAAATATACTGCACTTAGGTTAAAATGAATTTATAGATACTTAGAAAATATTGATTTCTGAAATGCTCGAACCGTCATCCTTGGATAGTGATAGCTTCTCAAGATTGCATCCCAACCACTAAGCTACGAAATAAACAACACGCGTCTGCTAATTTTCGCATGTTCTATTAATGTTCTTACATCGACACTTACTAGCAAATTTCAGACTCTGCTAAGCACTGCCACATACAGTATGTCAACGTTTGGCACATCCTAAGCAGATATATCCAGAGTTTTCACATACTGGCGGTCCACATGAAGATACGAACTCTCTACTTCCTCTATAGATGCATGTGCTGATACCTCTTAGTCTGCGCTCACCCCACGATCGAAATAGTTGAAGCATCCGCTAAAGGAAATAGAATCTCAAGCATCGATGCATCGGCATTATTGATAATATGATCTTGACAAATATTGGCAAAAGTTCGCTGAAAAACTGACGACAACAAATTAGAAAAGGTGTGAAATAGACTTGAAATACGAGCTAACTAAAGTTATTTAAATGAAAACGGCTTCGATCGGATTGGCCAGACCCGTTGTACCCAGGTGACAAAGGTTCCGCACATGCTTCCTCCTCTGATCATGTCCCAACTACCAAAACATTTCTGCAGTTCTCACATTGGTAGATAAAGATCAACAGTATATTACAGCAAGCTAATTTTAACCCTTCAAAACTGCGACGGACTTCGACCTCAGAAGAAAACCCGAAAGATAGCTTTTGATAGATATTGATGGAAATATCAGGTATGATTGTCGGACAAGCAGCGGCAAGCGATTTTGAGATTCCATAGAAAATCAATCGCTCTATTCGACTATTTGTTGCAACGCAGATGACTATACTTGTATCGACGGAAACATTAACAGAGATCTCATATTCATAATGCTTTGAAATAATGAACACGACTTTCAACGATGACAAAACTGTCTAAGTTTTCATTCAGACACGTTAATGGCAAAACAGACAGACGGAATGATGAATAAATATCAGCTTACATACCATATCTCATTTTACCATTCGACTGTTGCGTCGGAACGTGCTCCTTTCGTATAAGAGATTCAGTTTTATCGCAGCAACATGTTATGTTTCTACTTCCGTGATTTCTGAATTGTCAACATTGATTTCTGAGTTTCAATCGTATATTCTTTTTTGTTTGATTTTTCAATTCTACTTGATTGATTGACGGATGAGCAAAAGTTAGTTTTTAAGTGACATCGTATAGAATGTCATATCATAAAAATATCTTTAAAAGATTGACAAAAATAATGAACAGATCTTTTGTACGATTCAATGAGAATAGTAACTTATTGTGAGTCAAATAAATGAACAGAAGTAATGAATAGATGATTCGAAGGAGAATTGACATGTCGTGTCGGGAAATGATGACAATTCGATTTCATATAATAAATCAATCAATTTTTCTGTACAAACGCTGATTCTGTTTCGTCAGAGATGGAATCCAATTGGCACCTCTTATAGGAATCGGGAAATGCACAAACATAATATAAAAGTAATGTCATAAATATTGAGAGGCTTAAGAAGAAAAGGTCAAGAAAGAAATAAAGTAAATAGACTCATGATTGCTTAAGCGAGATTATACGATATGACACTTGAAAATGTGAAGGACTTCAGTCTGTATGTTGCTACATTGTTGCAAATAGTGAGCCTGGGTTATTCATTGTAATTTGAGGCGGAATCCCAGTAAGGCTGATAGTAGCCAAGAAAACCAAAACGTCGTTTTTCTAATTAAAAGCGCTTAGATCTGTTGCTACATCTTGTGGCAGCATGAGCATTTGGCTTCGATTAAAAACAAATGGTAGGTGGTCATGGAGAATATGTCGGTGGTTCAGTGCCTTAACAAGCTTTACCGATTTGAAATATTCATCAGCGAGAACCGGATGGTTTACCACATTCCTTGCAAAGACTGCCCTCTCGTATGTGGGCCAGACGAATAATGCCGTGGAGATCCGCTTAAAACAGCACTAAACTGCTGTACGCTTGATGCAGAAAGACAAATCCGCGTGGCACTACATTTGTTGTCAGAAGGCATTGACTGGAACAATACATATATCGTCACAAGAGAATCCAATTACACGCGTCGTATATTTTTAGAAACCTGGCACATAGCGCAGAATGACAATTTCAATCGTACTGATTCATGTTTACTGTCCATTTACTGTGCTTTAGTGCAACCATGATTTGAGTTGAAACTTAACTTCGTCTTAACTTAACTTGCTTGTCAATTTAAATCATTTCATTGCTATGTTCACCTTGAAGATGGATTGTGGTCAGTCATCCGAAAATTTAGTGCAAAATAAGGATAATCATCGAAGTGCAAGTTATATACATATACGTATCAACTTCGTGCATTTGCAACAATTGTTTAGTATGTTGCAGTCTATTTGAGATTGTCAAAATGTCTGTCAAGAAAATCCGTAGAATCCAAAACAAAGAATACAGTCGTTTCAAATTTGAAATGAACATTATATTTTGTGCTGCATTTAGGACTGGGATTCGACAAAGACACCAAATATCTCTTCACCATCTCTCCTAGGATGATCAAAATCTTAAGCCATATTTGCTGACAAATTTGGAAAAAAATATAGTGACCTATTCATCGACAAGATTATTTGATCGGATGAAGCGTGCTTCAAATTGGCAAGGAATGCACACTCTAAAACCGTAGACTATTAAAGTTAATTACAAAGAAGAGAATAAGAAAATGTTATGACAGCTATTATAGTTTTCGTAATCCTTGACTGCCAAAGCTCACTCCTTCCGACAATTTGCAACAAATTCAATGATTTTTGGAGAAAAGGTTGATATCGCGCTATCCATAGCAGTCTCAAAAGGCGTCGGTTGGGTGTCTTAGTTTTAAGAGGACCACAGCAGGAAGAAATCTGAAAAGGGCCGTATCGCCTAACACTAGTAATGGATAGGACCGAGGAGGATTTTTCGCTGAATCGTAGGTTTCTACTAAACTAACATGTCCTAATATAGAAGGGATAGTATAATTCTCGCGTGTGCAACCTCTGATTCATTCACTTTGTTTTTTTTTATTTGACATTTCCACTATGATTTGAATTTTAAAACCCAAACTCGGAAAGCGTTGGAATTTGTGATAGCAGTTCGATTAAAGAAATCATGGTGGCAAGCATTTTATTATTTAATTTATCTGTTGAGAATATTTACATGTATTCAATGAAGTTTATTTTTAAATTCAAGCACATTGTCGATTTCATGCAGTTGCTCGAGTAGAAAGGTACACCAACTTTAGCAAATTCACTGAATAACTAGATACTCATTGCTGCATCAAAATTATTGAAATTTGAGCTTAAGTTTCAGATATGCGTACAGTCGCACACTCATCTTACAAAATCACAGATGTGTGTAAAAATAGCATTAACATGAGGTGTGAGCTTGTAATGAATGTTAATGACGTTTCACGATATATGCTCGTACCAAGAGATATGTGATTAATACCATAGATATGTAATTAATCTCCTGTATTTCAAATAAAATAGGGGCCTGTCATTTAAATTGCCTGTAAAATCGTCATGTCTATTGAAATATTCAATAAGTGGTATTTACACGACATTCAAATTACTTTCAAAAGACTGTTCCTGTTGTCTGTGGCGCAACATGTGATCGGAAGAGGTCCACTGCGGAAACTCAACATTCAATGAGTCACCCATATCAGTACTAGACATGATTCCAAACTCTCATTATAAAAAATCGCAACCACCACGGCTACTTTTATAGTTGCCACGGAGGATGCGTCGAAGTGTGTAGTCATGGCAAAGGGAATGGATGGATGCAACTTCGTTCGAAATTAGCTCCATGTTCTATTTTTTTGTTTCTCCAATGCAGCATGGCATTTCCATATTATCAACTTTGGTTCAGTCAATCTGAATTTATGCTTTTAAGTGCGTTGCCAGGTACCGACCAATAAGGTGCAGCTGAGACAACTTTGTATGCTGCATCATGGAAAGTACATGTGCGTCAAGTTCAGTGAAAAAGCTTGTGATTGGAGAACCTCTCTCTCATCGCTAACTCACATTCAAAGTTTGACAAAATTCAAAATTTCGAATTTTTGAATTTCCTGGAAATGTCCTCGCTGAAGGACTTTCAGAATCTCGTTTTCTTGACAGAACATCCGAGCTAAGAACTGAAAGCAGATTAAATGGAGATTTTAGGTTGATAATTAGTTGATTTGGGAGCATCGTGATGCGTTTCGTAGCTACATAAAGTGCGCAGTTTGAAAGTTAAGTGGGCATGAATCCCCTTCATTTCAGTGACATGTTGAACAATATTGTGAACAACATATTGGACGTGTAACTTTGATTCTTCAAGTTTTCCCACAGAAAGTCAGTCATGCTAGAATTGCGTTTAATTGACAATGTGATCAATGTGATGCTCTCAAAGATCAAATTTCCTCACGTTTTGCAAAAACTAATGATATTCTATGCAATAAGGACGCTTGACACTGCGGGAAGTACAGACGCTGATAGTGCATCCGGATGCAACCAAGTTTATTGCGGAAACTAATGTCATCACGATTATTAGACTCATAGTTTGATAGGTAAGCTGACTGCCTTCGGAACACTCCTTTTGCGGATCGCGTGTATTTAATTATTTGATTTAAGAATTTTAGCATATGACTGAAAAGAATTACAAGCGTTACATCACATGGAAAAAATGCGTGATGGTAGGACTAGAACCCACACACACCCGACTTATCAAGGCATGTTGTTTTCGCAGTACGTTAGGTTTTATACGTTTGACATTAATCCCTCTAAGTGGCTAGCTTGCTTACAACTGCGTTTTCCGTAACACTTGTGGCGCTGTTTATGGTGAGGCTTGTTGCAGGGATGCACATGCATGCAGCTATAGCTTTTAGTTTCCTTATCATGTTCAAAAACATTTCCGATGTCTTTCAAGACCACAATAAGCCTCTGTTCTTAAAGAAGTTTTACCAATCACTGTCATTTTTAAATTCGAATCGTATCTTTCAGTTTATAAAATGATTTCAATCAATGTCATTGTTTGGCCCTGATTGCATTCGATGCAAATCTCTGCAAACATGCAAAAACATCGAGCTCTTGGTCAACTGAAGTCATTGTAAGATTCAAGTGAGCGAAGGCCGTAGAGCTTCTATACAACTGATATGCAGGTTATTTGTACAGAAACCACATTAGAGTCAGAACAGTGGAGGGTGCTTTCATTTGCAGTCACAATCAATATTCAATTTGCAGTCCGCACAATTTCTTCTAAGAGTCTGATCCACACAAAAACTGTTCATAAAACTGAGACCTCTGATCAGGATCTTCTTCAAGAAGTCCATCAATTCGGTGCATTTTACAAGTACATGAATTTGAATGTCTCAAACTGAAACGTCACGCGTCTTAGTTTTGTAAACTTGATTATTCGTCCATGCGTATACAACCATTTAGAAATGTCTCTATATAATAATTCCTGTCTTTTAAATTCTTTTAGATTTTGTTTTGTTTTGTATTCACGAGTTATATTTATACATGCAGCGTTACAGCAAAAAGGTTTCAAGACCACATCACAGACATTGGTAAGACAGTATTAGTCAAAAAATAAGATATAATGAAATCCAGCTAAAGCAGATCACTTGAGAAGAAAAATTCTCTCGCTGCAACCTTGAAGGATACAAAAGAGCTGTGATTTCCTATCTTGTCGGGCAATCAATTAATAAATGGATAATAATTAATACATTCAATCTTTTTTTAGAAGGATTTCAATTAGTAAGGAGCGTTTGCCCACATTGAAAAACAGCCTATTATTACAGATAACGCAATGAGGACTTCAGACTTATTTACAATATTCAGCAATGTGACAATAAACGAAGTTGAACATGCAGATTTTATCCAGACATGAGTAGTGTCACAAATCTTTTCTTCAATTACTCTGTGATTTTCACTGGTAATATTGACTAAACTGGCACTTTTGCGGGCGCAGTAATGACAGGATAATGTACTCACTGTCACACGGTTGATTTTAATGAATATGGAAATCTATTGGGAGCTGATCGTCAGATGTTTAATTCAAAATTGATAAATGTATGTGTTCAGCTCATTGACTACAATTGTTTTCGTACATTCGAAGCTATTTCGTCATCTTTTGAATGTTGACTCATTGAGTGTGAATTTTGAATCATTGAATGGGAAAAAATCCTACAATGTCGCGTTCTCTCTCTAATGCGCATGCTTGTATGCACTGCTTAGTACTTTCTCATGAGAATTTTAGTAATAGAAATGAATAGAATGAATTCTTAGCTTGTGAAAGTTCTTAATAAACCTTGAAATCGTGTTGAATTTACAGCTGCATGACAATTAAAGTCTGAAATGTGTGTCACTTGGAAGTGGCTGTCTAGCATAACAAATTTGTGCGTTTTTTGCATGATAAGTGCCTTTAGTGTGATTAAAAACGTCGCAGAAATTCCGTCATAAAGTTTTCAATCATTTCTGTTGATACATGTTTTCATGAATAAGTGATATATTCGAATATCTTTATTTTTCTCACCGAAGTGTACAAGACACGTTTTTGAGCACATGGTAGTCTTTGTATTGTCTGAAACTACTTAAAATTCAGTCTTCTGATGTTGATTCGAAAAAAATGATTATTACATTTTTGTAGTTAACTTTATCTAATTTGAATGAATGCGCTTTACAACTTTTTCACACTCCATTTAAAGCTTCGAAGTGAAAGGCTTGACATCTAGACAGATATATGAATAGCATTGACTCACAATTTGATGAAGAACGTCGCATCAATTTGATTTCAAAGTTGAATATGCTTGATTCGCTTGATTCGCTTGATTCGCTTTACTCGCTTTAACATGGTAAAAATTGTATTATTGTTGACCACACTCTGCTTATGACAAATAATTCATCAAGTTCAAAGATTCACATAATGCTGATGTCGCAAAATCTGAATGTATATTGCATTCTAAAATCAGCCTAGTATTCTAATATCAGGCCCGGCCTAGATCAGCGGGCTTGGCCTGACTTGGACCTGAACGACCCAGCCGGGTCTCATTTACAAGTTTGTAGTTCTCTAAAGGCGCATGTGGATAGTACTATTGATATTGACAGTTAGAAGCCGTAAACTGTTGACAGTTTTATCTGCATACATGTTTGAGTAGGCAAGCTACCATCATCTGTGATAACGATCAATGGAGAATGATGAAATATGTGCAAGATTTGATGACATGAAAAATCAATACAGAAAAAGTGGTTGTGATTGGTTTTGGTTATTCATGAGACAATGTGAATGAAGAAATGACTTAATGTACAATCATTCAGCAATCTTTCTGTATGGATTGCGAATGAGCATTTTAAAATTATCTTGATCTGGAATATGAGCATGAGGCGATATTTCAGATGGGGGTGGACCTTTCACATGTTCGTTTATCCTAGTAGATATACGGCTACAGGTTTCACCGACATAGCATTGACTGCAAAATGCTTACGAGTATATTTATCCAGTACGGAGGAAAGCTCACTGAAAGTAATTGTATCCTTATTGCTTGCTTATAATATTCTGTGTATTGTATGTAAGTGCTCAAGGCAATTCTTAAAATACTGTTTTCGAAAGCACTATTTATGTGGCGTTTTATTTGAGAGAGAAGAGTTGAAACATGCAGGAGTTTCCAATATTTTTCAGTTTTTTCGCCAAATGCTATTTTTTAGGACGATCACATCGATCAAGACTTTATTTATTCTATCAGGATGATATCCGTTTTGGATAAAAAGTATTCCTAGCTTTATTCTTGTTATATTTGCGGTCGGCAGGGAAACTGCTTAGTTTTGCCTGCCGGTCGTGATTATAACAAGAATTAAGTTAAATTTTTTCATCATTTTTCATTGATCGTTGTCACTGATGACGGTAGCTTGCATACTATTGATATCTTTTATTTGTTATTCTTCTTGGTCATATCAACATTGCAATTTCAGGAGTAAGTAGACTGACTCAACATCGAATTCAAATTCTTATTGTAATCTACGCACTCTATCTTACCGGTACATGTATGTTGAAGATGTTTCTGATTATGAAGATTCTGTATAAAAAAATGTAATACCCTATCTTGCTAAAATTATTGCTATATGCACTATATGACAAAAGCGATTATAACGGGTTTTATAAACGATCAAATTACTTCGCGCTTGACCTCTTTACTTTAACTGACCATCAAAATTCAGTCTAATAAGATAGTTGAGGTCAACCTGTCTTCGAACATCGACGACATTGTTAAATCTTCCCTAAAACAGTATTTTCCATTAAATCTTCAGGAAATACCAGAACTATCACACAATTTTGTCATGGACATGCTCAGTCGAGGAGAAGGGCTCATTTTGACGATTCACGAACGTGGGGAGTATCCTGATATCATTCGAGATGGGTTGAGTGTCGAACCTGGGAAAATGAACGAATTCACATACGACACTAAAAAATCAATGCGGTAAGTAGAGATCACCTTCCATGATCAATTTGATTTCACTTTGAATGGTTGACACGAAATCTCAGATATTTGAAATGGTTTTTTTATCGACAAAGGTTGAATCAGTTCAAACATGGTTGATTATTGTAGCAGTGAGATGAACAACGTGGGAGATCAAAAAGGCTGATCACGGACAGTTAAGGGCCAATTAGAGGGTGGGACCGGAAAACAGTGGAACAAATGTTTTCGTGCATTACTTGAAAGAAATACAGATGATTTGTCATTGCAATTTAACTATTATACTTCACTCAAAATGGTTCATTTGCTTCTATTTCAATCAACAACGCAGATCTACTAATGGGGAAGATTGGCTACTGACTGAAGAAATTACAAAGACTTCCCCCTTCCGAGATTCCGTCGAATGCAAGGAACAGAGGAAAGACGCATGCCACTATTGCAAATAAGTAACTTTACACATTCTCTTACACAGAAGTTTATACATTCTCGTTTAAAAACAAAGCTTGATATCAGATCCTTTGTCTTCGTGAATCCTGTTGGAAGAGGTCACGTGGGTCAGTCAGTCTTTTCTTGTCATCCGTTCGAGGCATTTTTGCAACGAATTTCACGTTCAGCGTCAAACTTATGTGATTTCCTTTTTAGTGTGCAATAACCCACTCAAGTTGGTTCAAGTGTTCAGGACTTGGGGTCGTAACACGAATCCTACCTGAGTTCCTGCTGATGACTTTTCAGTTGATGCAGAGAAAGCATTGCCAGTCCTTGTAGGGACTAGCTAGGCTGCGTTTTATTTTCAGCATGTGCCAGTATTGTATTATTTACTAGCACTTTCATTACACTCTTTTTATTTAGTTTTTCAATTAGTTTCTTGTGAATTTTTACTTGGTAAATTTATACTTAAATTTATGTTTCTTTATGCCGCATATTTTATACAATTTGTTTAGAAATTTGTGTATTTCGTGCCAGCATCTATCTTCCACCACAGACCGTCGGTTATCCTTACAAGTCCACTATTCGTCCTCTGATGGAATATTGCTGTCATCTCTGAGCTATCCCACAAGCACATCTCAAGTTCTTTGAGCAGGTTGAGAAACGTGTCAAGAATCTTATGGGTCAAAACTCGCTAACGAGTTGCAGCGGCTCACCGTCAGACGGGATGTTGCTTCACTCAGTCTCTTCTACAGATACTATTTCGGCATAAGCAGCTCTGCAGTAAATGAGTGCGCACCCAAACCTAAGATCTTCTCCAGAAGCACACGCAGAGATAATGCACTCACATGTTACCCTGTGAGCTTAGAATGCGCACGTACTGAGAGTCGCTCGAAAAGCTTTTTCGTTCGAATGGTACATCTTTGGAATGGATCTTCCCTGAGCAATACAATCTTGATGCTTTCAAGAGGCGTGCAAACAGCATTCTGATGGGGACAGCTGAATCAGATTAGAAGGTAATTTTTTATATATTTAAAATAATATTATTTACTAAATTTTCATTGAGTAACCCCTAGCTTCGTTAATGGCTCGTAGCTGGGCTAGCGGTGAAAATTCTGCAAAAAACAATTTCAATATTCCGTTATACTCGTATTTAACTAATCATTTTCAGTAGTTTCAGTGTCTTTTATATTAAGATAGGTAATAGCGTAAACTATTTCTTCATCCAGATTATCAGTCATCTCTCCCATCTGCTGATGAATAAATGATGAAATGAGTCTTTCCTTATATACAGAATAAACATGTCCTAATTGTTTGCGAATTATGACTAAATCGGACGGGGTGCAAGCCAGTTTCATTTCTTTCATGGAGTAGGTCCAGGTGAAACGCTGTATGTCGATTCTCACAAGTTAAGAATTTTATTTGATTTCAGTGCCTATAAGTCTGTAATGCATTTTCGTATGTATTTATCCAAAAAAGATCACTATTGATTTATTATTTTGTCCACAAATCTTCTTACATTTTATGTTTTCAACTGAGATTCCTATCGAATGATCATTTTCATCCAACCCTTTCATTCTCAAATTTTTTTCGAAATTAAAGTTTTTTTGAAAAAAAAATCTTCAAATGCAATTTGTGGGAGTTTTAGGGATCAAACGAGAGAGGTGCCATTAGAAGCGCATTGATCTCCTCTTTCCTTTGATTACAAATTTATGCCTCTTTGGGATCAACATTGCTGCGAAATGAGGTTAAAATGTCCTCAAAAGGGAACAATATGCATGAAAGGGAGACGAATGACTATATCTATATTTTTCATATATGAGTATATGAAGAAAATATATATCCATCAAATTGTACAGATAGATGTCAATGGAAGCTCACGCACGTAGCAATAAACACATCTGTCGAATGCACATGACAATGATCAAAAATGATACTTCCATGTGTCAATATCCATCAGTGATGTTCCCATGAGCTTCTATTAGTGTTTTTCTTTTATCAGCTTCTGTCAGTATCAAATGAAAACAAATCGCATTGCGTGACTGAATATGACGGCGGCTCTTAAAAGAATTTGGCAGTTGTGGTTACGATTAGAGAACACCTAATTTAGGATAATAATATGTTACATGATCTTTTGTGAGCTATTTGATTTATTCGAATCAGTCGGGTGGACGCAATATGCTTTTGATGGGATAACGTGTAACTAAAATAAGCCATTTGCCCTTCTGCAGCATGAAAACCGAACGAGAGTTACTAAAGTTATCTGTGTGATTCACTTACACTTGTTTCACACTTATGCGGAAATGCCCCCCAGACTATAATTGACATGTAGTTCTTAGCAAATATCTAATAGCAAGTTGTCACATTTGCAGCAAAAGAATTGCAGGTTACACCACAAGCGATTATACGAGCGCGAAGCGCGAGTGTAGTCGATTGTATCGAATTGTCGCCACAGTTTTCTGCAAGACTGACATTACTTCCTCGAGTTGCATGAATCAGACCGTGTGACCGATGATTTCTGAAACCGTTTCTAAACTATCGAAAGGCAGAATTTTATTGTGTAATTGGTTTGTCGGTTTGTTATAAACTCATAACGCTTAATTTCTATCCAAGATTGCTGCACTTCGACAGAAATCCATGACTTACATGTAGGTAGGAAACATTCTTTGTCAGCTTAACCGAATGTTCTCTATCTGTCTTTTGTGTTTTCTACTCTTTCTGTAGCTAACTTCATGATTAGCTTTCATTTGCTGCTGCTGCTGCTATGATGGAGAGAATGAACTTCTATGACATAAAAGATTAGCTAGAGCGCGCATTTATATGTTTTTTCTTTAGACATCGCAATCTAAGAACTTTTCTGCTTGGATATCAGCAGTTCAGACGGATGGTCTTATTTTTGAAATGCTCACCTTACCTCTACATATTTGGGAACAAAGTTAAAAACCTGTTTGTTTGAAAAAACATTTTTGGATCTAATTGTTGAATTGTCAAGGTAGAGTTTCTGCTATTACATAGAAATCGGTTCAATGTGCTGCATCACATGCGCTACTGTGCGACAATTACGTCTTCTTTATTATCAAGAAGCGCAATAAAGTTGTGAAAGTGCATAAGGCAGTGCAAGTAGACATGAAACATGCTTGCAGCTCTTTGCAAGTTTAACGAAAATACCTAAGCTCACTGCAGACAAAGATTCCAAAGCTACCAAAAGTTGTGTCAGTCTTTTATACCCGCATTTCCTTCCACATCTCCAGATTTTTGACGTTCACACATATTGAATCAGACGAATTTTAGAAACTGAACAGCTGCTAGATCTGGCTTATTCTGGCTGAAACAATGACGTTCTCCGACTGCGAAAATCATCTTTAAATGTCCTGTTATTTTCTCTCCTCTCAACATTCTCACTTCAGTGCATGCAGTTATCACATGTAGATCGAAGAAAATTCAAATTGATACAATCATGTTGTCGAAACAACAATCGTGCTTATTAGGAAAGTACCGACTATGTGCACTTTTAAAAATTTCCGTTATTTGAGTGTCCATCTGGATCATGGGTTAAAAATTCAGTGGCTAGTGCAGCTTTAAAACTAAGTGAAATGTTACCTAGAATTCTTGCTAGAATTTAGAATTTGCAAGCATAATTTAGAATTGATTCATCATGAGTTGCATGCATTTCCAATTTCTGCAACCTCACTGGATTCAATATGAATCAAAAATACTCGAAAATTGTCGATAAATACCGGATTCTGCTGGCAGTTTTTGCTTCTGTTGCAAAGTTTGGAATTTCAGGCTTAGTGCTATAGTGCGTAACCCGATAACCCCAACCCTGACCAATTGCTATGAAATAATACATGAGGTATTCGTCAACAAGCTCATGCACGAAACTACCGATTCACACAAGTTCGAAAAACTACCCTGTCTTATGTTGGAATCAATATTGTGCATAACCTGCAGGTAGATATGAGAAGTTTATTGATGGAGATACGAATTAACAATTATTGTAGGCATTTGCATACATTCATTTCTTGTCGTCATTTATTTCATTTGGTTGGTTGTGAATGGGGGCAAAATTTTTCCTAAAATCTGAGAATCTATCTTGGAAAACTGGTTATGTGACTGATCACAAATATATGCAAATGAACTGTCAACAACAATTTTCTTAAATAAACACATTGTCAGACCCTAATTATCTGTTGATGTGCAGCTAAAATGTAAGTCAAAAGTACCTAAAGTTAACAAATCATTTCTTTCAAACTTCAAGTGGGTCTGAAGACATTCGTTGTCGCATTCTAATTCCTTTTTGAAGTACAAACATTATTTGTATAACTTCGATCAATATCATTTTGTTTCCCATTACATCTTCTTTTCATCTCACTCTGCAGTTCCTCCTATTTTTCTGAGTGAAACCCTGATCTCGTCCTCTATTCTCAGTTAACTTCCTAGCACCCTCTCAACTCATTCGCTGCTCATTTCAGCTATGTGGGTGGTGTGACTTTGTGACGAATAAGACTTATTCGCTCGTTCTATGAGAGAAGGCTACCTCATGAATATTATTCATTCCGTATATTGCTAGTGAACAATCGCCTAAAGAGCTGCCTGTAGCGGCTGAAAGGTCTCGCAAATAAAACTAGATGAAATACATCCATTGTTTCGGCTTCTCTTTCACCAAAAGGATGAATTCCTGGTTTACTGAAAATTTGCGAATTTGACCAACTTGCAGGATCCCACTTTTACATGTTTATTCCTACTGTCTGTTCAACCATATCGTTCACCTCTGAATTTCTTTTTGAAGACATTTGTACTCACGCTCGTGAGGCTGCTTGATGTGTATGATCTAGCTATTTTCGAGTATCTACACGTCCTTATTCGCAGAACGGAGTCAAGTCATTATTCTGATTTGGCTGTTAATTTTCCTGTTAAATGGAGTGTTATTATCCTCGTTTTTTTGAATATTTCGAACTGCAAATGCGGTTGACAAATGCACTGATTGCAGTAAAACTTCATTGTTTTCAAGAAAAACATCGATTGGGATCTTCCCAATTTACTTCGATGTGAAACTCTCAGCAAGTTTTAATAAGTTTAATTGTAAAGTCAACAAAACGTTGGTTTCAGCGAGCGGAAATGTTGTAAAATGGAATTCTTAGTCTATAATATCGTATTCCTTTTTGCTAACTGCGGTTGAGAATCCGGAGTAAAAAAATTCTCTTTGAAATAAACTGATGCCATTATCGATGAAAACGGTTGTTTTTATACTTTGTGTTGACTTTCTGACTTTAAACATTTGCCTTTGATGAGGTAAGTGCTTTGTTGTTAAGATTACTCGACTTCGTTGTGCTATATTTTCATTGTTCCATGAATTGTATGTTTACTTTGATAATGCATCTATATAGAAATGAGGAAAAACTCCATTAATTGATGTGAAGCAATATTCATCACTGTTCTACTTTTATTTTTTATCTAGTCTTGCAGAGTTTGCAAGAACTTAGTAATGAGACTAAACCTATACAAGATAGAATCCTTGGGTTTCCCAATATTCTTGAGTTGATGACGCAAGATCTTGGGATGTACCCCGAAATCGATAAATTGACACCAATTCATTATGCATATATTGGTCATGAACACCAGAAACAAATGTCAAGGCTGGGATTTTAAAACTGAGGGCCGATCGAGTGCACTATATTAACGATTATCGGACATTTTCACAATGTTGCTGTCTAATTAACCAAGGAGTGCTCACAAACATCTACTATATACCACTGAACTGAAATGGGTTTGATGCCAGCTAAACTCATGAATTCTACCGATGCATGCATGTAACATAATACTCAAATTCTGTTTTGGTGATATCCATCATACTATGTCTACCTTGAATATCTAAGGAGAATGTTGACTATTAAGTCAATTACCAACACCCTGTATTCCACGACCGCAACGGTACCGTCAGCGTGGCCTAGTGAAGAAGGTGCGACCTCGTTTCCAACCCGGACTTCGGTTCGATTCCTATGAGGCGAGTGCTGTCCGGGAATCAAGCGTACTGGTGTCTTTTATTGACTTAATAGTTGCCATTTTTTTGTATTTTCTTTTCAGTTGCCCCAATTTGTGGGCATCAGATGTGCACAAACAAATTTAGACCATGATTCATCAAGCCTTGACTTACCGTCAATACGCCACACCGCTTGTTACTGCCATTATTCTGGTACGCCAATACAAAGTATGCATTGCCTACTTGCCTACTAGTACGCTACTTGCCTTAATGTCGGCGGTCACAATTGTGACGTGTTATTTATTCATTGATTATTATTGCCTTGACAACTGATGTGTGGTGGTGAGGGTTTGATCCTGCCAACTGACAGAGTCGCGTAAGTGGCTCGTAGCTCAGATGGTTAGAGCACAGGTCTAGTTAACCTTGGTCGTAGGTTCGAATCCTACCAGCCGCACATCTTTTGCATGGCAATTTGATCTATCGTTTATCTAATTTCATTGTTGTTAATTGCATTCACGACATGGTTTAAGATGCTTTGGTGGACAATCGATCCCCGCTACTTGCCTTAATGTCGGCGGTCACAATTGTGACGTGTTATTTATTCATTGATTATTATTGCCTTGACAACTGATGTGTGGTGGTGAGGGTTTGATCCTGCCAACTGACAGAGTCGCGTAAGTGGCTCGTAGCTCAGATGGTTAGAGCACAGGTCTAGTTAACCTTGGTCGTAGGTTCGAATCCTACCAGCCGCACATCTTTTGCATGGCAATTTGATCTATCGTTTATCTAATTTCATTGTTGTTAATTATCATAATTGCGTCGGACGCATGTTGATATAAAACCACGCTCAAGTGTGAAACGATATTAAGCCGATGTTAAGATCCTAACAGTCGAGTCTTAACTGCTTGGACATGCAACAAAGCTCTCTGAGCTTCCTCCTACACGTATGTGGCATATCTGCCTATGCCTTGTCAAAAGTCTCCTCATCAATGGCCACCGCACCTCTTCTGAGGTAAGGTGCGAGGTTGCTGCCTCCCTCGCTCAATGCTGTTCACCATATGTGAACAGTTTTGTCTTGGGCATGGTAGGATCCCGGTGGCCATCGCCTCCCCGGGGCCCTCCTCGCCAGCAGTAGCCCTTAATTTGCTTGCTGGGAATGTCGCTTCGTATTGTCTTGATACGAAGCCTCCTATCCGCTGGACGGAAAACAGCTGAAATTACATGCTAATTTCACATAAGCAATCGGAATTTTCCTCATCCGTATTAAGAAGTAATGTTAAAGTATAAAGCAAGAAATTAAAGTGCTGAAATATTTACAATTTAGAAAAACGCTATGTATAATCCAACACGGATTTGTGGACATGTGTGTCGCGACAGTAATCTGTAAACATAATAGTGGATTGTTCAACAGCAGACAGATTACACGCTATCAATTAAGTTTTCTCCATAGGAAGATTGCAATTTCTACTTCAATGTTTAACCTTGCACACAAACCACAGTTTCTCACAGCTCGGATATAGTTATTATGGCATAGTTTCAATACGTGAGAAAAAACATTAATTTGCTAAAATATGAGGATTGGAAGACAGTAAAAATGGACACTTGAATAATGTTATATAGACAGGGTAATGACAAAGTTAGGCACATGTAGCATGCTCACAAGTATGGCAATGAAACACACATTTGCTTAGTGCAAATAAAATTGCTATGTAAAAATTAAATTTTATTTAAAAATCTCAATTGATTAACAGAGTGAGCCAACTTCCTGATATTGCAGATTATTTCAATGTTTAAGGACCTTCAATGAGGGTTATTAAATGAAAAAATAAATGTGGCGATGGGCACTGTAGTAGGGCGTGGGTGTACTGAAAGGGCACTGATGAAGTACAACATGCATGCAGTCTGTGGGGAAAAAAGTCGAACTATTCAAACTATTCAAAGTTTTATGTTTCATTTTCTATCTATTGTGCACAGCAAGTTATCAAAGACACGAGCTCATTTTTGAGCAAGCTATATTGCACATGCCAAGACTTGTGTTTTCGCAGCTTCATATTCTTGACAAAATTGGAGTGCATTTTTAGCACCGTAATACAATTGTGCAAATATCTTTATCGTCGGTCTTCACAAGCAGATAATTAGATTGTTTAAGAGCATTGGTTAAAAGGTCGAGCTGACTGTCACATTTTATGCTCTGCATAGGTAAGATATCCAGATCATCATTAAATTTTGAAGTCTGCGAAAGCACAACGATATAGCCAGATACAGGAATGAAGTGATTTCAAATTTAATAAAATGATATTTTAGTCCCCTTCTACATACTTTGCAAAACGATAGCGAGAATTAAATTTGCTTTCACTTAAGTCTCATTTAGATTTTCATCGGCAAAAAAATATGGACAGATGTACGAAATTAATGCTTTTCGAAATGCAGAGAAAAGTCCACCAATGAGGTCGATATTAGTATGACTGATTTCTAGAGCACCTTCTGCAATGCGATAAATATAACCAATCATTTTTTCTATTGCAGCTTTCTAAATCAGGCCTGAAGGAAGGAGTGATTAGTATATTTGGAATTTGCTCCTTCTGTTGTAAATCGACAATGCAATAAAAATAAACAGTGCAATTGACTAGTCGTCGGGAGCTCACTTTTTAATCAAATCGAAGAAAACTTCTTTTGAGTTTTAGTCGACGATTACTCTTATTTTTAAAAATGGATGCTTCTTGTAGTGCTTGGGATGCACCTGTATTAAGTACTTATTCGAAGATTGAGCTATGCTAATGAGTGTGATCATCAGAATGTGATAAGTGATTAATGTTTATAGTATCTTTGCTGTTGATCATATCTGTACTTCACTCTGTTGCATCCAGCCCTTTACTGTCGACCATGAGAAGGCGATGGATGTCGAAGACGTATCAAATGGAAGCCTACATATTTCATAAATTGATCAAAACAAAGAACCCTTCTATCAAATATAGGCTTGTCTCTCCCATTAATTTAATGCCAACAAATCAGAAAAACACCCTCTTTATATGACGTATAAAAATGAGGTTTTTCGATTCGTTGGCATTAAATGAGAGTAGGAAAGAGAGAGATATAAGCATTTTCATTATCAAAAATAATTGCCGCAAAAATGCACCGCCCGTTTGCTGCCAATACATTCACTTCGATCAAAGCTATTTTGGGATTTTTTGATTTGTTTCGCCTGTCAGTTGCGATAAATGCCAATTTCAGAGTATCGATTAGACTCAATGTATGCGACTCAACACATTTGACAAGATGGCATTTTGAATAGCGAGATTCATAAGTGCAATTCTAATAAGCAAAGCACAAATATAAATACACTTTCAAATTTGAATGATAATTTCAATAGATTAAAATCGTCGAAACGTAGAGGCGAGAGGATTTCACAGGTACTCTTTTTTGATAAGTTTGAACCGGCATAAATGACAATCCTAAAGACAGATTTAAATTGATGAAGCATACTTGAATCTTCTCAAGTAACTAACAAGCAAAGTACAAGCGTTTTTCACAAGTGAAGTTACGGTTAGCACGTGAATAACTTGGCGCTGAAGATGACTCTGGGAAGCCTTTGGAATTCCGTGGGTGTAGAGGCAATTAGGAGCGAACTTGAATACATCGACATCGGGACTATAATTCTTTCATTTTATATCTGATTGTCCTCCGATAGAAATTCAACAATAACTATTTCCATGCATTCTCTATATCATACCCATTGAATCTCAGCACACAGTATAGGGTAAATTTTGAGCACTGGATATGAACTGAACATAGGTATATCCACAAGTAGTGAATATAAGAGTAGACATGTTTTTGTTTTCAAACGTTTAAGAATCATGCACATACTCGCACATACATGTACAGAAATGTCCTAGCATATACGTATGTGGTCCATGTAAGGTGAGAAATCAACTCTTACTCCAGCAGTTCCCTGCTATGATGATAGAAAAAGTATCTTACAGAGATAAACCACAGGAAAAATGAATGCGGAAGTCTAACCGTCGAACAATTTGGCAACTGATGCATTCCAGTTCTTGACTGATATACATGTATGTATATATGGTGGGTTACTTCAACACAAGGGTCTTTTCGTCAACATGGGGTCATTTCATCGACATGGTCATTTCATTGATGTATGTATGCACACTCGTTCGTTTCAAAAAATTCAAATCAGCTTCCTGAATCTTATCAGGGAACAGCAGGAAAACACTGGCAAGAAGATACATCTCCACATTATTCTGTGACAGCGTCTGTGAAATATCTCTTATTTAGTTTTCAAAAACATCGGCGCACGCTCACAGGTAGGTAGGAGACGTCAATATAAAAAAGAACATTATTGTTCTGTGAAGGACAATTACAAGCTCATGTCTTCGAGCAACATTCTTCAAGAAACGCATGATGTATAGTCTATACGAGTGATCTTTTTAACAGTTCAGGTAAACTGGCTTGACCACGATAATAAGTCAGCATATAGAGGTGATGTCAGAATCTTCAGGAAGTTAACGACTGTTGCTGCATCTGCACTGATTCGTCTAGGAAACATGTCCTAATATTTCGAGCGATCATACCGCAAAACAGAAGGCCTGTTGGTTAACTGCAGCTTGTTGTAGCAATTTATATGCATGTAGACACATCATCTGCAAATGGCAATATTAGAATGCTCCGGAAATTGCACAAGGAATAGAATGTGCAGCATTTTGGGCCGTCGTGTACTTCATACAAAGGGTGAGAGGCGTCATTTATTTTTTTCCAATACATCGCTTCCAAACATGGTTACCGCGAATGAGTTATTGGCTAATGAAAAAACCTAAGATGCGATTATTCCGATCACAACGCAATATCCTCCTTAGTCTGACAGATGATTTTTCATTAAATATCATTAGATGTAATTACGTGTATTACGTTTTGATTAGTGATATTAATTAGTCGCGGCATACAAGTCTGTCCACTTTTACAACTTGTGACAAGAAAATTCCACTCACCTTGCTAAGAAAAAATGGGGCTGCCCTATTTTTGATCTAGATGCTGAAGACTTGAGCGGCAATATCTCTGGTTTTCCAGAGTTTTTGGAGCTTAAAAGTTCGGAGTTCGGTTTAAAGAGAGTCACTGACGGGGTTACGGACTGATGTGAAGAAAGAGAAATCAATTTTTGAATCTGAATCAATGAAATTAAGTTCACTCCTTTCCACAACCTGCATGTGCCTGCATACAAAAGGATTCTCAGCTTGTGAGAAGATCAAACGTTGGTTGCGTAATAGACTTTGTGACGATCTGTGTCTGGCTCTTTTCATCATTTGTTCAGTTATATGTGATTTATAGTTACTCACGCAAGTTATGCATGTCATGCAAGGTGTCATTAGGAGGACCCATATGACTGCAATGTCAAGGTTCAGCCTCTTATCTCTAACTTTTGTCACGTGGCGGGCCAGACAAACACGAAACCAGATGGAACAAGCGATTAGGAGGTCTCTCCAAACCTAATGAAGCTTAGGCAAGGTTAAGCTGCAAGATATTTTAGCCAGCAAGAAATGATCCAGAAAGTACATAGACCCATTGGGAAACTGAACTCTTCGATCATATGTTAAATGAAGCTCTGTAGCGCAAGTACACTTTATAACATTTCATTTTAATGAACTATTAAATGTGTTTCTGTAAAATGTCTAATATTATGCCTTACAATATTATTAGAAAAATTTCAGAAGTCTCTAATATTGCGAACTTTTCAAAAGCTTTGGAGAGAGTAATATAATATACTATTGTTTAGTTGATATCATTAAGTTTTTCACTTGATGCTCCGTATACAAATCAAACAGTAACGGATTACATTGCTGCTTTGGCTATTATTTAATTGCATTGCATAAAAAATCTGGAAGTCAATCTGATAAATTTTAAAGATGTGTATGTTGACAGGATAATAGTGGAATGATGAGAGGGAAGTAAGATGATTTAGGAAGGTCAATATAAGAACAGAATTCTTTGTTTGAAACAAAGTTTTAAAGCACATAGATCGTCTCATTCATCTTTCTAAAATTTCCAACGTTTCACGGATGACCTTCTTGCAATGCAGTTATATGAAAAAGATGGAATAAAGGGTCACAGAAAGTTTCATTGCGACCATTCCAAATGTTCAGTAACACACAAAGAATCTATAATTCATCTTGTTTTCAATGTCTTTAGACAATAAAGTCGATAAATCCCGGTGTCAACATCCAACGAGCCTGAAGAGCATGAAGTAATTCGATTACAAGAGAACACCAAAATGAGAAAATGAGGGGATATGAGAAGAGAGCGAGGAAGAAAAAGTCATTGTTGTTATTCTGTGTATAACTGCTCCTCTGTTCGATCAATTATATTTTCTTCTTACTTATAAATTTCCAGGTAAGTCTCGATTGAAGTGCAATTGAGAAGCAATGAGTATTTTGAAAAGCAGGATCGGAGAGGAAGGTATTTCTCATGTGCTGAATGAGTAATTAGATCATGACTTCTTTGGTGTAAGAGTTGCCTTCAAAGGCAATGATGAACTCTCTTTCTGCGCATCAATGCTAATCGATCGTGCCGGATGTTATGGCAATTTTCGTTTCAGGTTGAAAGTTAATATCTCTGTGACCGAGTTTTAGTTTTTATAGAAGCATTATGATGCACGTGTCTTTGTAAATGGGATGCTCTGAAGGACATTATAGTGAAACAGACCACGATATGCAAAAGTACACACGAAAATCATATTCGCAAGCTACTATACAGTACATATACAGATCAAAATTGTATTGTAACTCATCAAATCAGCAGAATAAATCATGCTTCCTTGTTCATCACACACTGTAAATCAATACCAATCACATACGAATGACGCATACCAAAATATTTTTTTGTTATATTTATGTATTCTCTTGGCATATATTTGTATGCTTTTCGTATGTTATTTCAAATGTGGTATGCTTTACATACTAAAGCCATACCAGCACGATGTTAAAAGAAGGCATCAATCATTTCCAAAGTATGTTGATTTAAGGCCTTTTGTCAATAAAGATCACACTAATGCTACTACTGTTTTGTAAGTAGTGAGATAATGACATTCAACACTCAAACTTCCAATACTGATTCGATACAATACAATTCGATTTTAATACACGTAAGTCTAAGGTATTTCATGACTAATCAATAAGTATTCAGCTATCAACAATTATGCATTACGTAATGTTGAAATTAAGCATATTATCAATCCGAAATAAAAACACATTATAATTCATGAACGCAAAAGTAGTTATGTTTGAGATATATAAGTCAACATGATCGCAGGAAAGGCGTCATTTGGATGAATTGATGTCTTTTAACTTGGTTCATTAAATAGAGCTAACTGAACGTCCTGCTAACGTTGCTGACGTCAATCTCGTGGAGCATAAATTACACAATAAATCTAATAAACTTAAATAACACACTATCAAAAAAATATTCACGACTGGTATTGCTGAAAAATGTTATTTGACAGTAGTATGTAATATGTACATATTTTTTACTATGTGATTTAAAGCTGCTCATACGAAAGACATACCAAATTGCATCGGGTCTCGTTTAAAAACATACCAACAACTCGTATTTCAGTGTAAAACAGCCAATCACAGATAGAATAGTTCGTATCGCTACATACCAATCACATACGAAAGTAAGTGAGATGTGGTATGAAAAAAACCAGATCTCTGCAAGCATACCAGAATCTCGGATCAGATGTTAGTTTCAAATTGTATGTGATTTTGGTATATGTTTGTATGTAATTTTCGTATCCAGCGATTTACAGTGCACCGTTGTGATGAAATAATTGTGAAAATGTAATAGTCGACGAACGAGAAAGTGGAACTACGGCTTTCAGCTCCCTTCTTGTCTTTGAGCATCGATCTACAATTCAAATCCCAAAAAACCAATTGTGACGCATTCTCATATCTCTCTCTCCTTTCAATTATCTGCTGCGTCATCACTTTTACCTACCGCAACGAAGGACAAGTGAAGTTTCCTCTCCATACTCCGCGGAGCCTGCCCATGGGCGCGGAGCCTTGCCCATGCCGCAACGAAAAACACTGTGATGACATTGATTGTTCCCCTCTCAACTGACTTTAAAAGCGCCAGCCAAGAGCGCTCGACGCCCAAAATCTTGCGTATCGTGAGACGAGAACCGGCGTATTTCTCTTAGCGTGACTGATTAAATTAAGAAAGAGATGGACTAAAGTTAAGAATGTAACACAAGGAATCGGCATATTCTTAACAATAAGTTTAGGTGCTTTAACAATTGTTATATCTTCAGGTGTTTTAGTAATTCCTGTTGTTGCTACAGCTTTAACAGGTACGGGTGTTTTTGCAACTTCACTTGTTACAATGTTAGATAAATCTTTAATAACTAAGAAACGAAAATCATTAAAAACTAAGCATTTACATATTAAAGAAGTCTATGACAAATTGCATTACTACTTTCAAAGAGTATGTGATGATAATGTTATTACGTTAGATGAGATTGAAAAATTTGATCAAATAGCTACTGAAGTAAATCAAATATCATTTCAATTACAGTCAGAAAAAGTTGATGATAAGAATAAACAGGATGGCAAAATTTCTAGTGAGAGTAAAACTTTTACTGATGGTAAAATTTCTAATGAAGAAAATGATAAAATTCTTTTAGAAGAGCTAAAAACTTTAAGCGAAAATTTAAGCAAAACTTTATTAAACAAAACTTAAAACTAAAAGATGTCAGACAACAAAGCAATAAAAAAATAATTTGTTCAGTAAAATGTTTTTGCTGTATTCCAATGTTACCACAAAATTCAAATATTATATTTTAAAAATGGATAAAATTAGAGCTGAAATTTTAAAAGAATTAAACAATTAGAAGAGTTAATAAAACAAAGAAATATTATGAAAGAAAATTATCTTCAACATAGAATGATAAAAGCTGGTATTCAATCTGATATGTTTGAAAAAATGCAGCAAACCGAGCAAGTAAAAACTGATTTTGAAAAAACTATGAAACCATTTAAAACTCTTGAAAAAGAACTTACAAATAATGATAAACAAATTGATATAACAGATCCAGAGCACAAAACTATATTAGATGACTGTGGATTACTAGAATCAAACATTAATAAGAAATTACCAAAATCTATGCAGTTTGAACACTCTATTTCATTTATAGATGGAAAAACAATACCTAGATTTTATCTCGGACAAAAAGAAATATTTCCACAACCTTTTCGAGGTTTAATTTTTTCACCAGATAAATCTCCTTTTAGTTTAGATAGAAATTTTGTTTATCTTTTAAGAGTAGCAGATTTAAATAATTATGCGTGTAAAAGATCTCATAAAATATAAAGCTATGTTAGATAGAGTTAAAGCAGGAAAAACTCTTAGACGTTATAACCAATTAGAAAATTTATTATCAACGGGAGTTAAAGTAGGAACAGGATTACAAAAAGAAACAACTGTATTTTTACCAGATGATCCACAAGAATTACTAAATAGATTAAATATTTTAATATCTGCAATAAAAGAAGGACATAATTCTAGTTTCAATGAAATTCATGCTATATTAAAAAGACTGTTAGAAAAGAAGATTCTAAATGAAGAGGATTATAAAAGTATAGCTGAAATATGTTGTTGTTTTTAATTTTTTTATAAAAAATGTTTATTTAAAATTTTAACTAAAAAATGTGTTCAGCAGATTTAGACAAAATTAATAATCATTTAGAAAATTTGACAGAGATTTTGGGTTCATCAAAATTTAGTACGACGTTAAAAATTATAACAACTACTTCATCACACACTTGTAATTTAGAACCCATTCTACATTTGAAACAAAATAAAAATTATCAAATTGCATTGACTAGTTTCTCCACATTTAACACTATTCAAAACGTTATCAAAGATGTGAATGACCAATTTAGATATTCTACTGATAAAGGCAAAACATGGAAAATACTCACTTTTCTTCCTGGTTCTTACGAAGTTGCATCAATATCAAATGAAATTAAGAGACATTTAGGTATACCATTTAAAGATAAGAAACAATTACATTTTGCAGTTGAACCGGCAGTTAATAAATTTTCTCTTACTTTAGACGAAAATCATCAAGTTGATTTTAATCATGATAGATCATTGTCAAAGCTATTAGGATTTAATAAACAAACCTATAGTCAAGGTTATCATTTAGGTGAGAAGATTCCAAAAATAACTGAAATAAATTCAATTGTTGTACATTGTGACATTATTGAAGGAGGATATATAAATGGTAAATTGTCAAAATTAATATTCAGTTTTCCAGCTTTTACTGTACCCATTGGTTATAGATTAAATGTATTCGCCCAAACATTAATATATTTTCCTATTACAAGAAAAACTATTAACAACATTAACATTAGAATCACTGATGGAAAAGGACAAGAAATAAATTTTGGAGGTGAAGAGATTATGATAGATCTTTTGGTTCGGGAGGTATAAACTCCCGTTCGAGAGGTATAAACTCCTACGCGAAGCTAGAGAAGTTTAATTTTCTTATTATTATTATTATTCTTATTCTTCTTCTTTAAAAACAAAAAAACAAAAAATTAAAATTGAAATTTTTTATTAAAAAATGAGTGAAGTACCCCCATTTAATTAAAAAAACTCAAATTTAATCATCATCCAAATTTATCTAATAAAGTTTTGTCAGTTATTTGCGGAAGATCAGGTTGTGGGAAAACGTATCTATTATTTAAAATTTAACGACTCCAAAGTTTTTGGATTATAACAATCTTATAATTTATACAACAACAGCAGAACAGCCCGTCTATCAATTTTTGAAGTATGGATTTGAAAATAATCTTAAAAAAACAGCAATTGCTTCATTATTCAAAGAATATGAAAAATCTGAAGATGAAGAAGAAATAAGTTCGTGGTGTGAAGAAGCAGCAAAAAATAATCAGTTAGTTGAATCTAATAAAAATAAGCATATAAAGATACAATTAATAGATGATAGTGGTAATATGCTAGATCCTAGTAAACTAGATAAAACAATGAAACATTGTGTAATTTTTGATGATTCTGTTAATGATAGAAATCAGTCAGTTCAGAGAAATTATTTCACAAGAGGTAGACATAATAACTGTAGTGTTTTTTATTTAACACAAAGTATGTATTCATTAGATGGAAGTGTTATTAGAAAGAATGCAAATATATTTATACTATTTGAAATAAATGCAAGAAACTTAAGTGATTTGTTAAGAGATTTATGTGTAAGAAATAAAGATGAATTTAAACAATCGTGTAACAATGCTTGGTCAAAAGATTATGGCTTCATTACAATTAATATTGATAAAAAAATTCATGATAGAGTTATAGAACATTTGTTTGCCGAGTGATAAAAAATATACAAATATAGTGTTATAATATTTTATTTTTTTATTATATATATATATATATATATCAAATTTGTCTATCTTAGAAATTAGAAAATTAAAAAGGTTCAGTAGTTATTCGATCAGGTAAAATTTTTCTTTTAACATCAAATGGATCTAATGCTAATTTATGTTCTTCTTTTAAATACATTTTATGTTTCCTTGAATTAAGTCTATAATTACATGCTGTTTTTATTTCATTATTAAATAATACATTTTTATAATCTTGAAATGTTATTTGATTAGCCACTGATGCCTTTGAAATTCCTTTTCGTGTTTTATGTGTTTTAATATTATTAGTTGTGTTATAACAATAACATTTAGATTTTAAAAATATAGCTTCTGTTATGAAATCTTCATTTCCTTCTAGTTCATCTTTTACTTTACATAAATCAGAAGGATGAATGATATCTTTTATTTTATTAATTTCTTCATCAAGTGAAGAATTATACGGTATTGTTAATTCTAAGAAAACAGAATCGGTATCTGTAAAGTGTAATTTATAGTTTTTGCCATAAGCAGGTGCTAAATAATCATATATAAATCTATACATAAATAGTTTAGCTAATTCTAATATAGTGAATCCTATAAAATTAAACTTATCATGTTTTACGCTAATTCGACGTAAATGTACAGCACATAGTTCATCACTAAATCTAGTAGTTCTTTTATATGTATGTTTCCTTGTTAAATTTTGAAACCTAACTTTATCATAAACTATTTCAATATTTTGTCTATTACGCACATTTTCTAAAGTCTTACCATAAAATGCATTATTCATTAATTTGAAGAACACGTTTCCAAAATCATCTTTATTTCTTTTAGCTATTTTACGTTTTTCAATATTGAACTCTATATAATCTTTTAACCACCTAGATTTTCTATACACTAGTTTCCGGTGAATTTTTAAAAGAATCTTCCATGATCTAAATACCAATCCAGCATTCTTCCTTCAACAACATACTTTCCTTTATTGCTTTGTGTTAACATAAGTTTTTTGTTGGTCTGTATTTCTTAGGAATTAAAGATTTTTGATAATCTGAAAAATCTTCTATATTGGAAATTTTGTTTTCGGACAGAAAGGAAAATAGTTTGTTTGATCTTTTATTTCATCAGGATATACTAAATCAACTTCATATATATAACCATGATTATAATTTCCATCACATGTTTTTTGATAATCAAGAATATTACACCATTTCATCTCACCTGTTGGTAATTCTTGTATCATGCAAGAAGAATATCACCTACTAAAATCCTAATATAACAAATAGTTTTCTCTCATGATTTCATCAACTGCTGCTTGACTAACTTCATTTGATATAAGTCCTTCTATATTTTGATTAAACAATTTTATAAACTGATCGCTTTCTTCTGGAGATAAAGGTTTCATTATTCCATAATCATCAAGATTTACTTTTTTATTGTAACACTGTACATAAAGATTACCTAAAACTGATGAAACTCCACCTCTAATTCCAGATTCAAAAAATAATAATTTATCATATGTATTTTCTTTATAATGTTTAAGTTTAACACCAGTATGTTTTAATCCTGCTAACCATGTTAAACCTGGTGCAGAATAACAATAACATGGATCTATTCCATAATATTCTAAACACATGTCACGAAAGTTTTCGAAAAGATCAGCAAGGATTAATACATCTATCTGTAGATACTTCATTGTATAATCGTACATTGTTCTACAATTTAAGTCTCTCCAATTCTTTTCAGCTTCTGCATAGTCTTCTTCAGATAATTGTGATTGTTTTAATGTTGATTTAAGTTTATTTATTGGAGGAAGTTATTTTTCTTCCATAATTTTATTTACAGAATTAAAATCTCCAGTTATATATTCATAAGGAAATATTCCTTTTAAAGGTTGTAAATTATATTTTTTATATTTTAATATTTTACATTTTTCAGGTTTCAAAGTTTTTCCCATAACATCTAATGAATAAGGAGTAAAAAATCTAAATGCATCTAAAATTCTAATACAACCTAATTGCATTGAAAAATATTCTTCTTCTGTTTTACATAGTACATTTATTTGTTGTTGTTGTAATTTTTCAGATGAAAATAAATCTTTCATTACTAGATGGAAATCATAATTAGAACCATTGTAGAAATATAGAGGAACAAAGTTATATTTAAATTTATTAGCATTAAGATTACAAGAATTATGTGCTGCACCTCTATATAATCCATTTAGATGATCATGATCTTTTGCTTTGTCGGCAGAGCCGTCGCTTCCCTTATCAATATATCTACCTCTGCCATTTTTATAATTTTTTGCAAATTTATTTCCACAGTAATAACATTTTGTTTCATTAATAAAATATATTTTTTCTTTTTCTGTTAATGGCATCATTAGTATATTTGTTTCAAGCAATTGTGAAAAATAATTTTGTAATTCTTCTGCTTTCTTTGTAAACATTCCTGAACTATCTTCACCATAGTATTGATAATATTCTGATTTAAATAATTCAGGATAATTTGAATGAATGTACATTCCCCAACATAATGGTTTTTGTTCAAATAAATATTCTTCTCTACTTTGTTCAGGTGCACTTTTTTCAGAATTATCATTTTCAGAATTATCATTTTCAGAATTTTGTGTCATATTAACATTATATGCTTCAAAATCACAATAAATAGTAAAGGGTACTTTATTTTTAAAATACCATTTATTATATTCTAAATAATCATCTTTTGGAAATGTGTTTCTGACTGCTTCATTTTGTTGACAATTCTCCAAATGTCTATTCATTTCTTCTAAAGTTCTAAAACTTGTCATACATTGAAGACAAGGAACATTTGTATTATCTCAAGTTTTTGTAAATATAGAAACATCTTTACACAATATAAAATGACCCTGATAATATAATATATTCGCTTGTGCTGGTTGCTTTGTTTTAATTTTTCAAATTTATCTTTATATATTTCATGTGTTCCATCAATTTCTTTTGTAAGATTAAATGTATTTCGATGAAAATTTTGATTTAATATTTGTAGCTGATAAATATATTCTTTATCATATTGTTCTTTATATTGTTGTTGACATTTTTTTAAACATTCATTTATTTTTTGATTGGTTTCATTTTCTTCATTATTTAATTCTTTATTTTCTTCATTTAATTTTTGTATCGTTTCTATCTTATTTTGATATTTACGGCCATATTCTTGTACTAATATTTTTGTTTGTTGTTGATAATCTGTTTTACATTTTTGTAAAATTTTATTTAAATTTCGTAATTTTTGTTGATATTCTAAAGATAAAGATGAATAATCGGAATCATAATCATAATTATAATTACGTCCTTTATAATTATTATGATTAATCATTATTGGTGATAGTGTTTTTATAATTTCAAATTTTTCAGTACATATTATATTTCCTTGGTAAAAAATATTATGATGCATGTAGTTTCCTCTATCATTATATACTATTTCTGATTGACATAAATTTTTATTATTCAAATAAAATTTTTTGAATCTGAGTAAAATGGAGTAATATCACCAATAGAAACATAATTCACATTTAATTCAAAAACATTTACTTCTATTAAATTTTTATTCTTTTTATGAAGCTTTATTAACCTATTATAATGATATGCAAATTCATGTCTATTGTTTTCAATATCGAAGTCCGTTCTAGTCCTCTATCATCATAGAGTGTCGGATTTCTATGAGACAATGGAAACAAAGAAATGCCTTCAATAATCGTACTTCGTGCGTCATCAGATTCCAGACGATAGCAACTCAGCGAATGGTGATAAAGAGAAGCCGCATTGATCTCATCAGCTAATTGTCCGCTGATTGTCAACAAAAGTATCACCTGAAGTTGAACAAGGGGAATGAATGAGTTCTAATGATCTACTAGCTCTGGATGGATACTTTCTAGCTCTCTCACGTTCGTACTGAAATAGCAATTCAAAATTTGAATACAGCAATATTGACCGATTTTTGAAATTTCGGATATTTTAGCGAGTTTTTGTTGTGAATCAAATTACTGACTGTCATTTAAGATGCCAAGCTGATTGAATGAACTAAGAAATTTTTTCTTGTGATTACAAAATAGATTGATGAGATATATTTGTACATAGAAAACAAAAGTATCCTTTCCAAACTAGGAAATGTTACTTTATGTTCTAAATAACTTCAAGTGTGATAATAAAGGAAGAGGACAACTTGCAGATGCTCAAAGAATTCTCAAGAAAATACACATGACTGAGATTACGAATACTGCACGGATGTGCAATCACCATTAAAAAATGAGCAACCAGTACCGTATTACATGGCACTTGAATTTCCAATACTCTGTTCCATGTCTATGGTAAAATAAATGACCATGATAAGATTCATAGACACATATTTGCAACACATTTGTTCCCAAATTGGAAATTGTTGCGTTTCGTGAATACTATCATATATTTGCAAAAATGGTCAGTCAGTTGCCTTAATTTTAAATGGACAACTGCAAATACGCGACAGTGAGTCCTAACCTCCCTTCCGTCATGGACAGGGTTAAAATCCCTTAGATCCACAAAATATAAGGTTTGAATATTCATTGAGAATCCTATTTATTCTTCTCCAAAAATTTCTTCAGTTCATGTTTACATGTATTGCACTAAATTTGGAGAAATCAAGAAAATTGTTTAACTCTAAAAATATTCTCGGCAAGCTTTTGATCCTCTTAGGGGCTAATCAAAATGCTGAAAATGTTTATCACCACTGGAATTCGTGGTGGACTGTTCTTGAAATACACAGTGATCGTTGGATGACATTCAATTGCCTCTGATGTCAAGTTACTAACATCATTACCATTTGGATATTGCGTGTAAGAGATACAACTTTGCACGCATTTTCCTGTATCTTTGATAGAATACGTTGATTACCAGACACTCTCCCATGAGGATGGTAAAGGTTGACTGTTTGGTAGCAGTGGTATTTCAATCATCGTTTCCTTCACGTATAGTACTTTCATTTCAACCCATGTTGTTGAGTAATATTGATGCATTGATAACAAAAGTCATAAGGAAGTTGTATAACTGCATGAGAAGCTGATACACTCAACCTCTTTAGCTTTCATGACATTCTACAGTAAAAGGGAGAATTCAATATATTCATTGAATAGCCGTTAGTTGAGTCAATGGATCTCGGAGCCTCTTCATTTATCGATTTTTCTTAGAATATAGCCATTCAATATATACAATGTACTGAGAAGTTAACTTGAATATTTAATTTGAGTTTAATAAAATACTGGAGGATAACTTGTACTCCTTTTAAGAAGAAAGGAATACTGTCTTGCTAGTTGATGTTTTAGATATTCAGAGATTAGAACAATCAAAATAACGTACTTAAGAATAGGTCACATTCTGCCTTGTCTTTTTTGTAAGAAAGCCGCACAGACAGACTTCATCAAACGTTTAGTATTTGCTGTATTGAAAGCTTGCACATACATAAGGAGTATCATATATGATGCATATTGCGTGATATGCCGTGAATGATGACATCTGATAATCAAAGGCTAGATATTTACCATGTATAAGGAAGACAATGCGCCAGAAATTTGATGGTAATTTTTGGTGTGGTACTTTTTTCAGTTTAGTAAAAAGAACCTTAATCCATGACAAGAAATTATAAAAATTACTTCAGCCGTTCGCAATTTTAGCAATAAATTTGCGCTGCTCGTCAGTTGTGGCACCTCAAGCAACAACAAAAAGCAAATCAACCAATTAGCACCTGCAGAAATGATGTTATTGAGGTCAAACGGAGAATGAAGGGTGATCTATACGAAAATGGTATTTAACCATATCACAAATCTAGGAATGACGAGACCTGTGAATACAATCTGACTTACTTGGATTAACATTGTTTACTTTCTTTACATCTCCTCATGGGAACAACATAGGAACAATCATTGAAAGCTCATTAGTAGTTCTCTGAGAAATTAGTGACTCATCATTAAAAGAAAATATTTTCCAAACAGTAGCTCACTTGCTTTCAAATAGACTTTGTTGCAATGAAATTTTACTTTTAAAGTAAATGCTTCATAACAGATTCTCAACGCAAAGACGAAAAGTCTCTTCTAATTATATTCATCGAAAATAATCAATTTTCACAATTAACGGGCGTCACCGTATTGAGGCATCGCCGTCGGCTTTACATTTCTTGGAGTTCCATTTTATCTTCTCCTAATGATAGAACGAAAGCCGATTTCGTCTTTTTATTCCAACCCATTTAATCTTTGAAAGTCAAATGACTTTCAAGACATCTTAATTTTATCGTGAAATTCACCTGTACGAAATCATACCCTACGTTAAATTGAATATCCTTAAGGCTTGCATTATCTTTTATAACGAAGTACAAATTATATGTTAGATTTTTTCTTGAAGCCACAGACCAGATTTTAACAGCATCTAATATATCCTACATTCATTGAGAGCATATTAAGCAGATTAAGCAGTAAATGGTGTTTCGAGCTGAAGACTCAACTGTCGATATAATTAATCTCAGTGTATAGGAAAAAGATTAGAAAATTAAGCAAAAAATCATAGTCGCCCGGTTCGACCCGAGGTAATTATTAGGGTTGGGCAGAAAATGGAGGATATATGTATTAACATTTCAAGGCTAGAGAATAAATAGTCAGCATGAAATATAGTCGCAACTGAAGTGTTCTGAGTATTATTCATGCTTATAGAGGGATTAAATGCGGCAACATTTAATTAATAGAATTCTTCAGAAGTAGGTCTACTCGCATATTTAAAATAAAGCATCAAACAGCATTGTAAGCTTTTCATCAAAATGGTCAGAAAAAGTACAGTAAAATTTCCATCACTGAGAAAGAGTGCGAGGGTTGTCGAACTTCGATTCTCTGTATGAAATAATTGACATAATTACTTCGTAAATCTCTTGACAAAGCAACGGCGTCAATGTGATTTATCACCATGGCACTATACAGAGTGATTTTTGGCGCATTTTTATAAATTATTATTGAGGCTATAGTTCTCATGCTTTTATACTTTAGTGATCAAAAGTCGTCGTATACTGAGTTGCAATATCATTTAAAACTCTACAAAAGGTATTCCACATGACCTCTATCACAGCGTATGCAAGGATACCAAAGCTTGATAAATGATTGATAGGCACGAGAAACAACATCTATGGTTATGTTGTCCAATAGAAAGATCAGTTTCTGTCTCAATTCGTTCAAAGTTTTTAGACGGGTTTTTGTTTTGTAGAGATCATTTCGTATTTGACCCCATAGCCAAATATCCAACACTGACAAGCCTGGACTTCTTGGAGGCCAGGAAATAGGCCCACCCCGACCAATGCAGTGATATTCTAATTTCGAATTGAGGAGTTGTCACACTTCAAGTGCACAATGTGGTGGTGCTCCGTCCTATTGATACCACCGAGTTCGATTTTGTCGCTGTGTCATAATTGGCAGCACTTTGCTCAACAGGATGTCTCTGTACTGTTTTGCATTTACTGTTCCTTCCATCAATTAGTAAGTAATCCCATCGTGAGGTGAGACCATGGCCCAACAGACTATGGAGGGTGACCGCATCGGTCTCTCATCAATCAAATGAGGGTCTATGCGAGCATACACGAAACGGTTGTGTCGGTTGACACTCCCATTCAGATGGAATGTTGCCTCATCACTGAAATTGATATTCCAGATAAAATTAGGATCCTGGATGTGGCGATCAATCATCAAGCGACAAAATTGAAGTCGATTAGGATTATCTTCTGGCTTCAATTCTTGTACAACCGTATGCTTCCACTGTTTGATGCACTCTCCCTTGAGCACTTTGGTCACGGATGACAGAGCAAGCCCGACTTCTTGTGCAACCAACCTTTCTTTTGTTCGAATTACTTGCTTGAATCATCTTCGAATGCTGCAATGATCGCTGCCCTCCTGTTAACCGAACGTCTCCGCGCACTGTAATCACCTTTTCATTTCTTCGAAGCAATCGAGAGGGTTCCTATAAATCTCCTTTTCAGATTTGGAGGGGTTCCTTGTCGAACTGTTCACTAAACAGACGCCTAGCATTCTCACAGTCATATGTTACTGCAGATGCTACTACAGACGCCATCTGCTCGTTTGTAAAATCTCGATACTCCATATAGTGAGATCGATTCATAAAAAACAGTATTGGCAAACTTTCAACAAGGGTGTACATGGGTTTGTTTCATATCATTAATTTTCCCATATCGAGGAAATCAATGCTGTGCATATGAAATCTATATACACATATATACACATCTATATAGCACATAATTCGAATGACTTAGTGCAAAACGCTGTTGTATATGTATCAAAACTGTGACAAAAATCCGCCAGAAGATCGCAAACAGACTTTTGAATCCTATAATCAACTTCGAGTTTGGTCCGTATAGCACGGTACCGAGATATTGGGAAGTATTCAGATGTCATCTAAACAGGATGGTGCTATTCACTTTGACAATGAGACAACGCATAATGCTGAAAATATCATTTTTGAAAATAGATGCCATCAAAAGTTTCAAAATTTGATGATATTCCATTCCATACTGAAAATTGCATAAACAAATTGGACAGACGAGGTTTTTTATTTGAAATATCAGAATGCAATCAATGAAAGGTATTCAGTACAGTGTACATTACAGTCGCGCAAACTTTTGGAAATTCTATTGCTCCTATTTAATATACATAGGCCTATGTACGATGATTTTTTGTCAGAGAGATCAATTTGAAAGCAAAAGTACATGTAATTGCGACTAGGTCAAAACAAATTGCTTTCATATCAATGAACTAATTGATGAACTCGTGCTTTAAATAATGAAAATGATCGGATTTTGATATCAGAAGAAATTCAATGATTCAATATTTGAGACGACTGGCCAGTATGCATGCAATACAGTATCGACTTCTAGTATGTCTGTTAAGTAAGATCAAGTGAAGTCAAAGTGAAGTGAAAAAGCGCAAAATCACAAATTATTGTACGCAGGTATATGCTAACCAGACACCTACATGTATCTTAAACAGAAATTGAGTTTCCTCAAAATACTTAACAATAACTGCAAAACTTACGACAAATTTGAATAACACGATAGTTACTGCAATTTAATGTCAGAAAGACATACACGTCATTTGATAGACTAAAATTTTGAAATTAATGTCGCTCTACCTATCGCCAGATGAATAACTTGTAGTGCACCATCTTCAATGGCAAATGCATGAGCTGAAAGCAACCTGATTCATGTCAGCTTTCAACATTGTTTATGGTAAATAGGTTCAATGGTGAATTTTGATAGAGTGTGCCTTTTATATATGAATATATGACGAGACCCTGAGCAGAGCCCGAGAGCTCTGAGAATGAAACATGAATTATTTAATTAATTGTAAAAGTCTATATAGTTCGGATGACGCATTATCTACATCTGAGCTCCTGATTTTCTTCAATAGTGTATACTACACTGATGCTGGCCAAAAAAGCCACAGACGTTTGTAGTTCCTGTAGTTACTAAAATCAATTATTGTTCTCCCTTCTTGAAGACGCAGTATATGGAGGGAGTTGTTTATTTATTTATTATTAACTTATCTATTTAACACACAATAAAGGTAGAAAGTTGATAAAGTTAAATTGTTGATACAATAGTTGAAAAGGGTGACAGGAAGAAAATATCATTGATTTGCATGTGGCCCCTTTCTGTAAATTTTCACAACTTTCAGATAAGTTTCTTTCAATGTCTGAATCATCTTTTAAAATGACGCATCACAAATGAGTTGCGATGTATCACAACTTTTAAGATACTAGAAGCCAGGTCAAACTTTGGATTAGATTTAGCAAATCCGTTTTATCTGAATAAAGCGGTGTTATGCACAAAACCACCGCAAGCATTTAATCTCGTTTTAACTGCAATTTCGACACTCGATCATGATACTACGATTTGATGAAACTGTCCGGCACATATAAACGGCTTTGTCAAAGCTAAAACTTGTTGATTTCAAAGATAGGATTTAATAGTGTCCAAAGATTTCGATTGAACAATATTCGATATAGAGATCGGATTTATCGAATATTGTGAACATAATCACAATTCATGCTGCAGCTAACAAGTTCGCAGACATGTTTACTCGTGCTTCTGACCTCTCTCTTCGATTTAGGCTATCTCAAATTGATTTACATGACGTGAAGTTGTCAATGCCAATCACCTGTGATCGTTTAACAAATCCGCATTGATGAAGTTCTTGCTTTGATAAAACCAAAGTGATCAAAAGATCTCTTTAACAAAACCAATTATGCTATTAGAACAGTCAAGGTCAAAAATGGTTTTACATGAAACAGTTTAAAAATGGTTTTGTCTAAGAAAACGGACGTTTTATTAAATCCGTTCTGATTAATCTAAATCTACATGAGGTGAAACATATAAGTCTACAGTAATCCGCTTTAATATTTCTGCGATTTGACAACACGGCTTTATCAAAACGGGCTTGTTGAAACTGATTTGTCAAATCTAATTGAAAGTTTGACCTAAACTTAACATAGAGTGCCCTGGATGTGGCAATATTCATTTTAAACCATCCATTAACATTCTGCAAGTTTCTTCACATGTGACGATACGGTAGCTTGAGAGAAGATGCATCGATTAATTAGTGAGCTAGATCAGGGACTACTAAGATATCTATATATATAGCTATATAGATATCTTAGTAGTCCCTGGCTAGATGAACGATTTCAACGTGATGAATGTAATGAGAAGACGATCACAATGCATAACAATGTTGTCTGCAAACAGATCATTGATCTGCATTCAGTAATATGAGATCAGTAATCATGACATAAGATCGATTAGTGAGTTATTTTTAACTCGGTGCAACGGATATTGGAAGATTTTCTTGTAAATGAGGTTACCCTATGAATAGGAACACTGCAACCGTGCTAAAATCAAGTTTCAAGAACTTTAGAGCTTTGGAATTTGCTACTGCTATGACCATTGTTGCCAATTTAAGAATCACGTTTCATAAACAAAACGCACGCAAAATTGTCACTTCAACACGGTGATTATCATGAAGCTTCGAATACTTTCAACATTCCTTATTCAGAAGAGTATTTCTGCAGGCGAGCTCAATACTGAGTGCGATGAGAAAATTGGAAAGATATCTTACTTGAGTCGACATCTGTCACATTTCTACATAACTCTCATCGAAGAAATTGTCTTAAATGATGAGAGCTCATAATAGAAAGATGTCGATGAGTAAAAAACTTTCATTTTGGATTTAAAGAAAATTTCACCTATGTCTGTTCTGTTCATGTCACAAGTTTATGTATCGACGCTTTAAAAGTTGTTTTTCAATCTTCAAAAAGTAAGAATCGCTACAAATGTTACGGAGAATGAGAGTGAAGAGCCAGCCTGACATTGTTCAAACCTTTATTAAACTCGAAATATCTTTTTTCATAAAATTGAGTGTTTCAACAATACAGGAGAAGCCATGTGATAAACGCCACATACCAGTTTTCTCGACAGGGTAACGTGGAAGTCACAAGGAAGGCTAAACTACAGTGCGCGACAGCAAGTTTTAAACTTGGCATAAATCTACGGACACGTACATTTTTCAACACCTACTAAATTTTTTTTCTATTAAGAAATGTCAACAAATTCATAATCATCTTGAAGAGAATTTTCGGATCTATCATTTGAATGTTGTTAAATTAATTGTTTTTGAAATTGGTGGTTCCTAGAGGCCCATAAACCCGAAAGCACCAAATTTTCTTTGACTTGTTTTGACAAGCACATAAATCAATTTGAAACATTCTCCTTGTGATATTCAAAACCGTCACAAAATTGGCTTTCAGAAAATATATAGTTTGACAATGTTTTCTCGAAGTTTATAGGCAATATTTTGAAAGTAGTATAGATAGAAAATGTGGCGATTTTTTCATTTTCAGAATGTGTTGCGATAATGACAGAAATAGCGCTGTTAACTAACTGGTGACATTTATTTACCTTAAAACTAGTGTTTTCTGCTTTTGTTGGGTAAAGTTAAGGTCCTTCGAAGAAATATTCTGAAAATGAAAAATCGCCACATTTTCTACGCTTAGGATCCTTTGTACACTAGAGTAGTTTTTGCAGAAGAATCTGATTCCTCATTAAATTAGAAATCCCAATCATCGGTTTCATAACTTCTGTTTGACTAATTGGTATGAAAATGTCACACCATGGGTGTAATAAATTTAGTTTTCCTGTCGTGTATTTCAATTATTGTTGCATGGAGACAATGATAAATTCTACTATCATAGATATAAAGACTCAATGACAAACTGATGACCATAGAGTAAGTACAAATAGGTAGAGTGTCGACTCAAAAAAGTATCTGTATACAGTGAAAATTTTTATATGAAAAGATTCAGTTTTTTGCGGAGATTAAGTTCCTGTGGTCGAAAAAATTATTTGAGCAATTTTTAAAAAGCTTAAATTTTGCTAATACTACCGACATGACATCTCTTTATGAGTAGTATGAAGCAAGTTGGACATCAAAAGGAATGCTTAAAGGAAGCTTAAATTTTGCTAATACTACCGACATGACATCTCTTTATGAGTAGTGTGAAGCAAGTTGGACATCAAAAGGAATGAATATTTGCTAAAGCATAGTAGCTAATCGGAAATTAAGCTGATGACCAAGGAAATCTAACGAACGGCATTAAAATGGAAGTATTCATGAAAAAGTCGAGATCTTATTGTGCTTTCTTGGCTAACGGATGCATTTTTGCACCAGAAGGGAAAATATGGATGAATAAATTGTGATTATGTAAAATTCGATTCTGTTTATGCTTCAGCCATACAAATGACAATCTATGGATGAAGGACTAGAATGGGTATGCACATTGAAAACAATATCACGACGTCGACATGCATTGTCATGGCAGCATAACCTAGCCAATGACGGCATTCATTGGATGACAGTGGTCAGGCACTGATTTAATTTCACTTTCAGTTGTACTCACAGACGTATATTCATTTGCGTGTGGGTTGGTCTCGAGCCGACACAATCCTATCCCAGCCATTACATGCAATGACAGCAATCGTTGGAAATTGACATAGATATATTCGTCTTTCCTTGACTTGCGTGATTGGACAAGCGCGCGCATAGCAGAAGAAGTTCTTATCAGTGAAGCGAGCACACGACCTTCAGCAGACGGTTTGCAGACAGACCTGTCAGATGAAAAGTACATATCTTAGTCTCAATTTTAATAGGTTTGGAAGAAAGTCAAGTTCTTTATTATTATCTTATTGCAAAATTATCCAAATCGTACAAAAAATCAATGTCTTTCGGCTATTTACACCATAACCATTATCAAGAAAAGATTGAGATAGGCAAAGATCATGGTTTATGTTATTATACCATGATATTTCCTTGTCTCAACCTCTTCTTGATAATAGCAATGGTGTAAATAGCCGAAATATAATGACTTTTTGAACGATTTAGATAATTCAACAATAAGATAGTAATCAAAAGCTTCACTTTCTTGCAAACCTGTTTTCAATTATACACTACAGTCAAGGCACGCTTTCTCAATTTTTCTTAGCTATAAGTTCGTCACCGTTCGACGCCTTACGATCTCAATTTGCTGACTGTGTACGTTTAATGCGGTGTCAATGTTCTAGTTCGTCAGAATTCAGGCTTGAATTTGCATCACGTTCAATGGAAAATTGATCTTCTTGCCCCTCAAGACTAGTTTTGGCCGTGACCATCAGTATAGAGGAATGTCATCTCTAGACACAAACATGCAGAAAAGACAATTTATCTCTGTGGCTGTACTATTCACGGATACTGTTCACAGCCCCAAATGCTGTCATGTCGCTTCAAATATACATTCTTGTATGAAAGTATGACAGGTCCAGGAAAATGAACCTCCTTTAGATATACACTGTAAATCGCTCGATACGAATCACATGCGAAGGATGCAAAAATATTTTCTTGACATATTTTTGTATGTATTTGCATGCTTTCGTATGATTTAAGGCCTTTTATCAATAAAGATCACACTAATGTTGCATGGTGCGTACTACTGTTTTGTAGGTAGTGAGATAATGACATTCAAGAGTCAAATTTACAATGCTGAATTCGATTTTAATACACGTAAGTCTAAGGCACTTCATAAATAGTCAATAAGTATTCAAACATCAACCATTATGCATTACGTAATTTTGAAATCAGGCACATTATCAGTCCGAAATAGAAACGTATTATAATTCATGAACGCAAAAATAGCTATGTTTGAGATATATACAGTAAGTCAACATGGTTGCACAAAAGACATCTTGGTTTATTGAAATGATGTTAATCAACTTTGTTAAGTAGAGCTGACCAAGAGTCCTGTAAATGTTGCTAGGCAAGCAGCAACGATGACATACAGCATAATTTTCACAATAAATCTAATCTTGCTAAATACCACACTATCAAAAGATCAAAAGAAATATTCACAACTGATATTACTGAAAAAAGTTATTTGAGTGCAGTATATAATATATACAATTTTCTGCTAGGTGACTTAAAGCTCTACATGCGAGAGACGTACGAATGAGGACGAATTTGCATAGGGACTCGTACATAAAGCATGCCAACAACTCATATTTCATCGCAAAACAGCCAATCACAGATAGAATAGTTCGTATCGCTACATACAATCACATACGAAAGTAAGTGAGCTTTCGTATGAAAAACATTCCAGATCTCTGTAAACTTACGAGAATCTCGTATCAAATGTTAGTTTCAAATTGTATGTGAATTTGGTATATGTTTGTATGTAATTTTCGTATCCAGCGATTTACAGTGTAGTAACATATATTTCTATAGGTGCCTAACCGAGCAGCTGAAATTTCCATCAGCAAACAGCTGTTGTCTATTCTACTAGTCTCACTAACCCAAACAAAACAAAAAGTTGGATATCTGTGGTTCTTTGGTTCATTCTTTCCTGCGCTATTCGAGTGAATGAATACACTTCAAATTTACAGATTTGAAAGAGCTTTCAATGAGAATGACATGGACTTCAAAAAGCGTATGCTTCACCAGTCGATGCAAAAATGTTACAAATTAGCTATCACAAGCTTCAATTAGGTGACTGAAAACAACTTTCTTCTTGAAAAGTAAAATGCGCAGCTCAAGAGAGATTTTATTGCCTTTCAAAGGCAAACTTTTATTATTCAATTCAAATTAATGACTTCTTGTGATCAGGAAAGTCTTTCATCTGTTAAGACACTGATGGAATTGCGAATGAAAATTGTAATCATGCTCAGATAACTCAAACTTTCTCATAGTAATTAAAACCGTTCACGATTTCCCAACAGCCTTCCGTCTTCCAAAAGTGAAATCTGTCAGAAAGTTAGAAACGGAGACTTAACATCATTGACATTGGTGTTTGCGAAAAATTAAAACAAGATGGAGAAAAAGTTTATTAAAGTAGATTTATGAATTTCTGAGTCTTTTTCCACCAAAGGATTCACTGAAGATCTTTTCACAATAACAAGGTTGTCTTTTATCTTCGGTAAGAAGCTGAACGATGGATGGAGTGCATTATACAGCCCTTAATCGGCGTCCGTTGCGATTATTTGCTATGCAATGAACCACTTCTTCTACTTGACTAGAAAGGAAGCAAATTTCGTGTTGGTGCCACTTTGTATTCAAACGCATAGAAGAGAAAACTATGTTGTCTCAGCGATAGTGCTTGTGTATATCGATGAATTGTACTCTGTAGTTTTATCTATCGACGGTTAACCCATGCTTGTTCAATACTGTTTCATCTCATCGCAGAAAACAGACGAAGCCATGAGACGACAACATAATTTTCTCTTTTGTGCGTTCATAGAAAGGAGAGATTGGAACATGTAACGTTAAATGGCACCATCTGCTGACATAATACCATGGCAATCGAACAATGAGCATCCAGTTCGACATTAAACACGCCAAATTGCGGGAAGTTTCAGTGACTGTTATCAACTGGATCACACAGCAGAGAGTTACAGACGATGTCAAGTTCTACAGAGAAGTTTGTGAACGTTATTTTGTGCGCCAGCTAACTTTTTTTAATAATTATCGAAATGACCAACAATTTGTGCAATAATCTGGATTCTTCGAATCTCAAGTAATCGTGGCGATCGGAGCATTTTGAAGAAATTCACAGCAATCCGCAAGCGACGCTCGACTGTCTCTGTAAGGCATCAATCATCTCTTTTTGCCCTCCTAGTAAGTTGCTGCATGTGCCATCGTTTTGAAACAGTTTTCACTTCTAGCAAAGTGACACGCTTAAACAATCTAACTGTGTGCCATGAACTGTCACATTTCACGAGTGTACCATTACTATTCGCAAATAATCGAAATAATAACGACATCGTCCTTTGACGTCGAATTTCCTAAGTAGACCTACCTTACCCACGTGAATTCATTGATGCAGTTTCACTTACTAATAAATCTGCGAACACATCACTGTGACGTAATCATGTGACGTGATGTTGTCTGTTGTCGGGAATGCCGGGTTTCATCAGTCACTTACTTGTTTTTATTTTGAATATCTCATCCTGCAATAAAAAGTACAGAGAGAAGAATAATATGTTTTAACATGGCGTGATGGTCAAATAAGCTTGAGAAGATTTTTCCAATCAAATTCGATTAATCAACAGAAAGGACATGTGAATAAGACCGTTCTAGATTACAACAAAAAAAATACATTCCATTAAGTTGCATTTTTGACAAAAAGAGATGACCGATCAGGTACAATTTCCCAAAGTATCTGAGCGTAGTTTGTGCATGATGGAGCGAGCGCAAAAGTCCAAATGAATCATTATGAACGCCAGAAAAGTAGAAAGCACAATATTCATCCGCACTGACCATGGTGTTCGCACTTGCGCGAAACATCTCATCTGTTGAAGAGGATTAATATAGGAATGGGCAACCGAAATATTATCCATTTTGCTCATGTTTCTATAAAGGTATCTCTTTCATGCGCATGTTGAATAGTTTTTTTTCAGTGAAACTTAATCCATGTCTTGAAATATGATGGATCTATTTGATATGTATGATTTCCAAAATTTCATATATGGATTATCATTGATTCAAGCCCATGAATTTTCATAGCCATCTGTGGTACCGCTATAATCCCATCATGACAGTCATATGATCCTATGATTTCGTCGATGTCATTTCGCCCAACTTAAAAGAGATCATCGACCGAGTTCAGTTTAGAACCAAATAGAATAGGCCAGCCCGACCTTGATCTTACAGGTTTTGATTATTTGTCAAATTCGTTTGATAGAAGTGCAAATACAAAAGCGTGACATCAGTACTTCTTCAGATTTCTTCAAAAGAATTTATTTATGTATGTCTTCTGAAGATACGTTCCGTCTGACTCTTCAGATAAAATATTCTCCTCAAAATCACCCAAGGCATGCAACTTGATAAATACAACTGGTGATTCGCATCGATTGATGTCTGAAAATTCGTTTTGTACTTAAACGACACTGCAAAATATTCTTAGTCAAACCATCATTCCAGACTTGTTTTTATTTCTAACTGATGATTATTCGTTCTTCAGAACATATCGATTAGCACTTTCGTCTTGTGTTACTGTTGTAATTCCCTCAAGGATTTCCGTTTCACTTCACAAAATGACTCTTTGGCATCATCTCAATGCAATATGAAGCGGAAATTTGATCAGGCTTTAGACTTTGACGAGAGCAAGACCTCTAGTCATGGCGTTTCTATCAAGATTTTGAAACCGTATCTGATTCAAAGTCGATTAAGCGTTATATGAATGAAAAGTTTAAATTCATGTTAAGTGTCGCGCTTGATAAATATTACGTAATGACAGTTGAGGATTAATATTCTTCTTCGACTATAAGTTTCACAAAAATGCCGGATCACATATAAATCATTCAACCGACAGCAAAATGAGCTGGATTAAAGATTCATCTCGTGTGAATGATTTTTTCGAGTGAATATGATAAGAGAGGGAACCGGGCCATGCTAGTCAAAGCAAAGCTGGTCTGCTAGGTATCGGTTTCGGTCTCAGTGCAAGTTCTCATTTTTTTAGCCGGATCCGACCATGATTCTCAACCTGAAAAACTTCTGACAGCCCACGGCGTGTTTTATTGAATTTTAAAACCCCTTTTTAATGCAGCTGTAAATTGTGATTGAGTGATTAATTATCATATTGAAGATTCTCTCAAGATGCCTTTGTGTCTAGAATTTAGGTTTATGAGTACTGGCTAGCTCATGCGAGCGCGCATTTACTCATTATACCGCAAATGTGACTCCCAACAGAAAAGGAAATTTTCACATTATCAGTGACTTGACCAGCCGATAAAAGACTGAAAATTATGGCATATGTCGCAGAAATTATTTCTCATGAAGTTTTCTGCACAAAACGCACTGGTCGTCAAATCCATTGAAGGAATCATTCTTAGGGAGAAGTATGCGTGTGTGTCAGGGAAACTTTTGTCTAAACCATCAACATCTGAACTAGCATTCGTCATGATAGACACAAGGCCTACAAGCAAGACAAATTGAACACCCAATTACGAGCATGCATCAACGAAATAGAAATATCACGTTTAAGACGGCAATGACAATCCTCTTGAAAATCGGCAGGCCTAGGTAAGCCCAGCCGTATTTCCAGGTCCTGATTCCTACTCTGAATATGATAAGTTGCATGATGTGAATTGCTGAAGCTCATGCCACAATTGCTTGTGACGCCGCAATTTCTCACTTTGTCCATTCTTCGAAGGATGAGTTCGTGCGTATAGTTTGTAAGTCAATTTGAGTTATGATTTAACATTTAGGCGGAATATGCTTTGACCTTTGGTGACATATGCCATTAAGTAAGAAGTCAAAATCGTAAAGGAGTCGTAACCACAACCAACAACACATGTACGTACATAATACTATAGGCTACCTACATTGTAGGCTAGTATTAGGTACGATATGAGATAATCAGCGAAATAAAAATGAGCCGAGGCGTTTCAAAATTCATGCGGCTTGGTTACAGAAGACCCGAGCGAAAATGCGACAGGGGCCTATATCGCACCCGCTCGGCATGGATAGAGATAAGAAACAACAATTCATTAACAACATCAATTCATGGCATCAAGAGTCAAATAGTAACTCTTCTTCGCTTAGAATATCATCGAAGAGCCTCTCTGCAGTTTGGAACAACCAATATTATTATTAAAGTAATTCATCAGCGAATCTACAAGAAATGGTAGCATTGCAGAACGTTGCTGTCAATTTTGTAATCAAGACGTCGTCACATGGAAAATTTATTAGATGCTTCAAGAGATACATTGAAGTTATTCGTAAGAAAATTTGTCAATCCTTGACAGCCTTGAGTTTTCAATACGATCCCATGAAGGCTTTAGCACAGGAAGTTTGACTAATGACGGCAATAAATTGAAATAGCCTGTCTTTTAAAATTAGAATGTAGAAGAAGCAAGTATATGTACACGTATTAGAAATCCTCAAGGGCGTCCTGACAAAATTAATTTAAAATATAAAATTGTTTCTCTTTTGAAGATATTTTTGATGACCATGACAACGTCGCATCTCCACCATGATTAACATGCGAAGTAATTGAGCTACATGTACATCCAGTAATTATAGGTACCTGATATCTATGATGTCAAAGCTCAATGCATGTTTATTGCGTAGTAGTTCTATTTTTATTGAAAATTAATTTCGTTTGCTACATGTCTATTTTTCTTAAAATAATAATCACAACAATGATGCACTGACTTTTTTTCACGTTCGTTTGTTTCAAACCGATCTTATTTCCTGTCTCAATTACTTCGCATGTTTAACATGACAGAGATATGATGTGGCCATAGTCATCGAACTCATAGTCAAGAAGAATAAATTTTGTATTTATGATTATTAGTTTTGTACATACTCGTTTTATTCTGCAAAGTTTCTTAATAATATAACGACCGTGTCATTACGTATCAATCTACATCATAAGTTTTAAGTGACATTTTAAGCAATTCTGCGTCACGAGCAGCAAAACCCGTTCTTTGTAAATCCCAAGGAAGTTTTTTGGGACAGTTATCTAGAATTTATATCTTTAAATTCAGTCTGAAAAACATCTACAATAAAACAAATTAAATCAACACCATCAATTTTGCTAGCTGAAGTTTTTAATGTACCGAACAATTTCATAGCGAATAAACCCCGAAAAATAAAGTTTGTAAAGCACAATCGATTAATAATAATCAATCGATTTGTGTTAAAGGCTATGAAGTCAATGCTACGTCATTAGACTATTATAAAGAAATATTCATGAGTACAATAACGCACCGGTTGTCATACGGAATTATCAAATAAAGGCTACAATGTAAATTATTGCAATACTAATGACCAAATTATACCAGTTAGAATATCAAAGATACGGATGAAATTCTCTGCTATCAGACTTGGCATGCCTGTGACTTCAATCAATTGTGGAAAAGTTTGAACCACTGACATTGGAGAGAAATATGATAAAACCAACCACACCTATCATAAGAGCGGAAAGCCGACTACTATTCAATGAGAACAATAGAAAACTATTCCATGTAAGCGATCATGTGTGAGCAAATGATATGTTCGGCACCAAAACAACACAGGCTTGATTACAGCGACTGAATACCACTGGCGGTTGTGTGTTTCAAACTCCGGATGTGGAATCAGCTGACTTTACATGCCCTCAGGAATGGTTTCCTCCGAAAATGATTGCGTGGTGATCTTACCATGAAAATGTCACTGTCTCCAACCTCACTGATTTAAAATATCTCATGTTAAATGAGGTCCATTAGACTAAATGGTGATAACACATAGTGAAATTTAGGATGCTAATGAAAAATCATAAAATACTCATGAAACCAATTGACCTGAATTGAAGTTTGTTTCATTTATTTCTAGGGTTTAAGGTAATATCCCGCCTTCTATGTAGGTCCATTCACTCATTACGATATGACAGTCAAATCTCAAAATTTGATATCGATGGGTTAGCCCCAATTACAGTTGCAACTTGCAAGTTGAACATAATTTGCGCAGCTCAGATTTAATTCATGACATCGCGCACGGTTAGTTTGCCAGAATAGTCTGGGAGCTACTGACGCTTTCTTTCTAAATTCGCGCACAAATTGCCTAATAGCATGCATTTGTAGATCTTGAAACGCTGAATACAAAAATTCTTAAGTGTCATAGCCAGTCGCTTTGGATTCAAGGAATATCTATGGTTTATGAAACACTTGACAATTTCGTCCATTTTCTTTTGCAGAAAAGAAACTATTTATCAGCAAATTTCATGTTTTGACTTAATTTTGGCGATTTTACTCATTTTGAAGAGGCTCTCAAACATCAAATTAATCATGTGACTCACTTCAACTTTTATATCGAAGTTGATGTTCTGAACTCAATCATGTTTCAAATTTCATGGCATTCTGATAAAGTTTCTTTTCTGCAAAGGAAAATGTACGAAATTGTCAAGTGTTTCACAATCCATAGATATTTCTTAAATTTTACCATTGGATTCCAATAGGAATCCTTTAACCTTAAGAAGGATGTGACACTTAAGAATTTGATTTTTGTATTCAGCGTTTCAAGATCTACAAATCCATGCTATTAAGCCCTTTGTGTGAGAATTTAGGAAGAAAGTGTCAGTAGCTCCCGTCCTAGAAGTGCAGTAATCGGAATGAATCGCTGTGGACGAAGCTTCACAACTGTTGCCAAAGAATTGAAATTTGCAAGGGTCGTTGTATATAGGTGATGATGTCGTTAAAAAGCAGAAGGCAATGTGGAAAAGAAAGGAACGGGTAGACGAAAGGTTAGCTTAGTTTTAGTTAGCTGCCAAGAGGAAGATTACTGTCTGTCCAAAGACCAATTGTGCCCTGGAAGGTTGTTGAGAACGTAAACTGCAGCATCAGAGCTGTAGACTGAGAGAAGATGGTGCACAATCTGGACGGCAGCTGTTAGAACTTCGTAAAGAGTTTGAGCAACGAAGGAGACGAGTTGGAATGATCTACAGTGGCAGAAAGTCATGTGGACGGAACTCAGTTTAACTCTTGATTTCAATGATGGTCGCGTTCATGTCCATCGTCTTCCACGTGAACGCTTTGTTCCATGTACTGATTAAGAGCACGACAGATATGGTGATGGGAGGGTAATGCTGTGGGGACTGGGGAGGCATTTAGTGAGGTCGAATAATGACGGCAGGCGTCACGACAGATTTCTTAAAGAAGTTCTGTTGCCCGTTGTTGCCGGTTTCAATTATTTTGTCAATGAGTATATATTCGTTCACATTTATAGAAGCACACATGCATATCTGTGTACATACATCAATGAAGCCAAATACCTCAGTAATATGAAATGTAAAAGATATCGCAGTGAGTGTATGATTTAAAGAGTTTGAATGCAAAGCGCCAAATTTGAAAAAATAGGCGATACACCTCAGAAACAATCTAAAAGGGGAGAAGGATGTTATGGTGAAATAGCTCAGATGGTAGTATTTTACATTATAAACAGCATTTACTTAAATATTCAGCTTGGATGCATAACGTGATAACCGCCACTTTGATGTTCAGATGCAAGTGCGCTATACGTCATGCTATTGTGCATAACGGAGTAAGCGCCAATGTGCTCATAAAAGGTGCACCAAAAGCAACATGATATTTTCTTTTTCGTGTCACTGAACTGACGTCATCTTCCTCCACTTGCTTCGATGATGCGGTAACTTATATCTCTCATAAGCTGTTCAATGACTACGAGTCGAAAAGCTGCTCGTCCGTTTGATAACATCGACGCAGCAAAAAATCGCGGCTTTCTCAAAGTGACCATTATGGTGCTTATCGCACTTATCATTCGAACTCCTTGTTTATTCATGGCTGTGATCAATGCAGACTAGACTAATAAAAGATTTCAGGGGATAGAGGGCTAGGAATATTGCTTTCCATGACTGCGGGAAGCCCAAAACGACGATCTTTGCGAATTACTATATATACGAGGCCTTTTGGACGTCACCGACGACCATCGTCAGGCACAGGAAAATGACAGAGTGACGTCCGAAAGGCCTCGTATATATAGTAATACGCAAAGATCGTCATTTTGGGCTTCCCGCAGTCATGGAAAACTAATAAAAGACATTGAATGTTGCTTTTTGAAAACACAATGCAAGCAGAATGATAAACAAATTCTATTTCCATTGAGTTTTCAAAACAAAGGCAGCGCTTGTTGATTGTCACTGGGTATAATAACTTGGAATACGTGACAGGAGTGTGTTGAAAGTAGGATTTGATGAATGCCCGCACTTTTCTACTTCATGTGCTAATTGCGCATCTTGAATTTACCCCGGGTATGGCTGTATGTCTAAATGAGTCTCTAATGGATGTCTAAATGCATGTCTAATGGAGTTGCATCGATGTTGAGCGATGTGAACTGTACACCTGCGAATGATTCCTGATGTTGAATGAATTGGTAGGAATTGACTGTTCCAAATTTTCAAGTGGGGATTTTCAAGTTCAATATCTTACAGTTCCATTTACATATTGAACTATAGCTCTTTTACAACATTTTGGGCGGGTTGATATAGATCATACTGTTTTTGATAATTCCCTTTCCAAACTCTCATTTACTACCACGTTTGGAGTTAAATTCAAATGAAGACGTGACTTGCATTTCACTTTTAAGCTAAAGTATTAATCGATCGCACTTATAATTTGCGCCATCAGAACAACATTAATATGAGCAATAGTTGCAGTGATAACTTAATCGATTGTGAAAACTCGATATATTGAGTTCTTACTGATTTACGCTGCTATACAAATGTTGTTTGAATTTAGAAATGTTATTCAATCGCTGTAACATGGAACATCGGATTGTTTTGATTTAATATCATTATGTTCGTTTTTCTAATGTGAACCCAGTGTCTATCTGAACGGCATCGTGTTGGCAGACCCTTTCAAAATACTTTTGCTATTTAAATATAGGCTATTGCAATAACTTGTATTTCAGCACCTTTGAGGCGCAGGTATACTATTGCTATAGTATTGTCTAGGAGATCAAATGTTTGTTCTGGGATATTAAAGTTCCATACCAGAGCTTAGCCTAGCGACCAAAATAGAACGAGATCACAATGAATATCGAGCCACCTGCCATACAAACTGAATGTATCATATATCCATATTAATGACATCATGAGACGTTCGTATTTCGGTATCCATCTGTGTTGTCAACATAATACCACTCCTTTGCGTATGCATGATACCCACAATGCTATTCCGCATACAGTTATTGTTTAGTTAGGAGACGACGCAGCTGTGAACACGGCTGTGGATTTAGCGATGTGATGACGTGTTGACCGGAATCTTCTCCATCAGTGGTTCCGAAAGTGGAGGGAATTTCGCCCTTGGGGAGGGGGAAGCTATTTATTTGGGGAGGAATATCAACGTTGCTGAGGTCAAAAAATCAAGCATGCCTATGCAAGTGTGACAACAATAATGGCAAACTTCTACTTTTTGACTCAGTTCGCTGATTATCTAGAGGAGTGTGTGTGCAGCGTTCATTTGAATTTCGAGTTGAACTGGCTCAGAGAAATCACCCATTTGCAGTATTTTTAATGAGAATCTGTGGACACTTGCGCACCTGTCTGTCCTTATTGAAGAGAGATACCAAATCTCGTTTGAACCTCCGACAATCCCCGCTCAAGATTATATGAAATCTGTTTATGAGCACCTGAACAAAAATGATGCATATTTCCTCATTGCCGAATGAGAGGAAAAACATGGTTTCACTCGTTTATCAGGAAAGTATGATGTAGGAAAAGAAAATTCAGGAAATTCATCCTGTTTAACATCATACTTATACAACAATTGCCGTAAGTGTTGATTTACTTGATGTATAGCGTGAGGAAACCGTCATGAAGCCACGGCATCGATTTTTTAACCATTCAGCGTCGGTTTCGATGATTTCTACTGTTCGACTTTGTATGTACGGGAAGTTTTACAACGTTTCACACGACTGAGCTTGTGAGCATTGTTGTCTAGTTTTTTAACGTGTTTGGAATGTTTTCTAATACATTGATGCTAAAACAAGGCACAAAAAAGTTTGATTAACACAGAGGCGTCTGAAGTTAGTTTAGAATATTCTTACCACGATGCGTTCTGTTGCCCCACAATCATTCCGCGATTGATGAGTTTGCTAGAGCGGAATATCCAGCAAATATTGCAAATAGTTTTGTTGGAATGGAATTCCAAGGAAATCTGTAGTCACGATGCATTTCCCGCAACGAAGGCTTTGTTGCAGCCAGGCCAAGAGGAGGTAGACAGAAAACGAACTGTGCTCAGGTTTCACCGTCAGCTGACACATACACCAATGAGCCGGGAACGACTTCTGGCGATCGTAAATGATTGGCATTGTGTACATATTGGACATGTAATTCGATCATGTTGTGACAACTCCCTGAAATAAACCGGTATCTGCTGCGATGCACATGTTAATCGTGGTCCATATGAGCTTTTTTGTTAACGCCATTGTAACAGTAACGATTGCTGCGCTGCCATAGGTAGAAATCCGAAAAACAAGTATGCCTATTAGCTATGAATTATTCCCAGAGGATGGTTCAAAACAATGTAAAGATATTTAGCAATACTGGCCTCTACCTAAATTACTAAAAGGTTTTGCTGCATCCTTATCCTGTCTGATTGATGTATTTCATCAGTCTTCAGTCCACAATACTGACTATCATCGAACGTTCTCCTCACTCTGGGCATCATCTTCTTCCGCTACTGTCAGTCAAAATTTCTTTCAACGCTCCATTCCGGGCGGCACAGTATCTGAGGACACCTGTAGCCACCGTTATGGCGGAATGGTGGCTTTCGGCGGTAGCGCAGCGCAATTACATGTAGTGAAATGATCCATTATCATAAGCAGTCTTGCTCAGAAGGTCAATAACAGGGATAAAAAGTGTGGCAACCACAGCGAGTTTCTGCAGGGAACGAGGCTGAAAATGAGGCATTCACTAGCTGTGCACACTATGGTTACCTTGTACAAATCTGCAATAATAACAATACATTCGCATGAATGGATACCATGATACATGGTTCTAGACTTAGGGCATTTTAAGTAATCATAGAAAACATAGAAGCATAGTAAAACTCAAAGTAAACCCATCGGATTTGCAAAAATTTTCTTTGATCCTGTCTGCAAGAAGGAATCAGGTAGAACTCGGCAGACGTGCAGATTAGCAGTAGCCATAGGGTTCACATCACTCTGAGAAAGTCTCATTTTCGGCCTCGATCCCTGCAGAATCTCGCTCTCTGACTGCCGAACTTATCTGGAAATCAGTCTCAATAGTGCAGCTGTCGCGCAAATATTATATGACATCCCGATTAAAATCTAAAGTGATCCTATGTCGAAGAGGAACGCAAAAGGAGGCGGTTACTTTTCAGTATTATTGACTAATAGAGTACATTGTAATACTATCAATTTGCTTACTAGTCCTATAACTCATGTAATAGTGTTGAAGCAGCAATGGGTAATCTTGATGTATGAAACGTGTATATTTTATCATTATAAGATAGTCTTATGAAGCTGTAAACACCGAGGACTGGAATAATCCAAGCAATTTCGATTATTCATTCCTTAAGGATTTTCTTTATCATTTAATGTCATTGATGGAAGTGTTTCCCTCGCTACCGATTGTTTGACCTTAACTGTCACTAGCAAAATTGTAATCGTAAAATTGTAACTAAAAAATTGTAATAGTATACATCTTTATGCTAAGAAAATCATACGAAGTCGAGGTGCCACCAAAAATGATGTATACCAAGTCTATGACGCCCTTCTTATAAATAGACTACTCTACGCGGTTCAGAGCTGGTGGGGATTCACCTCACAAGCTGATTAAGAACCGTATCACGAAGTTTGTAAAGCGCAGCATTCGACTTGGTTTCTACAAACCTGATGCAAATATTTTGAAAACGATTGAGAAATAGGATGATAACTAAGAAGATCATGAAAGCCAAGAACCATGTTCTTCACAAGTTCCTCCCAGACTTAAAAGACAGTGGACATAATCTTCGCCAGCGCTATCACAACTACCAGATTAAATCTTGTACAACAAATAACATAAGAAGCTTTTTCATGCGATGTTTGCATAAACTGTAGTTCAAATGCCTGACTTTAACATCTATTACTCTCATTTGCCTTATACCAATTTTTTATAATCAATTTTAACTTGTTAGTTTAAAACCAATGTGATTCTGTCATTTTGGAAATAAAACATAGTTATGATTATTATAGCACATCGTTTTTCCCCCCGCTTGGACATGTTGGTGGAGCAATTGTTGATGTTCATGGCTAATCCTAGTCATACAAGTCTCGATGGATAAGAAAAAAGCGTTCGTCTGGGTTTGTTCTGTTTCAAATCAATGTCAACCATAATCTGTTTTAATAATTTAAACAAAGCGTAGCATTCGAAGTTTAAACCCAAAGACGATGTAGAAAAATTGTAACGAGAATTTATTGTCAACATAAATTAAAGGATCTGTCGAGTAAATGCGATGTTAGAAAGAGTTACCTTAGGCAATTCTGCAGATTGACCTCAATGACAAAAATAGCATTCAATGATTGATAATGACATCTGCAAAAAAAGTTTGAATGTTCGGCGTTTTTCTTTCAATTACCGATGGCTTTAGAATATAATTCTAAAAAGAAAAATGTTGACTTCAATCACAAATTAAAATCTAGATACAAAATTTTGTCGCTTGTGAAGTTCGAATTCTGCGAAGCATTGTAGACGATTTTTTGTATCGTTGGGTTTCGTCAAAATGAGTTTCTGAAACAATGCGCTTGAAAAATCAATTTAACAGTCGAGTGAATCATTATTTAGTATTGCGATGCTTTTATGTTTCAAGCTTCTAATGAAAGTAAATGTTACCGCTTCATGCAATCTATTATTTCGTATTCTTGCATTTCAGACTTAGTAAAACAGGTCATCTGTAAGTACCGCATGCATGGAAACTATAGCGATAGGAGAATATCACTGAAATTATCATTTCTCAGCGATTCCTTATTATTTCATTATAAGGAAAAGAATTGGTTGGAATTACTTAACACATATTGGAAAGGTGAATAGGATTTGGCACCGTCACAAGTTTCTGCAGGAACGAGACAAAACTAGCACTTTTATAGAATGATGTTCACTCAATGACTATTGCGGAACCGTGAGGTTTCTCTCGCCCACAAACAGGGTCACAGAATTCACATTGAGAATTAGTACACAGAAATATGCATTTGTCTACATCACTATTTTAGAATGAGACGATACTGTTGATCATCGCTATTCTTCGAATGCTATTAGATGAATGTTCTTACATGAACCATCACACTCACTCATATCAATGTGTTTTCATTCATTGAGCATCTCATTATAGTCCGGCAGCCAGAACGAGTTTCTGCAGGGAACGAGGCCGAAGGTGAGACTTTCACAGAATAATGTACACCCCATGCCTACTACGAATCGGCACGTCTGCCGAGTTCTAGTGAGTTCCTCTTCTTGTCAGACAGGATCAAAGAAAAACACATGTAAATCCAATGGGACGCAGCTTGCAGTTTTTGGCTAAAATGAGATTTTGTGTGTTTTCTCTGATTAAACGAAAAGTACTTAACCCAGAGTTATAATTTTTGGTATGGAATGTCTTCAGGTCATTTCCTATGCTGTGCATGTGCTTTTATCATGCATCTAGTCGGTAATGTATGTGAGAATGCGGTTGAATGTGGATGAAGTAGCTCACAATGTTTGTGTTTGCCGACATTAAGAGGCTCGGCAAATCTAAATGTGTTTAGCTGTATAGACCGAGGTGCATGAACACGAAAGGAAATGACCTGAAGATATTCCATGCCAAAAATTGTGACTGTGGGCGTAATAGTTTTCGTTTAATCAGAGAAAACATACAAAATTTCATTTTAGCCAAAAACTGCAATCTGCGTCCCATTGGATTTACATGTGTTTTTCTTTGATCCTGTCTGACAAGAAGAGGAACTCACTAGAACTCGGCAGACGTGCCGATTCGTAGTAGGCATGGGGTGTACATTATTCTGTGAAAGTCTCACCTTCGGCCTCGTTCCCTGCAGAAACTCGTTCTGGCTGCCGGACTACTACACTTTGACAGTCTTGAGAATGTTTATTGATGTCTATTGATAGATGAGAATGTCTATTGATGTCTATTGATAGATAAGAATGTCTATTGATGCATGGTTTTTGACTGACAGTCTTCAAGGATAAAATATGATCTGAATTTATCATATCCGAAGAGCAGACTGTTTCTTTTGTAAGATCCGAATTGACAAATAATCGGAGCATTGACTGATCTTTCGTTATCTGTGCTTTCATTCTACGGGAATTTTATGATTAGAACCACGAAGAGCCAGACAGACGTGAAGCTATGCAATGGTTGCTGAGTGCACATCATTTTGTGAAATTGTCAAGCATCAAGTATGACATAACTTCCTGTAGAAAGTTGTTACGATGGTGGGACTAGATCTACTATTCAAAGCTCTCATTCTGCTCTGCGCTTATATCATATCAAGCTTGGGTAATTATCCATAAAGATGCCTATAAAAAGTAAACCGCGGTTTTGATACTTTTAATTCATCAATTTCTGATATTAACTTCAAGGTTTTACATTCATGTTCATTTTATACCTAGCCCCTACTAGGTTTGTTGTTCAGAATTAATATTTCAATGATTTTCAAAAAAGATTTCCAATATTCCAATGTGTGTAGCTTACTTAATCAACATAAAGAAAGCGCATGATTGACGAAGGCATAGTTTGCGCATGGATGCATTTAAATTACAGGAAATTAGTATACGACAGGCCGGGTGTCATTACGCCGGCCGCCGGCTCTGCTCCAGCCGACAAAACCCCGCCCGGTTCCAGCCCTGGCGACATGCAGCTACTAACAAGTGACCACTGTGTCACAATGCGAAATATGGCAGTTAAAATATGTTTCAAACAAGTTATTTCTGACTTGATCTTGTCTCTAAAAAAATTGTTAAGTATCTCCCTTTCATAAACAAAATATAATTCAAACTCAATAGATCTATCAGATTTACATGCAACTTTTAAGTTTAATATCATTTCTTTTCTCTAATTATTGCTACTACATGTACATTATACCGACAAAATGCGTCCTATTATCATCGACTTATCATTGCCAATAAAGTGCTTTATAAGCTCCATATAATTTGCTTATATAATTTATTACTTATATTGTATTTCAACCATGTTGTCAGATATATCATTTGTTGTATCAATCAGTCAATGAAATTATTATGTATTATTTGGACTATACAGCTTTTCACAACGATTTTGTTAGCATTTATAATCGCATTCAATATTAACAACTTCAACATTTTCTTTACATACAATTTTAGGTAGTATCTACTTGTATGTATAAATAAAGAGATATTTGTCATCTTTGACATTTTGTAAAAATGTGTTACCAGTATGATATGTGATATGCCCAAAGTGTCTTCCAATACCGACTCAATAGCCCCACTCACAATTCCGGGTGTGCAGCAGCTCTCCAAACCAGTGTTTCTCAAAAGGTGGGCCCCATGGGTTTTTAGACAAACTCCCCGAGAAAGGGGAAGGCTAGTGCTTGAATTAAGGTGCGCCGCAGTTTGTTTCAACTTGGTTTGAGTCAATCATTATATTCGGACATAAATGAACACATAAAACATCAACAAGTTCAAAGTCTTCATTGCGGCTTTTAAATGACTTTTATGAGGTCTTGTTTCTATACTTCAAACATGCTTTTCTTAAATTTTCTGCTTTTTAGCAGATCCAGTTGATGCATATGCATGTAATAATGATAAATATTTCGTTGAATATTACGTTCTCATTATATCAATCTCGTTATCATTATCTCAATATCGTTTCTCATTACGTTCTATTCTCCTCTTAAGTTGCAAAAATGTTTCAAGCTTCAGACTAGGTAAGCTGTAGGTAGTGGTCAAGAGGCCCACATGCTGATTTCATTTAGAATTCGATGATTTATTCGGGTTCTGAGAGACATGATTTGCTTCCTAGAAATATTTGGATCCCAGTACATCAAACGTTGAGATATTCTAGACGATACGAGCGCACAAAGACTTTGTATATGCATACGTATTGCAAAAACATACGTGTGTAATTGCAAGAATATTGCATGCACGCTCAGAATCATTCAATGATTCTGAGCATGCTTGCAATATTCTTGCAATTTAATCAACATCATCGCACTCAAAATGTTTTTATGACGGTGGCATGATAATTTATTTCCTCCCAATCTAATTTTATGACCGAAAAATGTATATCAGAAAACCGCTATAATTTTCTTCACTACATTTTGCCCTCTCGGACAAAGAGAGACATGTGATAACTTAACACAGTCTCCTGTAAGCCACAAGCTTCGATATCTCAGCATTGTAGCTCCAGTTCAAAGAGAGGGAAAGTGAATGACAAGGATACTAAGAATCAACTTCCGAAAATTGCAACTGTTTTTCTCCTGGAAGCTCTAAGCTACATCACACCTTCCTCCCGGCAACTGAGAGCAGGCGAAAGCAAGAAGAGTGACACCGGTCCTCCTACTAAACTACAGTAACAATGCAACATCTCAGCACCGAAAATCTGTGGAAGGTTTATTACAAAGATGAATATCCCGTCGGAATTCCACAACTTAGTCACAGCAGCTATACTATATGATAATCAGTAGAAAACCAGAGTTGTTATCTGAGTTTGCAATGTGTTTACATCGATTCATATTGCTTGAGCTTTATCATCGGAACTTGACGGAGCTAAAATATAGCAAAAATGCTCGTTTGATGATATCTCTTGGAAAAGTGAGGTATGTAGTTAAGGAAACATCACGTACTATCATCAAAGGTTGAAACGTTGCATATATCGACGCGATGTAGTTGCCAGAATTTAAAACTGTGTAAACACCTATGATTATAGAATATGTACTGTAACTCAGCTTCGAATCCCCTTCCAATCTTTACAGCCCCATATACTAAGTAGCATTCAAGGAATTATATTTCTTCAATTATGAATTTATCCTTGTATGCATTCTTTCTGTGCTGTAGTGCATCCTACTTATTCTGCCTTTCTAGTGGAATTTTTAATTGTATCTTGTTAATGTACTATGTGACATACACATGTAGGTAAGTGTCCACAATTCTGAATTACATATGGGAAATTATGAACACAATAGAAGTCTGAATCAAATGTAATTCGAACGCAGCATTGCGAGGAAAGTCCAACAGCTAATATCTACACTGAAAAAGTGCTCGGTGTTAATCCACACGATAATTCATGCTCTACAACCAACATGCACTCAACACACCCGAAATTTTCACTATACAATACTCCCCTTCGACCTTTTTTCTTTTATTGGTTTTACATGAATCGGTACTTTCATGGAGGGTCGACATTTCTATGATTCCTCCTGTCAAGTCATTTAAATTATCTCTTTCTTTTTTTACTCGATGAAGGGAGTATTATCTTGCACAATGCGCGGAAGTACATTTTGTGTTGTATTTATGCGTATTTTCAACTTCAATTATTGTAATGTTTGTAATATGCATGTACAGCGATATCATATAAATTGCAACATATTATTGATAATTGACTTTTCGAGTTTCTGTCCATTTGTTGGCTAACGCTCACACATTGCTACTCATAAACGCAATGTGAGTAACATTACAAACATTTTTAAGAAACCTATTTGACGTGGGAAAACGATACAGAATGCACATGATTTTTGATTGTCTAAAACAAAGCTGTCACGAGGCTGACGATTCGCAAACTTGGAATATTTTTCGTCTATCAAGAGATAGCACACATCCGTGAACAAATATTTCTTAAATTCAAAATAACTTCAGCTTTCAGCATGATTGAATCATGATCGTGTCATCATGATATTGTCAATGAATACACCCCCAAATTCTCCATAATTAGTTCACTTTTAAAAACTTCCTTGCACAAACAAAAGCTGCTTGTTGAATCGAAAATCTAAATCTGACAAGGATTCGAATTCCAATCGTATTGCTGATATGAATTTGACGACATATTTAGATTTATCTGCCTAAAATGTCAGAATGCTATAACGAACTTAGGGGACAAATCTCCCTTCTGTTTTTGATGCTGTGCTGGTTGAATGTACTGATATGTTATTTATGAGAACGAAATCAGATAGATACACCTTTGTGTATACACACAGCTCAAATATGCGGATGTGAAATGTGAAACTGCTTGCTCCAATGGCATTCTGCTGTTCTAAGCAGCTTTAACCCTGTTTGCCTCAGGGGCACAATTCCCCCTCGGTTTTTTTATCTCACGCCGGAGCGAATAATTGTTGGAATTGAAGGTTTCCTTCAGTGACTTTTTCTAACTTTGTGTTGGCTTTCTCTGAGTGGGAGCTGTTCTTTTTGTGGACTCAATATTTTGGACACAGGAGCCACATGAAAAAAATTTACAGCCACATTTTTGTCTCTATAGATCAGAATTTTGAGTTTTAGGTTGATCTGAAACTTCTGTAGTTTGCCCGTTCAGGAAATCTGGTCGAGCAATAATTGTGTTTATTGATACTCAAATACGTTTTACCTCGTTATGATTACTAATATTGCATGTGTTCTATACACACTACTTATGGATACATATTCATAATTCAATAACTAAGCGAATTACACAAACTTCTCTAGTATTCACCGATGCTGTTCTGAAAGATTTAGTGATATAATTATTGATGAATAGTGCTATAATTCCTACTGACATGATTCATACAAAAATTATTCTTCACAAGAATTAGAGAAGAACTATAAGCAAAAAGATAGTAGAAATAATGTAATAAGAGTAATTGGGAGTGTAATAAGATGTGAACGTAACACTTCACCGACAAGAAAAAGCATAAGGCAAATGGGGTTACATGCTATTGTGAGGGAGAAGGACAGGTCGCACATACCTAAGGATGTCAAATCACTAAAAAAGTCAAACCACATTCCCCCATGTGGATAGGTTTGATAAAAAGTGTCATGGCGATTAAAAATTGAGTTTTGCATGTTTAGTCACCAATGCGAATTGAAGTCAACTTGATAATAAATAGATATTGCTTAACTTTACCTAGAAAATGACGAGCCTACAGTAAACACTATTTCATGCCTTGCATTCGTATGTTTATATAACCTCTTTATTAACTTGCCTGATCTTCCCTGTCCATTAATAATAACATAAAGAAGAATTCCACTTTTAATAGCTCGATCGGATAAATGTCACTTTGCAGATGAAATTAATGTTTAGCAAGCATTTGAGTGTGAACGAATCTCAAGAGGTTTGGGGTCGAGATTGTGACAGACACTACTCGCATCGCCAGACTGATGATGTAATCTGTTATGTTAGTATTGGCTAATTACGCAACGCAAAAGCATAGAAATGTTATTTGATATTCTTGGGCTTCTCCGGTGTTGAGTCACTGTGACGCATCGTGAATGCTTCATGAGCCGCAATTCATAGAGAGGATGAGTGGACATTTGTGACGGATCAGAAAATCCATGGGCTATATTATGTGCATAATGACTTTCCGGTTAGTGGGTTTTCCGGTAAGTGTGCTCCAACTATGTGGGCTTCCGCAATATGGACTGACACCGCTTTGATAAAGCAATTGCAGGTCTGAGCATGAGGGGAGAGGAGCGAAAACAATTACGAACGTGCCGAAAATTTACGGAAAATCAATTCTATTAAATGAATTAGAACATTAGCGAAACGCATGATGGATGCACAATATGCATTGACATAATATACGTACTCATTGACAAAATTTTTGAAACATTTACTTCTTTAACTTCTTTCATTTTTGACTGGTATATATATACATGTATGTATGATGCCTTGATAATTTAGTCACAATCTCCAACAAGTCACTAGCACAGAAAAACAAGGCATGTAGCAGATTCAACTTTAATAGCGTGTGTGCCCCCCTCTAGCTCCAATACATTCAGTAATCCGAGATGGCATGGATTCACAAAGTTTCTGAATGAAGGATGTTTCAAGGAGAAGCCACTGCTCTATCAGTCTTTCAGAGATAATCTTCAGGGACACTGGTGGAAGTGAATAGCGGTCTCTCACTCGCCGCCCAAGCTCGTCCCAGACTTGTTCAATGGGTGACAAGTCAGGTGAGCGTGCAGGCCAGTCAAGGGTTTGAATGTTCAATCTCCTAACAGTGGCAATGACAGCCGAGGAGCGATGTGGTCTTGCGTCGTCGTCTTGGAAGACGAGATCCTCCACCCTGACCACTGGGGCAACAACAGGTAGCACAATTTCATTGAGATACCTCTCTCCAGTCAACGTGTCATTGATGATGACTGCTGTCGTTCGTCCGCCATGCCAAATGCCACCCCACAGCACAACACTTCCACCACCATATCTGTCGTGTTCTTTAATACAGCATGGGGCAAAATGTTCACCTGGAAGACGATGCACTGTGACACGACCGTTATTGAAATCCAGAGTGAATCTCGATTCATCGGTCCACAAGACTTTCTGCCAGTGATAGTCATTCCATGAGCGATGGACATCACATCAGGCAACTCGTCTTCTGCGGTGCTCAAAACTCAATGGAATTAGGACAGTTGGTCGTCGCGATTGAATTCCAGCTTCTCGTAATCTTCGGTAAGCCGTTCGAACGCCACAGTCTTATTTGAGGCACTCTTCCAGTGTACGACTACCTTTGGGACTGACACAAATCTATTCCTCTTTGCAGCTAAAACTAGACGTGCGTCTGTCCTTCCTGCAGACTTTCTTGGTCGACCAGATCCCTTCTTCTTTTTAACATCTCCTTCTGCTTTCCATCGACATCACCACCTCCAAACAACGACTATACATCATATTCTTGAAAATTGCTGAATGCACCAACTAAAATGCTAGTGCGTACATGTACTTTCCAAAAAATCATGGGACAATTGAACAGAACTTAAATCTACGTACCCTACACTTTTGCGTCTTTTAGTGATTGAAAAATATGTAGTGTTGAAAGATATGTCATAAAACTAAATTTTCAATGTGAATACTTCGGAAATTTACATAGGATAGCTTTTAAAACTAGGATTACTTACATTGTCGCTCAATATGCATTATAACGTTTAATCTACTCTCATTAGTGTTCAAATTGATGCCTCTGTTGAAAAATACTTACTCAGAAAACTGGCCTACAATTTTCCGTACAATACTTAAAGATAATGCCGACTTCTATGACCATTTAAAATGAGAATGAATGTTTCAATGGGGAGTAATCTGGGAAATACTCTTTTGTGATTATATTGATTTGCGATAAGCGCAGTGCAGCCAATAGTAAAAGACGAAATAGCACTGAATGTGTTGGAGTTTGTTTTTACGTGTTACATGTACATTTATCTTTGATGGATGTGTGTTTAGTACAACGCGAGAATATTTTGGCACCTATTTTTATAGCAAGTTAAAATTGAGGGGTGGTGAGTAGTATCCGATAGTCACTGACAATCGTGAATTTATAGACTTGTTTTGTTCAAAATTTTCGAAAAACAAAAAATAGTAATTGTTTTTTAGTACCCCGTATTCGAAAACATATAGTAATTGTGGTATACATATGTGCAACGCATATATACTCTGTGTTTTAGAATAGTAAAAAACAAATACTATTTTTTGCAGTTCGAAGACATTTTATTATCTGCATGTTCGTGTTCGTACAATTTAAAAATTAATCAAATCCCAAGTAATTTAAGAATTTTAATTTCCAATATCAATTTACGTTCTAATGGCAATATTATAGAATGTCATGTCTGCAGATAATTGGATCATGAGCTTCTTGCTCTTCATACTATTGGCAATTAAAACATCGGTATTTACACAGGTGAATATTTAGCAATTATCATCTGATATTGTAAGAATCAATAATGGGCAGCATATAGTTTCTGGTATTGCTTTATTGAGATTGAAGGTCAATAAATTATTGTTTAAGTGTAGGTGGCGTGGACACAATCGTCTGGAATTCTAATAAATTATCCCAACATCTGTCAAACCTCCTCCGGCTTGGACGTGGCAAAGGGCTAGTATATAAAATATTCAAAAACAGGTGTTTAAAACGAGAGCGGTTCACGTCATAAAATTAGTTGCCAAAAGTTAGCGTGAAGCGAATCATTTTTGTTGTGCGGTACTCTTTGATTTGATTTATTCTTAGAACGAGAATAGTAGTAACTATTCATTATTCTGCTGAATCAAGCAGAATCTTTTTAAAATGAAGCCGATGCTAGAAACATTTTCCTCTCAAAAATACTTACATGACAAGCATAGAACTCCATCGACTTGATATAGTTAGAAACAGATAAATTCATACTGTCTTGAGGCGTCACTTTGATTTTCTAAATTCAGTAAAACTGGCTTCAACAAATTGGTTGGGGAAAAGTATTATCAACGAATTCCCTAAACAAGGAAGTTAAACAAATTATCTTAAAAGCTCATGAATGTTTGAGTTTTTAATGCAACCTAGTAAGTATCCTGTTTATTGTTCGTATTTGAACTATAAATTAAAAAAATAAGTGATATGTAGATAAAAAGTATGTCTAAATGAATGGCTTAATTGCAATCGTCTACATTTAAAAAGGACATGTTGAAAAAAACAAGAAAATGAGGATAGTCAATTTCATACACGAAATAGTCTGAGAGCTGCTTACGTTTTCTTCCTAAATTCGCGCACGAACTTCTTATCATTCTTTGAATTTGTAGATTGTCACCCATCATCAGTTATACGACAATTCTTAAGTTTTACTTCCAGTAGTCTTACAAGTTGCTGCAGTATGTGGCGGATTTGAAACACTGACCTCTGGCGATATCAAGACCGCTCTACTAACTGTGCTATCGATGCGATAATAAGACAAAAAATATCGGCGAAGGGGGTAGAGGCCTTATATAGTTCTCCCAAAGTAAAAGACCAATCTACCAAATGTGCAATCAAGATATTCGCGACGCGTCGAATCATAACTTCGTTGTCAGGTGGTATTTGTTAAGTTTACAAATAAGCAATTGTAGTTGCAAATAGTGCCTGATGACGAAGTTACGCTTCGACAATTAGCGAATGAATCGCTTGCATTTTAATAGATTGGTCTTCCACCTATTAGGGAAAGCTGTCAGTAAGCCAACAGTCTTCAGCTAAAGAACTCAATTAGAGAAAATACCGTGAATTCCATATTAAGCGCCCACTCTAAATTTAACGCCCCTCTAAAATAAACGCCTCCCTAAAATTTGTTTAAGCTAACAAACGCCCCCTCTAAAATTAGCGCCCCCCTATTATTTCAAAATCACAGGGCAAAATCGCTCACGTGTCATGCATAGCAATCTCAGTCTCACATTCACCGAATGAAGGAAATCATAACCGCTACGCTGTCAGTCGATTTTACAAGGTCAAAGACTAAAGGGATGAAAGGGAACAAGCAGGTGACTCACGAAGAGGTAGATCTTGGTAGATCGGTTTGCATCAATTTTCGAGTATAAGCAGAGTGTTCAGAAAACGAACAGCCTCATTTTGTCACCGGGTATCAACATGCTTCGACAGAAGAAGGCCTACACAGTTGACCAAAAGCTAGCAGTTATTCTGACAGCCAAGAAGACATCAAAGAAGAATGCGGGACGAGTGCATAATGTCGCTATTAAGCGAGTACGTGAATGGTGTCAGATGGAGAACAAACTGAGATCAATTAAGAACGGTGGGAAAGTCAAACGATTGCCGGGAGCTGGACGACCGTTTAAGTGGGAGAAATTGGATAAAGCATTAAGCGATTGGATATCGGAACGAAGATCCCGCAGCTTACAAGTTAGCCGGAAAATGATCCAAGTGAAAGCTCTAGAACTATTTGAGAATACTCCAGACGATGAAAAACGTGACCTATCTTTCTCAGCGAGTGTAGGCTGATTAAGCGGATTCCTCAAGAGAAACCACTTAAGCTTGCGTTGTCGGACGTCCGTAGCACAGAAGTTGCCAGATGACATCAAACAGAAGACAATAAGCTACCTGCTGTTTGTTGAAGGCCTACGAAAGAATTGTGGTTACCGCATAAACTCGATTGGAGCAGCTGATGAGACACCCGTTTGGATCGACCCAGTTGGGAATACCACGATTCAGGAAGTCGGATCCAGAACAGTGAAGCTGTTCTCTACCGGATACCACAAAGCCCGCTTCACGGTCATGCTAGCAGCACTTGGAAACAGAAAGAAACTGCCTCCTTTCATCGTATTAAAGGGTAAGCGATTACCTAATGAACTTAACAACTTCAAAAATGCAATTATCGTCATGTCAGAAAACGGCTGGATGAACGAGATGACAACTATTGAATGGCTATCAAAATGTTGGGGAACGTTAGCGTTTGGAAGGCGCTTGTTGGCTTGGGATGCGTATCGGGCCCACAAGACCGCTGCTGTAAAGTCGAGCTTAAAGAAAATGCACACGGATGTTGCGATGATACCCGGTGGTTGCACCAGCGTGCTTCAGGCCCCAGATGTCTCCTGGAACAAACCTTTTAAGCAAGCCTATGCGTCATTATATGAAGATTGGGTGCAAGATACTGGCTGCAAGGAGAACAACAAGACTGCCGCCGGAAATCCGCGAGCACCTACGAAACGCTTGCTGTGCGAATGGGTAGTCAAGGCATGGGATAGTCTCAGCAACGATCTCATAAAGAGATCTTTTGTTGTATGTGGGCTGACATCCAGCTTAGATGGATCAGATGATAGCCAAATTTACGCAATCAAGGAGCTGGGTATCGAAATTGATTCTGTGAAGCTCGCAAGGACCATCCAAACTCCCATTGATATAGAAAATTTGGCAAGTTCAGCTGCTGAAAGCATTTGTCATTCAGATTCTGATTAATTGATGACAAATATAGTCATTGTAAGTTTCTTTGGAATTTCGATAGTTTTGTTTTTGATATACATACAGGAAAGGCATCATTTCAATAGAAGGCGCTACATCTATGTATGGCAAAATAGGAATAACCGGTAATTGATTTTGAAATATTGTTGATGAATTATCTGATAGAGAGGGTATACTACTGTACATGTATAGTCAGGAAAATATGAGTATTGAGGGAAAATAAAATGACATTGCAATGGTGATAGTTAAATAACGCCCCTCTAAAAAAGCCGCCCCCTTAAAAAATTCAAAGATGTAATTAACACCCCCGGGCGTTTATTATAGAATTTATGGTAACAGAAAGATCTTCCAAAGACTCTTCATTCTTGAATTCTTGAATTCTTGTATGAAGTGTCTATTTTAAGAAATAGTGTCTTTTTTAAGATATGGTGTCTTTTTTAAGAAAACGTGAACCGAACACCTTGGTTTTTTCCGTGGCCCCAACCGATTTCTCAATATAATGCAGGGACTATTCAAGCATGTATGAAGTCTGTCAAAGTTGCCCACGTTCATTGGATCATTTCTATCCAGTTGACTGTCATTCTTCTTACTCCATGAAGTGATTAACGCTTTCAGGAAAAATTCATATAACGACATGTAATTTTTGATATTGGAAAATGAAGTTATGATCCAGTTACTGGCATAGTAACACTAAAACAACAGCAATAGAATTACATGAGACGGTTTTACATCATCTGATCAAAACAATGATAGAGCAATGGTTGTTTTAGTCCTGTCCACTATTTTTTTACAATCCACTATCTTGCATAGGATATTGAGATTGAAAGTGTGATTTCAATGTAACTCCTAAACTTTTTTACTCAATGTTTTGCTTTATTAACAGCTTAGTGAGACCACAATGCTGAATTCTAAGATTGTGAGCTTATATCCAAGGCATAGAGTAGGGATATATAGGTAGAGTGTCGACTCAAAAATTTATATTTGTATACATTGAAAAATTTTGTATGAAAAGATTCAAATTTTTCGGAGATTCGTTCCCGTGGTCCAAAAAATTATTTGAGCAGCTTTAAAAAAGTCAAAATTTTGCAAATTTTTATACTACCGAGATGATGTCCCGTTATAAGTAGTTTGCGGCAAGTTGGATAATAAAAGAACTTAATATTTGCCAATTAGCATCCCAACTAAGCGGAAATAATAAGCGTCCTAATAAGTCTACTCAATGGTAGAAGCTGGGATAAAACTTACTTGATTCATTAAGAAAACAAGTATTCTTGAAACCATTCTTCAATTCCACAAAACTTTCCGTGATAATGAAACAGAAAATGCATAAGTGTTTTTGCTGATATTTTGTGATATCAGAACTTTAAAAAACTATCACTTCTACTAGCAGCTTATTTACGACCTTCAAGTACCTATGAACATGCCAAATTTGAATTTGAATCTAAATCAATCATTCAAGACCATCTAAAGATCGTTACACTAGATCATCTAAACTTGCGACAATTCAATAGTCAAAATGAGCAGCAGACAAAATTCTTCCACAAATCTCATTTTCATTATTCACGTGTCTCTCCACTCCTCAACTACTTGTAAAGTGAGTTTCTTCCATCCTTTGTAATGTCTGTACCAAACTTCAAAGACATGAAAAATGCATTCGACTGTAAAAATGCGTTCCATCTAATACTGTTTCCAAATAGAAGTACATTTTCTTCCAATGCCATCAACTAGATCCATTACCACAATTATTTAAGTTTATAGCAACTGCATTATGTATGTGCAATGTCTAGGAGATCCTCTTCATTGTTTTTTGTGAAATATTATATTCTTGTGTTAGACTGAATTTCAAAGAAATATAAGTTTTTCAATTAGTGTAATTACTGCCTTATATCCTTAGAAACTTCACTTACATAACTCTCTGCCTGTCCTTATCTTGTTTGGTTCACATTGAGGAAAAGGCTCTTACATTCCGGCAAAAAGAGTAGAAACGTTGAATTAGACGAAACTGATCTGCTCAAAAGTAGATGCCTTGCAAAAGTGGTGTTTTAAAAGAAGTTGAAAATTTGAAGCACTGAGCAGGTTACTAACAAAACAGTGAAGGAACTGATGAAAGTCAACAAGGCATCATGGGCTGCTGATAGCAAAAATTTGGTGATCATTTTTGAGTTGTAGTACCGGCAAGTTGATGCAACTTGCCCTTGAAGGGTGTGGTTGTTCAAAGAGACAGAGATAACAGATGAGAACTTAGTATGATGACATAAAAGCCTAGAGCAGCTTTCAAGTCATAGGTGAACTTGAAGGAAAATCAGTGGAACGGGGAAAATGCAGGGATGCCGGAACGAATTTTGGGTAAGGGGGGGGCAAGAGTGTTGAAGCAGGGAACATACTGAAATACATTTTCAATGCCAAGAAGCTCAAACTACTTAAGTCTTCCACACATTCATTGTATTTTTTCTCTTTTATGTAATTTCGTGTTTTCGAATGAATGACTTATATCTGAAACCTGTCTGTAGTATATTTATTGTAAAACTGATTTCCACTATGACAAATATACATCTACTACTATTACATACAGATCAAGGCAGAAGTGTTCGGCACGATCGAGTAAATCTATTACCTATTCGAGTAGGCCTACTCACTTTCAATGTGCTACTCGAGCAGTGATTCCGAGTACTTAAATAAATAAAAACCGAAAATAATTATGCGATAAGTTTCACAACTATTTCCTTTGCCAGGAATCCACTAACAAATCTCCTCTTCAATTTATTTCATTGTTTTCTTCATTAAAAAATGATAATTCGTAGATACAAGGTGAAGCAAAGCAACCTATGACTACATGTGCATTGTACAATGCCATGCCGATCAGAGAATGTGAAGGTTTCTATTCGCTATTACTCTGATCGGTGATTACCTATTTCGTTGCATTGAAACTCTCAGCATTAAACAAAACGATTGAAAGTAACAGTTGTTTAGATAAATCTGTTCGTTAAATATGATGTTATTAAATATCTCAATAAGGCATGGCAAACAGAAAGACGAAACATACTAAGTAGCAAGAAAATAAATACATAATTTATTTGGAGAGACTTGGCTGTTATGCGTTATTTTGTTGATTGATATGCTATCTTGTCGATCAAAAAACTTAAGAACACTGGATACTCAAAGAATCTGCTGCATTTTCCAAAACTAAAATTAGGCAACAAGCTACCTGTTTATTCAAAATTAATTCGCCATTTCTGTAAAACGTTTGAGCAAAGAAGATAACTCCTTCATCAGAAACACTTCAATGAAAGAGAAAGAAGAATGCTACTAATTCAAAGTAAAATCTCAAAAACAGCATCTCGAATTTAATATGACTGCACTTTTGCTCAAGGGCACCTTTGTCCCTCTTTGCCCCTCCTCAGACAGAGCAAGGGGGCGATGCCCCCTTCGCCCCCGTGTTCCGGCATCGGTGGGAAAATGGTGTAGAATGGTGCATAACCAAAGATATACGGTCTATGCTTCCAAGAGGTGACTCAATGAATGAATGCACCGTTGTCTAAATCGCACCATTAAACCATTCATTGCCTCAACCATAACTTTTTCATCATTTGCTAAAAACCCCTTGATCAAATCACCATTAGTCTACAGTAGCCTACCTAATTCTAATCTTGTTTTTTTCGAATAAGACTTTTATCAGTAGAAGCACTTCTTACCTAGCTCATTCCAAACGTCTTGTCTAAAGCGCACCACTTCTTGCCGCAACCATACCTCGCCCGTTTCTTCAACATTAAGGTCCTGCCTTGCCATTTGTCTCGATATTGTGGTTTTTTTCTCACGATTTGCTTCTCCACCTGCCGTACACCCATTGCTGATACCCATTTACCCAATACTCTTTCCGTAGCCAAATACCCCTATCACTTGTCTATCATCCTTCCTTACAACTGAAATTTCCTGAACACTTTTCCTTGACCCATCACGCATATAGGCCTACTTGTAGCCCTATTGCATTACTACCATCTGCTGGAAGATCATTCGCTTCATCCTCTGTCTAATCCTTTAATCATACTTTGCTCATGCCCACTAAACAACCATTTCAAGTTCACTTCTACAGTATTTTGCTTTAATCGCTTTCCATTTCTGTCAAATTGCTCCAAAATGATTCCATTATAAGCAAAATTTCAAGTGAAGATTATCAAATATTCAAATAATTCTATTTACTCGGGAAGTCAAAACGAATCCCAATTCGTCCATGATTTCCTTGTGAATGCTATTCAACTAAACCCTTGATAGAACAGTTCTAGTGGTAGACGCAAAGTACAAGCCTTGTAAGAGCTTCAAACAAAAACTTTTGAATACCAACCACTTCGCCTTAATGCTTTAAATGGCTGTGTATTTTTACTTTGACGTTTGGTATTTTCCATTTACATCATTCTGCTGTCTCACGCAGTGAATTTCGCATCCCAGTCAAGTGTTCGCGAATGAGATGCTGAATGCATGTGTAATATAAACTTACTGAACTTGAATTCATTGATGAAAGTTTATCAAATATTAATGTACATGTATAAGTCCTAGTTATAAATCAGATTCCAGATTTAAGATAACATTAATTCGATTTCAGATTGTATACTCGTGTTGTGAGAAAACTTCAGTTGTCTGTTTGCTAAAATAAAAGAATCCTTAATGAAACGGTTCATTTAGTGCACAGTATCCTCCTTGGGATTGGTTAAACGAGTGAGAAATACCGGTTTTGAATTCATCAAATTAGTTGTCCGACTTAACTGTGACATCCACCCATTTTAATTTGCATTTAAGCAAACATTAACAAAAGAATGTACAAACCGAAAATTTACAGATAAGTTCATTCATGAATGATTTTAAAAATTAGTATCAGTAATAGCGTTGAATAATTGTCTAAATGGCGCGTTTCGTGTTTACTAAAATCAAAAGGCAACCATCAAATGTGATCAAAATTGAATCCATTTACACAACCAAATCTTGACATAAAAACATGAAAACAAGCTTTTGAAATAACTATAGGCGGAGTAGTGGAAAACATTGAAATCGCAACCCCCCTCCAATAAGCACCCATAGGAAATTAGCTGTGCAATTAATCTGATCCACTCGTGTTTTACGTTCTTACTTCACATTAACTGCGTTTCAACAAACACGAATTTGTGTGTAGCTGCCATGCTCTCCCTCAGTGCACGCTGAATGCTTATTTGAAACACACAGGTCCTGAGTCTAACAATTATCTAAAGGAAATAATGTAATTATATCATACAAACACAGTAAAGCATGCAACATTTGTAAATGGTTGTGTATGATATCCACATGACCAAATAGCATTCCATTCTTCCGATACTCACACCTTCAGACGGTTGAGATTGGACCGTGAGCATTAAACGTGCTCACATGTAGAGACATTAGCAAAATACTTACATTAATATTTACACGAACGAGAAGTCCTTGGAACATCCTTTTATAGACAAGAGCCTCAAAAATTGCGTCTAATAAGGTTAAGAGAAGAATTTGATATTTGATTCCTAAGTCCTAAGCAAATCTTTCGAAATATCATTCGTGCATTTCAACAAGTATTGAAAGAATGCATGATAAAAATGCGTATCAATACAAAAAGTACATTTGCACTTTTACAGTTTGGTGTTAATTAATGCAATCACATTGCTGATAAAAGGTCAGGGGAAGACTCCTGTTTTCTAATGAAAGTAGGGACTTGTGAATTGGCAAATTTTCAGTCGAATCGAATCATAGAAAACTTAAAAGCCTACTTGAACTTATTTCTGTGTGCGATTTACTCAACCACAACAATTTTGAATACATGTATTCAAAATATCGCAATTTCTTACTCAACGGGCTGGGGTATTGTTCGTGTCTGGAACTGAACTGTACACATCTACTGCTGAGCATGCAAGTATAAACCACAATAAAATAAAAGTGCAAGCATATTATACAACATAGACTAGTTTACTGAAGAGTAGAAACTGAATCGATACAAGAAGAATAGAATGACAAATTACACGACATGAAACTACATGCATCTTTGATTTTTAAGGATAATTTGAGTAGTCACAAAACGACATTCACTCTATGCATGTTATCAAAATGCGAATGTAAATACAAAATATTTATCTCACTCTCATTCAAATCGATGGTCGCTCATGACAAAAACTGCTTTCCGAGCACTTGACATTATGCTTGCATCTAATCATATATTGACATCCACAACTACATTTCTCTTTTTCACTAAGACTGGAACGGAAACATAAATGCTCCATGTTTGAAGTGTCCTTCTGAATCCAGAAATCTAACATGGCGTCAATAATAATAATTTTCCGTCTGATTGTGTCGAAAAACAGGTCCTTCAACCGCGCATCAGCGATGTATTCCTACTTGACTCCAAGATTTTGGCATTTACTGTCAACTTGTCAAAGATGAACGCAAGAAATGATTACTAGGTCATTTTACGAATCATCCTATAAAATAATGACATCAACATGTTATCATGAACTTTATGTACTAATTTCCTTGTAACTCTAATAGGAGATCTAACAACTAATCAACTAGTGCTTCATATTCATTCAAGCCTTTATAGTTCATCCATTAATGATTAAGAAGTACATTCACTTGACATGTCATTCATATTATGTCAAGAGCTAAGTCCGGGACATTCAGCAGCGATCTCGTCAATCATTTAGTGTCTAAAATGAATACGATTAGCAAACTTCAGTCTCACGATCCAAGACAACATGGAAAAGCGATGTTTTTCATTATGTTTCTTGTCAATTCTACAACGGTTCTGTCATGCAGAACAATATGAACATGTGTCGTTTGTTTCCAATTTTTCACCTCAACTGACTGTGTTTGAAAATGAACCCCGAGAGGCCTTATCTGAGGCAAGGTTTTTGATAAGTTGCTTTGTTGACATGTCCTTGAAAGTCATTTGACTTCTATCTGTGCACAGTTTCTTATCACAACATCTAGAATTATGATTCTCTGATAAATATCATGAATTCACGTATGAATTCATATACTCATTCAAGAATTACCTTTCCTTTTAACCTTGCTCAACTTTAGAAAGCGTTTGATCTTCTATACTTATCTTAGTCAAGAGAAATCATTGACACTAAACACGAAAGATTAGACCAGCAACAACACAATTGTGGCATCAATAATAGATCAGTGTATATTTAATGGAATATGAATCACGGTCATTAAGGGGGGGTGAAAGGAAATTTTGAAATATCTTTGACAAATAGATGTCGCTAAATATCTAAAAGTTCAGAAACTATTTGCACTTTTGCTTTCCTTTAAGGATCTTAGGCAGGGATCATAAGATAACAATTAATGGCAGTATCATACTACAAAGAGACACAGACTATGTCAGACTCATTTTGAAGGAATTCACAGCAATGCGCAAGTGCAAAAGGTCATATTTGCTATTCATTTAGCTCATAAGTAATTCCTTCAAGAAACATCCCTCAGAACTGATTAGGTCATGCATGTACTATCGCTACGTGTGTGAAGTTAGCAGAACTATTTGTATCCTAATACTTGAATTTCTCGAAAACGACAGCGAATTTGTGGAATCTGAGCCCAAATTCGTGATCAAGATGCTGTAATTGATAAAGTAGAAGTTGCTGTTAATAGAATCACGCTGTTATAAAAAATTGTTCCGTTGGGCAGTTCCGCTCACTTCACACACGTACCATTGCTTTGTTTTTGATTGCTCTTGCAAACCAATGCGTCTAAACAATCTCATTCTGTGCGCATTTATTCGAACATACATTTACTCAAAGCATTCTGCAATAAAATCATTTCGAAATGCAATCAAATTACATAGATATGAAAGACCAACGAAGTTCCACCTCATGAAAGCAATTTCAAAATTTTCCGGCAGTTTGTTTGTTATGCGATGCAAATTCACTTTTAATGATTCAATCCATCCATCAAAAATGTACAGTCATGATTCCTTTGATAGTTTCTCTCCATACATACCTGACCATGATGACAGAGGTTGGAATTCTTCACTTGACCGACTCTTCGCATTCTCCGTAAAATGCATGTAGTTGACCTACTCCTTAGGACGTCGTAGGAAAACAAGTTCATTTTTCTAAATCATTCGGGAAAGATGTTTGACGTGAACGACCATTGAATATTGTCATTTGCACTATTAGCGAGATATTAAACAAAAATAAGACAATTTAAAGCAAGAATAATGTTGAAACAAGCAAAGCATTTACTACACTGTGGGAAACTAATTTATCTCAACAAACTTCCATCTTCCAGGATGGAGATTACGTAATCAGTTACTCTGTTCAAATCAAATGTTTATTAGAGCGTATCGCTGAAGTCTTTTTACCAAGAGGTCGAAAGCTGATGAATTGAATTAAAGTCACCATATCCTGCTTGTGAGTTCTCTTTTGAATAAATGTTTCCTGCTATTGTGAAAGCGATTTTCACAAAACTTTGTGTCACCTCATCATGAACTAATTTCATCAAGGAAGTTTTCAAATTGATACTCATTATTCCATATAGCAGGATGACTTGAAATGAGTAGATTTGGGCTGCACGGAGTTATTCGCATAGAAAAATTCATCACATCTCTCCTCCCACACCGAGCTCTCATCGCTATCTCGCATATTTCTACAGCGTTCTATCTACTTCATGAACAGCAACTGTTCTGCAATTGCCCTTTGAAAGTTCATAGCGTTAGAATTCTTCAGAATATAATGACTTATAACATAATATTATATCCTTTTATTTAATGACTTTAATAAAAGAGGACCACCTACATTTGTCAGATCTCGATCCGGTTCACGTGTCTTCCAACTATGTCGCTCATGAACAAGTTATATATCATCCGAGAGCTTACATTCTCAGCTTTCAAATGATACACTCGTGTTGATGATTTCTGGACAGTTGTCGAAGTCAAGTGATCGTTGCACCTGGAAATCAAGATTTATGAAGCAGTTTAGGAAAACATGTGAGCATTTTGCCACTCTCTAAAATGCACAAAGAGAGGATGCAGAAGGAAGACAGCTCATTTAAAAGCCGAGAATCGAATCTTGTGTGGCGCACAAGATATGCACATCGCGATATCGCACATCGCACATCTCATATGCACATCGCGATTCCCCTCCCAAGCATCTTAATGCATAAAAATGCATGAACTTTTTAATGGTGATGTGTATTTACCCTAAATCGCTGATCTTTGTACGGCACTAGTCAAAAGTAACTGCAATATAATGACAAGAAGATAGGACACATGATTGTATTTGTACCAGTAATTTGTTCCAATTCAGTGGCCACTTCTGTATTCTTATAGAAAGGATTATTGATTACTCATTCTTCTGCCAGTTCCATTTGCATTCTAATATTTCCATTTGATGAATTTATCACGGCGAAACATTTACTCAAAGATAGGCACCATTGACTTGGCAGACCTTCATCTTCAATGTGATAAGGCCAACTCGTGTGTTCCATAATGCAGCTTTTCCTTACGCATTGCGTGCGCTTGGCCAATCACGTAAGCCACATGGAGACGATCTCTCCTCAAGTTACTGCCACCGCATGCAGTGGCTGAGATAGAATCGCGTCAACTCTAGAGTAACAGCAGCAGACGAATCCATCTCTGTGGCCGACACAAATGCAGACAGACGTCTCTGTCACGATTCAACCAATCAGAAGAGCGAATTGACGGACAGCGCGTGTTAATGACTATGCGACCTCAATAAAATCAGCCTTGAGAGAATGCGCACATTTCAGTTGGGTACATACATGTCATATGAAGGCCTTCATGCATTTCCAAGGGATAGCATTGTTTTCAATACAAATGCCCGTTCTTGTCATTAATATCAGAGTGTCGGATTCTTCTTTTTGAATCACCAAATTTGAAAATATAAGGACTCTGCTTTCGTCTTGCACATTTGAATGTCATTTTAATGATGTTCGCTTTCTTAGTTCCTTCAGCAATATCTATGTTGGACCACTTTGTGTTGGACCGTCTATTCCAATTGACATTTATGCAAAAGTCAGGTGCGAATCGTCTGGCACTGTGAGAATAGCACGAATTTGAATCGAGACATAAAATTCAATTAGACAATTGAATTTTTGAAAACCGTAAATTTAAATGTTCGCTCACAATCATCTCAGTATAATTGAAATAATGAAGAACAGCTGAGATAATTCGAGCAATTAAAAATTAACACTCGACTTCTTGAACAGTGAGTCGCATTCTGAAAAGAGTGCAATCGCAGTTATAATGCTGTATCTTCGAAGCAAAATTGTTACCGGTAGTTGACTCCTATTGTTCAAAAACTTATTTTTTGTGGAAGCAGACAATGAAATGATGTTCTACTGATACAAGTCGGAGCGATATTGCGTAATTTATAAGTTGAATATTTAATTTGATAGTTTCATTTACAAATGTTGAAGCAATCATACGTAGTAAGACGGATCTGTGTTAAACATCTCGCTCTTATTTTTTTAAGTTTAACTCAGTTCTCGTCACTTCATGCCATTTCGAGGAGACCAGTATTGAATACAAACTCATAAAGATTGCAGAGTGCCGGTTCCGATGTAGGGCGAAATGCAGGGATTGAGGCCATCAAGTTATTGCTAAAAGTATTCAAGTCTAAGGACGTCTTTCGATAGCATAGAAGACCTTTCTGGCCGAGTTTGAAATACACTGACTGGTTCATTGATGGGATAATCGGACCCTGCCAAATCACATTTTGCGTCAACGTATTCGAAAAAATATTCAAGCATTTCCAAGCAATTGATAATGACAACGATTTTGTATTTAGGCATAGAAATGATACATGATGTGAACGATAATTAATCGGTGACAATCCTTTTGACAAAAAGAAGAATACTCTACAGAACATCTCTATATACACTCGACTTTTGAGCAAAAGCGCCTCTTCATTTTCCTTATCATTAGCTCTCTAGTATCTGCCGATACGTTTCATTGTTTATAGCGTCTTCTTATACAATAAAGTCATCTACAAGCATCTTCCCTTTGAATGTAATCAGGATTTGAGGCTTTCTGTACAAAAACTCAGTTTTGCATACAAGGTCATATCATGTGAAATCCCAAAAGTCTCTTTGATGCCAATAAATCATCAGTACCTGCCGAATGCTACTTCATTTGCTCTTGAACATCACAATATGCATCAAGGTGGAAAATTCAACTTCCATCTGCTTTCATCCTAAATTTATCGTTTTAGATTAATTGATAATGGGAAATACACTGCTTGTTTTGAAGCTCTGACATCATTTTCTGAACTGTATTCCTCTTCATATCTTAAATGATAATTCAATTTCTAGTTTTAGGAAATTCTTAATTCAAGAAACCAAGTAAACCTATGAATGTTTGAGTTGTGATAACTTAAATAATTTAAGATCGATTTCTTGAGACCATGATGCAAAGTAGCTCAGAAGCTATATTATTCAGTCATGTTTCATGATAATGCCGGCACTGTGGCCATCCGGCCGACTGTCCGTCCGCAGTTATTATTTTCCACTTGTACATATTAGTTCATTAACACTTCACATTTGAAATTTGCTAAGTTGTCACGGATTACTTTGCATATGAGTTAAGAAAGAAAGGTTGTTATTGATATTGCATTATTCTAGCAATAGACGCCTTTATGAGACAGAATTTGCTAGTCTGCTCAATTGGAAATTTCCGAGTGTTCGTACATGTTTTTTGAGTTGTAAGTTGCATACCAACAGAATTGTATTGTATTAAGAATTCTTTATGTCTGACTTTGTCGGGTAAAAACGGTCACAGTAAAAACAGTCATCATCGCACTGTTTTTGCTACACATCTAACTTTTTAGGAACGACAACACTATCCTATCCATTGTCAGCCAGGTTTAGGAAGCCATGTGTTCTGGAAGCATTTTGTGCACACAATTAAGATACATTTTCATAATTTCTCTCTGCAAAATGGCAGCACTATGTGGAATTTCAAAATAGCTAGCATTCCTTTATGGTTTCATAATGGATACAGGAAATTGTATTGACGGTCTCAACTCTTTGAAGTTAGAACTCTCGTGGCATTAATAATCTCAACATATGTTACTCAGTTCGCATGTGAAAGATTTCGAATTAATTGAAAATGAAATGATATGGTTATGTGAGTGTATACGTTGACATTGTCAGGACAAGGTCGAACCTCTCTCTGCAATCATACCATCACAGGTTTCCCACAATTTTCACTTTTTGGATATCATTACAGAGATAAGCTGATAGATCAGGAAAATGTGAATAATATCAGCAAATACATTTACACAAAATGTCGAAATTTAGGAACACTTTTACAATACGCGATTTAATAAATTATCGCGAATTCTTTAAAAATTGATCTAACCTGAAATGGTTCTTCTAAATCCTACAACATCTAATTGCATCAATCTTCGCAAATTGTGCGACTCTGTCTATTTAATTGAAACAAATTGAAGCAGTCGATTAATCTTTTGTTAAAGATGCCAAGATAACATCTTTCCGAGGAAAAGTGAAATGCAAGTGAAAGGCGCGTTCTTGCAGGTTATGAGATGAAACCATCATACTAAAACAGTGTGGACTACAAAATATATCGTGCAATGCTGCGGAAATAAGTTCCTTGTTTAGCAGCAAATGATATTGCTCATTTCGAATTTGCTCCAATTGTCAGCGTTGATTTGAAGTTTCTCCGCTTACTGGAAATGTCTTACTGATTGTATGCAGTGTCCTGCTAAAGTCTATTTAAATGAAATCAAGGTAGCAAACTTATTGTCATCTTTTTATCAATTTCATTATCAAAATTACTTTAACATTTCAATTTAGCAGAATAAGAAATATGCATCGTGTAGTAGTTTGATTTCAAGAAATGCGTTCATTCTCTTTCACAGATTCTGTGAAACTATATCTGTAAAACTACTTCTTACTATATTCGCAAAAACTGTTTCTTACGAATTCAATATCTAGGCGAAGTGAATTTCTTGATTTCGTAGACATTTCTTCGGCTAAATACATGCCAAATTTTGATAAAGAATATCAGTTTTGGAGCTTTCTTTTTCCCAGTTCTGATCCTGATTCCGCCCACATCGGCATCTTTATTGTCTGTTCCACGAATGTTGGCATAACTTTAAATTGAAGACTTGTAAGAAGAAGCACGATTGAACAGGAAATCTGTGCTTGATTTTGTAGAAGACATGCAGATCTTTGACTTTTCGCATGAATTCTTGGAAGCATCAATACATTTGGCTTATTCGATGTGCGTCATTAACTGCCTTTGGACGAAGCGCGTCGGGTCCATTCTGCTTTCAATTTACAAAAAAGCGCAATCAAAAGGGAGTGATCAACTTTTTCAAAATAAAGAATTTGAAAGCGGAGACAACATGCAAAAGATCCTTCGATGTGCAAAAGATTAAGTAGTTTGACTGCTCACACAGGCTTTCATTAAATGCTAATTCAGTCACTTTGACTCTACTTTATTATCAAAGTATTAATGAAGTATGATAAAACATTGTATAATCCTATAGCAATATAAAGTCAAAATTTCGATCACGAGTTTTGAGTTTACTTGCATATTTGGCACAATTTTTTCATTTAAAAACTGCTTAGACTTTGACGAATCTTCACATTAATTTCCGCATCAACATTCAATTTCAGTGTAATTTCGTTTATACTTTCGCATATAAAATCGCTAGAAATGCGACATCATCGTCGAACTGAACATCTAAATTCCTTATATTTTCAAATAAATCAAGGTCTGCAATCAATGAATGTGATTTCTGATGTGTTTCAAAAATTTATGACTTCTTCTTTGTCTTGTTTATCAAGATGAAGTCTGATCTTCAAAGCTGTAAAAGAGCCAGAACATCTTATTTTCAAAATTCAACATGATTAAATCATTGTTTTTTTTCATGATCGCATTCCTCATCAGAGATCATCTCCTATTGCAGGGAATTCAAAGAAGTACGTAATGCACTCCATAGATCTATTGTATGGCATTTGTTATTGAAGTGCAAGCACAAAAAGTGTTTGAGAAAACTCATTTCATATTCTCAAACTGATTAAAAGACAGCCTAGTGAATCATTAAATGAATTTCTTGCATTCCCATCCACTATTCTCATAATATGATTTATAGGATTGACCTTTTGAGCTTGAAGAATCCTATGAGGTAAATAATCAACTTGGCATGATGAATTGAAAGAGCTGCTAACAAAATGTTTCGACAATGTCTCCGTGGGAAGTAATATTCCTACGTTCCAAAGTTCATTCATGCGATGGAAACGTCGAATACTTACTGTAATATGAAGGTAAAGTATTCTTTGCTATCGGCATCCTAGTTTCATTTTTAACCCTCAGAGACCTGAGCACTTTCACACCCTCAGGGACCTGAGGGGGGTCCACTGGTTAATTCTTAGTTTATCTTCTTAAATCGATATCAAATCATTATGAAAGTTGATTTCAGTAAAACAATGATTTTTGCGTGTAACAAGTGGACATAACTAATTTTTTGAGTGGCTTTCAGTCTTCTCAGTAAACGCATGCAAAAATGTGGTGTTTTTGTATTTCAACGACATTTGGCACAGTTTCAGTTGTACTAAGAGTCGGTTTTGCGATGTTTGCTGTCCCATGTAACTTCAGATAGCTAATTTTAATGAAATTGATTTATTCTATGCACCATAACCCCCACATTTGGCTACAAAAACAAAATATTCACATTTTCCGATCTTCTAGCATACGTTACATGCGTGTAATGTTACACATGATGTAAACATTGAATAAATGATTTTTACTCATTATGCATCATCGTGGACATGCATAAAATCGTTTTTCATCTGATAGTAAAAAAATTGTTATGGGAATCTCTACACCCTCTGAGACCTGAAGGGGGTTCACTGGACCCCCTCAGGTCTCTGAGGGTCAAGCCATGTAAATTTGAATTTCCGGTAGCAGCTTGCACCACATTTAGAAATGAAAAACAGCTTTCTAAAAAAAGTGAATCATAATTGTGATAATGAAACACGATTTGAATAATATCACTTTAAGTATCACCCTTCATGACAGCATGGAAATATGAGCATCTTGCAAGTTTGTAACTCAGCTGTACTTTTTTCATCTGCCATGCATGGCCTACACGTAATTCATTGCATTCACATGCTTGAATTGGAATCAACAAACAATACTATCATTGTCCTTGTATTACACAAATAGTCTAAGGGCCTGCGCTCAATTCAACCTATCAAATTGGATAAAACAAGATTAATTTAATTTGTTAAAAACGAAATTAAAATACTGTTCGTCAAAACTATTTTGTTCAAACAGGCTAGCACGATTTGAAATTATACTTTAATCCGTGGAAGTTGCTTTTGATGATTTTTCAGGCTTGTTGGTCGGCCAGAATTTTGCGCTCCATTTCAATCTCACTGGAAAGATACTTGAATTACCATGGGATTCCCATTCAACCCGATCAAGCAAACAAGATTCCAGTCATTTTTGGCTTTTTCATACAATGATTCAAAGAATTTCGTCTAATTACTTTGATTTCATTATTATGCTCTCCAATTTGCTCTGTTAGGGTGGTTGTGATTGTGGACAGTGCTACTTTCTACAGTGCAGGTTGCAATTCCTTTATCACACTTGCACTATCATTTTTCATTTTCCTTATCAGTTTTTACATTTCTTTAACTGCAAGATTGAAAATGATTATTTATCTGAACTGTATCCCATACGTGCCCCACTGTATCCCATGGTACCTCACAGCATTCGATTTTGAGAAATATCAAAAGTTTCGTTAAAACTGCTAGTATAAGCACTAGAAAAATGAAAAGAAAAATAAAATCTGTCGGACTGGACCACGCTGATGCACTGAAGCCCAATGTTCGCACAATTCCCCGCTTAAGATGGGAAAATGACTATCTTGGGTGCCACATAGGCCTTCTCCGACATTTACAGTGCCTACAGCACCTCTCAAATTCTATAGTCCCGGAATTTGCAACATGTAATGCCGAACAGCACAAATTCGCAGAATATGGACCTCTCACGTCAATACACTTTCATCCCTATTTCAAACGAAAAATTCGGAGTTACTGGCAAAGTCTGCTTGGATTTTTTGAAAAACTGGATCCGCCTCATCACCTAAAGTTATGGTGATCCAAGGGAAACTGCCCGGCTTCACTAAATAGCTTTGCTGGTAATTTTCGATGAGAAAATTGCACCCCTCTTCGAATTCGCCGAACGGAAGACCGAAGCCAATTTATCTTTTTATTTTACCTTTTTCCCTTTCGACCATTTATTTTTTTTATAATTAATTTGTGTTAAAATGTTTTTGTTATGGCACCACAGAAGACGTCACAGTTAAACTCAGATAATCACGGAAAATATTTAATTTTTCGAATTTACAGTATTTCTGTTTAGACAACAAATAAATTTCGCAAAAATATGACTATGTATATTTAGCTTTTGCTTTTGCGGTAATTAAATTTTTCCACTGTTTGCAGTTTAAATAACAAAATAAATTTTCTTAAGTAAAATAGTGTGACTTGTAGTGCATTGAAGTCTATCTCAACTTTATGCATAATTATCACACGAAACCACCCTTCTGGATTGCGATGGGAAGTTTACTATGAACGAATATATTCATTTAATTTGCATAATTTATGGAGTAGTTTCTTACTTCTCTAACAATCATTTTCATTGGCTTTAGCATGCGAAATACACCCGGAGATCCATTAGTATTTCCATCTCAGAGGCATTCGTATTAAGTTCATTCAAGTTTCATCCATTCATGTATTGAACTCAACTTTGAACATTCTTCCATCATTTTCCCACGACAGAGGCAGTTTTAGAAGGACCCGATATGAAATATTCGATGATGGAAATCGGAACTCAACAAAGGAAATACAAAAATCAGAGTGTTTACTTTTCCTTTGCGATTTGAATTACAGTGTAGTTTTCCAGTGTATAAATTGCTTTTGAGAGGGGTTGAAAGCCACTTTGGTCACTCATTCAGATTAAGGTGTTACAGAAATTGTTACCATAATCTATTTGCTCGAAAACAAACCAATTATGAATATATTTTTCTCTTCTTCAAGCAAGTCGATGGAATGCTTGCAGACAAAATAGCTCTATTAGTTATAAATTACGCGTCTGGGTGAGCAAAAAGGTCGAAAACTTAGCCTAACGTTTATCTAAAGACGAATCAATTGATATTTCCCCGTTTTTTATATCTCTTGAAAAAAATTAAAAAAATGATTATTGCTGCGTGTTAGAATGAGGCATCAGTCTAAATCTGATGAATGCTCAATACAAATGATCTGCAGATAATTTTATGGTGAATGTCTGTCATGACTTCTATGTGCCGAAACATGATATATCAATTGGAAATGTGATAATTTGAAGGCCTACTTTCGAGGGGTAATATGATAAGTAATTCTCGATGCGAAATTTTGAGTTTAATATCCGCAAGATTCTAACATGATATCTTATATCCTTTGTTTTATTTGAAACCCGCCCTATGATTGGTCGGCAATTTTAAGTTTCCAGAAATGATTTCCTCCTCATGAATTGTAGATAATTCCCAAAAATAAAAACAAAATATTGCTCAACACGTCAGCTTAACAGCACTTATTGATGACTATCTTGCATTCTGATTCAATTTCCTGTCTTAATGTTGGTAGAGTTGTAAGCACAGAATTAGATATTTTGTTTATCTGCTTCGGTTTGCTAGAAGTGTGATTAATATGAAATCGCCGGCAGATCGAGGAACCTATTAAGTGGGCAAAAAGGAATTCCTAATACCTTACAGAGATAGGAAAAAAGTCGTGCGTCGCTTGCGGATTAATGTGAGTTCCAGCAAAGTGCTTCGATTGCCAAAATTCCTTCAGATTCGAAGAATTCAGATCACTGCGCACAAAATTTCTTCATATGTTGGCCCCTCTGATCATTATTAAAAAAAGTAGCAGGCGTGCAAAAATTAGCTCACTTGATGATTTCACATCCTCTCCTCGGCATTTCTCACTGTATAGTGCATACCACAGAATAAGATTCATCTGCGCGCGAAGCAGATAAACAAAATATCCAATTCTGGGGTGCATACACTGGATCGAATATTAGCAAGACAATGTGTGTTTTGGTGTGTGCGAAATGATATCACAGCACGCACGCACGCTCCCCTCACTGGCCCTGGTGTCATCTGCTGGCAGTTTACTGTTTGCCACGAATAGCAAGCGATACACGAATTATCCATTCGAGAAGGAGCAAGTTGTGTAATTCTGTGATGTGCAATTTCGCTATTAGGGCTACATATAACTCTTCCTTTCTAGGAAACTTAAGCGCGCGCAGATGAATCTAATTCTGTGGTAAGTGCAAAATATATGTAGTCATAGAAGTCCCAAACTTCGATATCTTAGTAGTGCATCTTCAGTTTGCATCTTGTCAGTGTTAAATTGTAACAAAGCACATTGCACTTTTAATATCAACCATGAAAACAGGATTCTGGTTATTAAATAATAATTTACATTTTATAACGAAAGTCGAGGGAGGCACGTCGTACATGTACATGTATGTAATAATCAATTGAATGGCAAAATCGTTTGAAGTATTTGATAGTTGTAGGACAGAACTATTAGATATAATTGGGATGGATATATAGAAAGGAATTAGAGTTGTCAGAGCATCGTACGTCAGTTCAATAAAGAGTGCATGAGCATGTTCAGAAGAAAGCGAGAGGTAAACCGCGGCCGCTGCTTTAACCGGACGATTAATGACGATAACTCATTCATCCCCAAATCTCTGTAATACACAAATGGCACATCACATGATGACATCGTGGTTTTAATAGGGAATCAACTGGATCATCTTGTTGCTATAAATAGTAATTTACCATTTGAATTCCCTTTTTCGATAAGGTGAACATTTGAGTATCTGATCGCAATTGATGGCAGATGGCTTTGATCATTCATCACAAAAAGCGTCTTAAGACAATGCTGGGAGCATGTCTTTTTGTGCTGGGATAGTTAAGCGGTGCAGAATACAACTTGCGCACCAGTATGGTCAGCCATTTATTAGTCATAAAATGTGCAGAAACACTGCAGCAGCTGTTCATCATACTTAATAAAGGCATCTGCATATACAGGCATAAAAATCTGTCCATTTATGGCCTTGGGATTCACGACTTGTGGCATAAAAGCGACAGTATTCCTTAAAAATTCATTATAATTAGTGTCCATATGATATTGTTATTATTTACACAATCAGTGCGTAGTTGCATTTTGTTGTGAATGATTATATCAATTATGTCTTCATATGTGATAGGAGTGCGGGACATATAAGAAATATCAGCAGTCTGTGGATTATGTATTGTCACGAGGCCTTTCGTCGACTCTATTCGGGTGGTTACAGTCGAGCGACAGGAATAAATGAAAATAAGACAATGACATGTGTACAAGAAGAATTGAATGATGGCTTGTTATCGTCATGGGACAGTCAAAGTAATTGTTGATTCTTTCTTAATGCACAATGGAGGCTTCAGTGACATACAGACGTGGAAAAAAGTTTATGATGATTTGTAATTTAAGTATGAAATATGAATTTGTAGAAAATAATTACTAATTTGTAGGTAACTTTCGCATAGCAGCCAGATTTAGTCTCAAGAAATCCTTGAGAACTATTGTAGATGTGATCTGAAGCATTTCATATCAATTTGTTGACTCAGTCCATTTTTGAATTCATGGCTATAGGCCTACCATTTTCATGATTTTAGATTGCTTTTTATTGTTTCACTTCCTGAAAGCAAATTCACAGGAAAATTGTTTGTTTAAGCTAAAATGTCTAATCTAAGTAAACTTTGATAGCGATTTATAGAATACCCCAAATATTCTCTGTGCGTTCATTATCATAACCAAAGATAGCAGAAATCAGTAGGCCCCTACTATTTTGTTGAGTAGCCATTGTTCTTCAAAACTCTTGAGATTCTTCGCGGCATTGATATCAGAAGTCGCTGGCATTAATGCTGAGAGACCTCCATCCATGCCTGCTGAATGTTTTGAGAAAGATTCTGTACGTTGAGGATTACTCTGGCTTTCATGCTGCTGACAATTTTCAATTGGATTCAGGTCAGATTCTTCCCGACTCATTATCCCAATTAACCTCTCCCATTACCTTCAAACAAGTTTGTGTTTTTCTTAACGAATGGCGTTGGGCATTATCTTATTGATAAATGGCAGTCCGCGAAATACAGTATTCACGAAAGGAAATATCATCTCTAAATGTCTTGAAATGCCTGACTGAATTCAGTAGAACATCCTTTTTTCAAGCACTGGCTATCCACTTATACAATCTAAACCAGCCCCACACCATGATGGACGGTGAATGATTTAATGAACTTCAGAGGTGGATAGATCTCACATCTGATGACAAAAGGTATTTTAAGAGTAATATTTTAGAGGAACACGCTCAATTCTCGCGGTGGATACCTTATTTCAATTCAGAATGGAAAGCATAGCATGAGCTCCAACGAAACCCTTGTTTATGCAACTAATCATAAATTATCATAAACTTTTTTCCACGTCTGTAATGTGTGTTGCTTCGAATTTGCCCCGCCTTTAATAGAGTGAACAATTTCATAGTAATTAATACTAGGATTGATTCATCAGGAATTATAATCAAAATATTCAAAACGATGTTTTAAGCATTAGCTATCATATTCGCAGCTGATATCAATCTCCTACCATTCTGAGCCTCTAATAAACATTCCTGTTCTTTTCCTTCCCAGGTTTTAGCGAAGCAAAATCACATTTAGCTTTCGGATGTATTTTCAAGTCATTAACAACATTCCTGATTTCGAGCAAATCAAGAAGATATATGAGAATCTGACATTGTACTGTGGAAAGAAACCAATGCTTATGTGCAATTACAGTCTTCGTGATATCACATTGAAGGAAATTGGAATGCCAAAAGACTTCTTGTCCAAATAATTAAATATTTTCATGTCAAATGCAAACACATTTTAGGTATCTTTAGCGAAAAATATACTCATGTGAGTGATGATGATCAAGTGAATGTTTTCCACTTACCTGTCATATTGAGAATTGATCAAGAATACTTTTTCGTTGTATAAAGCAAGAGAACTTTCAAAATATGTAGCCGCATGACACCCAAATATTTTATACAAAATACTAGTTTACTAAAAACTGGCCTCTTTGAAATTCTAGCTACATTTTCCAAAACAGTGTTAGATGCTGCCAAAAAACTAAAACAGAAAATCTCCTATTAAATTAAGTGATTGTGTCTCATTGGGGAAAATATCTTTATGCATTTTTCGTGCATGAGAATGGCCGATGTAAGTAGCTGATAATCCTGGAATGTTTGTTGAAAATATTACATCTGAAAACATGATGATGTCTAAATATTTGATTATCACATGTAAACCTAGTTATGATATTAAGTTTCAGTATCTATTCAAATACTGATTTCCATCAGCTAATAAAAAACGGATGAAAAATTCTTCAAACTACTTGATTGAATTTTCGAAACATATTATTTGCACGCGCAATCACAATGCAAGTTTTAAAAGTAGTATCGTGTTAAATTATATTTTCAATTAATGGTAAAAATCAATTTACGCATCTATAAGATATTGATGACATCGAGTGTGCCTAACGGTTTGAGACTCAGAAATCGAAGTATGGTAGTATGATTCGCATGTTTTAATTTATCGGGAAACAGAATTTGTTTGAAAAAATATTTCATCGTATTTTAGGCAAGAAACGTGGTGAACGGTTAAGTTTCATGACAAAACATATTTAAACTGTCTCTATCCGCTCTGAAGCAGCAAAATAATGTTCGACATAACACACTTTGTTTTTCGCAAAACTACACACGCAAATTATAAATGAACAGTCATATTGCAACAATTGAACATGTGTTTTATGTAATTAATGACACAAAAATTACGTAACAATACGTGCGTTTTAGCTAGTTTTATCATAAGCCCTTGAAATGAATGCTTTATTTAAATGCAAAAAACGATTCAGACAAACGTAGATTGCTTGTTGTTTATAAATCTGAATTGGCTTCAAAGTCGACATCATACCAAACGTTTAGCCTGCCAGTGACTGGATCATGAAGGTTTTTTCATTTCTTCTGAACGTGGCATCAGAAGTACTACATAGAACAATTAAATGAAATTCGTTTACTCACTTTCTTAAGTAATTTGAAAATATTCCGAAAGGAACCGAAATTTTCCTAATTACCGGGTGCCCCACAAATATATACCCGCAAATATGGAACTTTTTGAAATACAAATTTGCAAGTAATTTTTTTCAACCACATTAAAATCTCATTGATGATCCAAACTTTTATTTCAACCGCTCTAAAAGCTTATTAATGATCATATTTTTTAATAATTTGTGTGTCCATTAAGAGAGAGCTCGGAAAAGGGTTCAGCAGATTTTGAGGTAGACATTTCAGTAGAAATGTGCTTCAGGATTTTTCTTTATTGTAGCACGTACCACTTCTCTCTTCACACGATTAGTATTTCGGTTAGGTTAAGTATCAACTTCATCCTTCATACTGCACTAATATTTTCACAATAGTTTAGATTGGGAGAGCTCCCTGGCCAAACAGTGTTTTGGAAGAAATCAAGCCCGTAAATATTTATTGTGTTCGCATTGCCTTTAAGCACGGAGGCGTCATTTAGCTTTGAACGTTTAATGTCTCCGTAGCTTTCCTGTACCGATGGACTGTCATTAGGAAAGTAGTCGGATGTCCATCTACTCTTTTCCTTATCAGCTCCTTCGACAATATTCGACAACCTTCATGTTGTTTCACAGTTCCTTCAAAAAATATGACTCTTAGGTGCTAGATGCTCAATCACCGAGGTTTAAATGTTCATCCTCCGTTATTCAAAAAGCCGAATCATCTTTGATCACCTCCAAGCATCGCTTTCTACAACGTAACAAATTCCTCATGCGGAAATATAATTATCACATATTACGCATTAATGATAGGAAAATAATGATGCAATTGAATGTCTAATGTTGTATTTTAGGCGTTCTCACGATTATGCGCTACTTATATTAAGCGTTAATAGTCCCTCGGTTCCACATGCGCCACGTATGTTAAGCGCTCTTGTCTGAAAACAAGTATGAATGCCAACAGTTCGGTTTTATTAGTAATGAGCGGGTTTATATAAAGAGCAGTGAACAGTTACAAAGTCAAGAGGATAACACTTAACATAGTGAAATGAATTTACTAACAAAAACTATCACAAGCAGTCTACAAAAATTTTAAGTAATCACTTGAATATTCTTGGGAATAATTGTCACCGATAAATTGCTGAAGGTCACTGCTGGCGGTAAGTCAAATTATGTAAGCGATCAGCTGATGATTGCTGCAGCAGATTCCTCCCTCTTTAGAGAACCAGTCTTGTAGGGGCTCTGCGTTGACGTTGACTTCGTCATAGAGGAGGGTTTGAAGGAAGTGCTGGAGTAGAAACTGTTGAGGTTGGTGAACCAACGTGTGGAGGTGTTGGAGTTGGAGGAACAACGGTTGGAATTGTTGATGAACGAGACTGAGGAACATTAGAAGCAGTCTCAACTGTTGGAGAACCAAAGGTAGAGTCAGTGGATGCATGTAAATTCACTTGAACAGGAACGGGCTCGGAGAACTCTTGACTCGTAGGACTGGCGAGTGGTATGTAAGTGTATGTTCTACAGGTGTGTCAGCAACGGGTGATGTGACATTAACCTGGTCTATATGCCGCCTGTGTACCGTACCGTCTTCTCGATCCAAAACGTAAAAGAGTCGATTGCCGATACTCTTCAGAAGGAGACCTTGACACGGTCTGGAGTTGTTGCTTCGATAAAAGATAACAGCAGTAGTGTCGAGGTTGAGTGAGGCACGAAGCTGACGACCTTTAAAAAGGAACGCAGGTGACTTTCCAGTTGCTGGATGGACAGAGTTGCGATTGTTGTCCGAAGTTCATCGAGTGTATACGAATTATTGATGTGAACAGCGGTCTTCAAAGTCTTTACGAAACTGTCTGCTTGTCCGTTAGAACATGGATGTTTCGGAGGGGTAAATACATGCTGACACCCAACTGATGAGAGCCAGGTTTGATGTTCAGCAGCAGCAAAGTGAGTTCCATTGTCGGTAACAAGCACTTGTCGTATACCCTCCCTCGCAAGCATAGTTTGAAAACAAAGTTTCGAGAACGACGCAGTTGCGTTGGTTGTCAAATAAACTTCAGGAAATTTGGAATAGCTGTCTTGGACGACGAGAGCGTAGTATTTTGACAACTGAGTCTGCGTGGATGCGTTGCATCGGAGTAAATGCGACTGGCCATGGCTTCCAGTTGACTTGAAAAATAAATTCAAGTGCTTTGTGGTCAGTTACTATCTTAAATCGAGTCCCGTACAAGTACTTGTGCAGCCTTCTGACAGCCCAAACGATGGCTAAAGCTTCTCGTTGAGTCTGCGAGTAATTTTGCTCCGCTGCAGAGAGTCGTCGGGAAATGAAAGTTACTGGTTGAACTCCTTGTTCCAGTACAGTACCTAACGCGAATTCATCGACGACCAATTCAGAGCTTTTCCCAATCTGGAAGCTTTTTAAAGTTGGTCCGCAAAGTATGGCTTTTAGTAGGTTATGGTAAGCTTCATCTGCTTTTTTGTTCCACTTGAAATTTTCTGAATTGCGTGTTGCAGCAAGGAGGTCGAACAAAGGCTTGGCGTGGCCGGAAAATCTTGGAACAAACTTGCAGTAGTACTGTGAAAACCCGAGGAAGGACTGAAGCTGCTTGATAGTTGTCGGCTTGGGAGCTTGTTGAACTGCTTTGAGCCGCTCAATGTCTGGAGTGATACCTTCTCCGCTGATTCTGTATCCCAAATACTTTAAACTTGAAGCACCGAAAATTGATTTATTCGCGTTTATCTGGACATTTGCTTTCTGAAGAACTTGCAGTAAGCGTAGCAGTCGGTTATCGTGTTCATCCGTTTTGGCACCTGAGACGATAATGTCATCTTGATAACACCGGACACCAGGTAACCTGGAAATTCTCAGTGACGGTGTTGACTTGAACCGACTGTTTCACTGATTGACTTCGGCAAACCTTGGTAATATGACCAGTCTTGTTGCACTTGTAGCAAACCGCGTTACGTGCGTTACGTAGTTTGCAATTGGCCCTTGAATGTTGTCCACCACGAGAGTTGCAAGTACCCTTGAACCGAGTGCGATTAGACTGCTGTTGCTTTTGTGGAGAAGCAGCTGTAGCGCCTTGGTTTGCTGGAGCGTAAAAGCGTTGAGGAGGTCGATTCCTTGTGTTTGGCTAACGACGTTTGTTTTGGTAAAGTACTTCAGTCGGCTGGGTAGAAACGACTCTGCCGACATTGTCCGAGGTTTCCAGCATTGTCTTCGCTTTTTGAAAAGTTAAATTCTTGGCTATGAGCAATTTCTTCTGCAATTCAACATCATTAATACCTGCCACTAACCGATCACGCAATTGGTTGGATAATACGGTATCAAAGTTACACCTTGCGGCTTGCTTTTGTAGGCGAAGGAGGAATTCTCGGAGAGGTTCTTCTTTCCTTCTCATCATGTTGGGGAAAACAGCGCGTTCCGTAGCCTCGAAGTGATGAGGATAGATGTGGTCAATGAGAAGATTTTGTAGATCAGGCACTGACTTCTTACTGGGACATTCCGGGAGACAAAACGCTTTCAATAACTCATAAGCTTCTGCGCCCATGAGAGTAAGGTAAAATTCGACCACGAAACCCTTGTCAATCTTTTTAATCTTACAAATGTATTTGAAGCGTTCGTACCAGGAAATGACGCTCGGAGGATCATTGAGGTTCATCTTTTTGAGACTGACTTCTATGATTGGATGCGAAGTATAGTAGGACGCAAACTTGAAAACAGGAACAGGAGGAGGCAAGCTTGGAAACAGGAACTGTGTAGTGGGAAGTAGCTGGAGGCAGACAGTTGTAGCAGGAGGCGGAAGGAGGCTTGTAACAGCAGGCGACTTATAGCCCTAGGTCCCTAAGGTGTGTCTTAGTAGTCCCTAGCGTGTAGTATGTATTTAATAAGCCCTGCAAGAATGTGCTAGTGTACACCCGTAGTACTCAAACTATTGTCGTTTAGATCGGTAACGCCCCAACCATGTCCAGCTTCAGGGTAAACCTGAACAGACAGCAGGAGGAACGTATCGTCACGTCGCAACTATTGTGTAAGTAGAAAGAGTGTCGTGTGTAATGTGCGTGCAACCCAACTCACAAGGACTTAGGCCACATCTGAATGTACACAGCAAAGAGTCCTGGTAAAGACTCAGGCCCATCAGTTAAGCCAAACCACGAAGGTAAAGCCTCCTTTTCTGCTCAGGTAAAGCAGATTACGTTTGCCGCGACGCCATGTTGCTTGAAATTTTGTGACATGTCAAAGAAACCTGAGGATTGCCAATTCTAAATAATGACAAGAAAATCACTGTTTTGTTGATTTAAATGAATTTCATGCGGTGACATTTTGTTTCTTTTATAATACCATCGTCATGCTTCACGAAAACACATTTGGTAAGATATTTTCACTGAGCATCGACGATCACATTTCCTGAGATTCAAATTTAGATTTGGAAGAACTTTACATGGATATTAAGGTTTTCAAAAAATTATCCAACTTCAATGAGAAATATCTAATTTCCGCATAAACCACGATCATTGAAAATTCAGTACAATTGCATCAGAGGTGAAATTGGTGGTGGTGGGGGAGGGGGGAGGGTTCGCTCCCACACTTGAAACTACGAAAGCTGGCTGATTTTGACTATGAAGCCGATGTACTAATTGAGAATAACAAAATGTACGAAAGCGCTATTGTTCGTGTTCATACACTACGAAAGCGATTGGCTTTCCTATTGGATTACCTTTATCATCCAATAGGAAAGCCAATCGCTTTCGTAGTATATCAGCACGAACAATAGCGCTTTCGTGCATTCTGTTATTTTCGCTTTGTACATCGCTTTCGTAAGTAGCTTTGGTATTTCATAGTTTACAGTGCAGTCGAGAAAAGTTTGCTACATTCTCTGAACATTCCTCTACATTCATCTTTTTTATTTGATGCTGCACTTCTCAGTATCTTGCTTTTTGCGCATTTTTTATAAGCTGTTAGGCTGTTAGAACATTCTGAATTTGGCACTTTTAAAGATAAATAAAATAACCTTGATTTAAAACCACATCCACAAAAATTTGAATATTCTTGTTTTCTTTTACATCATATGGTGCTTTTGTTTACATGTAGTATTATTTGATTTTAAGTGAAGTATGGCAATAAGAGCAACGACGCAAGAGTACACACACAACTGTCTGAATAGTGCATACCTTACGCGTACTGCTGATAAATGTGTCAGTAGTAATTCAAGTATGTAAAAAATAATAATAATTCTACATTTCTACGATATAAGTAGGCCCCTATGTTTGCTGCAGTTTAGCTATGCCCTTACATGTTGTTCTTAGCCACATACATTTGCTTTTTAATTTCATCAGCTCGAAGCTCATCTTACAGTGAAATGGAATTGGAATTTTGCATTTTGATAACTACGCCAGAATTTAGTGAATCTCAATGTAATTTGTTGAACTGTATTCAAGCTGTATAAAGATTGAGATCTGTGACTATGAAAGGACGGATGTCACCATTGCTTTTCTCGTTCCTGAAATACGTTGTGCACTCATTGTGAATTGATTCCGCTGTTTAGTTTAGGAGACCTAGAGAGGGGTGTTTGGACAAAAGATTATCTCAACGGGGGAGGGCTAGCAGCTACGAGGTAATAATGTTTCGTGAATGTGAATGCTCGCGTTTAGATATAGCTAGTCAAAGATGTGAATACATGTAGACGTAGAATATCATTGGCCTCTAATAATAATAATCTGGAACCACATGAATTATTCCATGAAGAAGCACTACAAGAATCAGGCCAAATCGAAGATATTTTCTGTAATCAGTGATCATGTTTTATTTAAGTGTAAAGCCCGAAATGGCTTCCTCAAATTAAGTGTGACTGGGCAACCTGACGGACTGAATGCGCAACAGGCTGTTCTTTGCATCTTTTTCCCGGCTTTGCAATGCAGATTTTTGCAGCATTTAGCCTGGGCATAGAATGTTCGGATAAACGTCATATCTACGGATGCCAAAGAATTTTATGCTCAAATTGCTCAAGTCTGAGGACATCATTCTATTCTATGCACAGGGGAACTGGCACTATACAAGCTTAAGGATTTCAGTCGCGAGGCGAGGCGAGGATGATAAATCGCAGAGTAGCCGGCTCTGCAGTCCTCCTATGCTCAGCCATTCCAAATATTTTCAGTTTGTTTGGGCCACTCCGCGCCGTATTAACGAGCACGTGCGAGCGAAGCTCAGTGCCTACGGCTGCCAAATATTTTTGTTCTCGAAGTTTTCTAGTCTGATGAAATGATTGTCATTCTAATATGATATGGCCATGCAAACTGAGCACTGCAAATCTTCGTCATAACCTACAGAATCCAAGCGGATCAGTTTAAAACCGCAAAGGCATTCAAGTCACATGGAAAATAGTTATTATCAAGGCACAATGTACAATAGATGTGAGCAGTAGGGTCCAGTGAGCAACACAACAGCCAGTTCGAGGAAGCTCACATTACATCCTGGTTCCACCGTTGCCGTGTTTCATTAACGGATTGCTTCAACAGAAAACTGGCAATTATCAGGCTGTGAATCGTAGTTATCATCATTATCTGTGACTGACTCAAATGCGAGGCATAACGGAAGTTAAGTTGCGTTCCTGTAATGGAAGGTTATCATCAGGTAACCGGTTAATACAACTATTTCCATCAAAGTTTTATCACTCATTCTACGTATCTATCTAGCTGATAATAATTGACTAAGTTTCATTTGACCAGTGTTTGACTGATTCACAAAATTTCGACGGTGCAGATGATATCACAGCAACCATCAAGTTGAGGTCGAGACGCCGATGAGTTCATTGAAAATGGGAAATTCATTGATTGATATGGATAATTCAATCAGTTAATTTTATGTATTCGTTTCAGATAGAAGGCAATGTAAAAATTCACAGAATCTTTCAAATGAATTAGACATGCCGTAATTGTAAGTAAAAGTAAATAACAATGATATATAACAAATTGTGATGCAATTATTGAATACCAAACCTTTCTCTGAAATCAGAATCAAATATTTTTGGATGCAAAACATTTTGCAGCAAAAGAAATCAGACAATAGCCTCAGTAGCCACTGTCGAGTAGGTTGGTAGTATTCCCCGAATAGTAGCCTCCCTCGAATAGCATTCTTCCTTGAATAGTAGCCTCCTTCGAATGGTAGGCTCCCTCGAATAGTGGCCTCCCTCGAATAGCAGTCTCCCTCGAATCGTAGCCGTCCTCGAATAGTAGCCTCCCTCGAATAGCAGCTTTCCTCGACCTTCTTTGTCACAGACAAGTGCAATAAATGGGAGTACCGGGCACAGTTGTTATAAATTCTTAATTTTTATGATTCTGACAATCATGTTCATGCAATTGGCTTCATTTTGTCAAATATGTATCCATATCATGAGAAAAAAATGTTGCATGTAGTAGATTTCTGAATTAAAAACCTGCCAAAAGAGGAGATAAAATTTGCTTCAGAGAGCGGGGCAGGTTGCTACATACACAGGAATTATGACGTCATAACCAAATATTCATTCACAGAATACATTCACATGTGATTTAATATTGTAAAAGTACGGATTCATTGACGTGCAAAAGGTTAGAAGATCTTTGAAATATATGTAGGATTTCAACATGTACATGTGTAAATGTGTCACTTAAAACTAGGCAATCATTCTCGGTCCATTCTGACTGAGTCCAAGAAGCACATTCATAACATTGAACTCACATTTCCCGACCTAGCGAAGTTTGCTACGAGTCACTTGACTCGTAACAGAACAGAAAACTATGAATTTGAGACTCTCAATCTTGACATGATAACATCGCATACAAAAAATATAAATATTTCTTCAATTTAATCAATTTTATTTATTCAAAAAGTTCGCAAGATATAATCAATTACATTCAGAAGAAGAATTAACCTTCAGTGAAGATTCATCTTTGATTAGTTGTGCGTGAGATTAGTTGTGTGTGAGATGTGCATGTAAGTTGCATAAAAAAATCAAGTAAAAAAATTCAAAAAGTTCAAAAATTCGTGTAAATTCATTCAAATTAATGTATTGCAAAATACCTCAACATCACAAGATGTGAATTCGATACTCCGTACTTACTTGTTGCAAAGCAACGTGGAATAGTGAAGAAGGAAAGCAAACAGACATTAAATGCACTAGCGCAAAAGTAGAAGATGCTTCATTTTCAGCACTTTATCGATGCTCGGAAAATATATGTCATACATAGCATCAAAACCACATCCGCTGCTCAGCCCGTTTTGTGCATGAGTTCAGTCCCCGTTTTGCAGCTCATGTTGAGAAATTGCGCTGGCCAGACAGAGAGATTTTTATCTTGACATCTGTTCATATTAGACGAGAACGGATACGACTGTATCAATTTGAAAGCTGAGAGTATTATGAATAGCGCGTAAATGTCCGACATGACTGGAAGGCATGAGAATCCACTGAATTGACACAATTTCGACTTTTCCGAATCAAAGACATTTACAAGAAGATATGGAAAAAAGGCATTCAAAGCTGCACACGCTTGGAGGTTCCAGTCTAAACGTCAAAATGAAAAATAAACGATTGAATCAGATTTGAAGACATTTCTTTCGAAAATATTTCGACCTCGGAAAGATGAATAATATTCTCATACATAGACATTTCCATCCAAATTTCATCTTCCTCTGACTGACATGTTGATGTAAATTGAAAGCCAATTTGATTGACAAAGGCGAATGGTGGATAGTTGTGAATTTGGTCAGCAAGGCATCGAAATGAATGATGTTCAAGTAAATATTTACAAACAGCTGCTGAAATCAGTTAGTGATGCTTCACAGAAAGTGGATAAATGATTCTTCCTGCCGATTGAAACTGAGATTTGGAAAGAGAATTAAGGACATGACATTCCTGTTGACAAAATTATTGTCTTATGTTTTCAAAAAAAGAGAACGAGTCTTGAAAAGTAGAGAAATTGATAATTAAAAAATATCTATTTACGATTGCGGTTGTCATTATATCTTTACAACATAGGAACATAGGTTTCTTGACATAGGAAGTGGCACATAGGGAGAAAGAGATTAGCAAGTATCTCATGCGACTAATATGGGTTTCACCGGCTTAGTGGCACTGTGGCAGAGTGTTCTCTATGCGTCCAGAAGACCTGGGTTCAAACCTAGGTCGTATTAAACCGAACAAGTGTAACAAGAGAACATTCGTCATTCTTTCTTATCGCATGAAGCCATCTGATTCTACTACGTGGATTATGTCGTCCTGTCGCTCGCCGATAGCTCAGTTGGTAGAGCGTTGGCCTAGAATGCCAGAGGTCGGTGGTTCAAATTCACGAAGACGCGCAGTTATTTTCCGTCTGTTGAATTAGTTTATACTCAGTTACAAACGAAAGTGGGGTGGATGAAAAGCCTCGGACAATAAAAGATAGTTCCTCGCCTTATGTCTTCCGAGTAGAAACAAAGGCTACTACTGTGTGCAATAGTAGTGGTATAGCAATGCAATAGCAATACTTCAATGTGCTGTCGTTTCATTTATTGACGCGTGTAATGCTAGTGATGCTAAGTGGTTATTGCAAAAGATAAGCCTTCATGAATAGAAAGAAATACTACACCATATAGTGGCATAATAAAAGCACATGATGAATAGATAGCATGAATATAAACGTAGCTTATCAAATAAACTCGCAAGCAATAAGTGCCTTGAATTTATACGTCAACACAGTGTCTCCCTTTTTTAAGCGATGATGATCTGTAATTGTGGACATGACATTTCTTTACTTCTATTCTTTATTTCTCAGCCGAACCCTTCTTCGTCTCTACAACGGAGGATATCACCACGGCAAAAGTCACTTTTATTACAAAATGAATATTATTATCACTGTTTATTACAATGCTTATCCAATCTATGTTGCTTACTTAATCTTGGCTGAACACTGAGTGATGACGTTTTCAACTGTCTGATCAAAGAGGAGCTGTCAAAATTAATTGCCACTGAAATTACTTGACCGATTAATTTGCTAATTAAGTAGAATTTTATAGAAGTGAGACTATTTATCCAGGCCTATGGCATGTTCTCTACACGTATATTCATCATTTTGATGGCAATAATTCCATAATTCTCCACCTAATACAGCTTCATTTTAACGCAAATAAATATCTGCTTCGTACAATCTTTTTTATTTGTCTTAAATTTTTTTTCATAATTTTTATATGTTTTAATGTAGATATCACATCGCTATACTTGACGTGTAAAGCAGATTGTTATTATAAAATTTGCTCCAATGCATTGGAAGGAGCACAATGGTTTATGCCAGTTATGAGTGCTCTTGTCCTGCTTTATTAGAGAGTAGATCTGTAATTAGATACTTGCTCTTCTTATCGGCAACATTTATATTCAAATACTCATGGTAATCATAGACATGGCAATAGTGGCGTCTTCGGCACTACTGCAGTTTAGTGCACCCTCTATGAAAGAGACGGAAACGCGCCTACTGCAGTTTAGTGCACCCTAAAACAAAGGCGCATTCTCCCGCAAACGATGACCGAAGCGCGCGCTCGGTGTAATGTGCGAAAACGAAGACGAAGACACACGAAGACACAAAGACACTCATTTATAACTATAGGGAAGAACGAACGGCATTCATTCTGTTGATTAAATCATGTTGCATCTCACATGCTTTTTAGGGTGCACTAAACTGCAGTAGGAGTAAAAAAGAGGGTGCACTAAACTGCAGTAGTGCCGCGTCTTCTCCGTACCTGCGAGGCCTCCAGCGCATCCTCAAAAAATAATTTTCCAACAATTATAAAAATGAAGTATTATCATTCCTTTAATTTCGATAGCTTCTCGTGACAGCTGTGCACAGCTTTCGCCTCAAAGTCAGACGCTCAACCTCATCGAACAGTTTTGCAGCACGCGCTCGAATCACAGCTGTTTCAAACAAGTGAGTGGCTGACCGGCCGTGAGAAACGCAAGAAACTGTTGACCTTGCCTCCTTTTTTCTCGAGAAAATATGGTCTGGACAGAGAGGGGATATAGTAATCAGTTCCTTGAGTAAGGCGGCTAAGAGACATGAGCAATCACTTCTCATGTGCACATTCACTTGGCATTAAAAAATGTTCGGGAAATTGTTATTGAAAATTCAACTTTTATGAAAATTAATGTTGTAGCATAAAAAATGTCTGGTATAGAAATAGTATTCCAATGCCGAGTGAAGGCCTATGGTCAGGGAGCACGCGACGCCACTGCATGGAAATCAAAATTGCTCATTGATCATCATAGTACTTCGCCAATTCTCTACTCAAATTGTGCATGAGATTGCTTCATCATAGCATTTCAACTCGTTAGATTTTCAATGGCCCTGACCATACGGGCTCGGACATTTACCCTACTACCGTTCTTGAACTTCAAAATTTAGTAAAATAATTAGTAATACCAGTCCGGGTTGGAACTTCCTTCCATTGGCATAAGAAGCCTCCAATTTCCCTTCAGATTTACTCACGTTTATTTTGAATGTCAGTCAGAATTCTCGGTCGTGTTTTTGGTTCTTGGAATGACTTAATGAATATTTCGAAATTGCTTGCAATATGAATTTTCAACTACAAGAAGAATATTATTTCGTGACTCAATATCAATTAGAAATTATAACTGCTTGTGGGATGAAAGATTACGTTAACATTATGAAGTTGAGTGCAATTCTCTTTCGGTCACGCAACTATTGCAATATAGAAATCTTTGGAAAAGTCCACCACGCAAATTTATTACCCTTTTATGCAAAATCCGGTGAATGAAAAATATATCGTTCAGATCAAAGGATTAAAATGATGATGCATCCACTGAATTGAAAATGTTCGTTTTTTTCTTGTCACTTCATGTATCAGTAGCCTTAAATTGATACAAAAGGGCTAAATTGACGTGCTGAGTTGGGAAATTTCATTTAAAATTTGATGGAACTCAATCAAGGGTCATACATCTTCATTCACAAATTGAAGTGAAACTATTCTTAAAATGACTTTGACTTTTAGAGGAATAGATAGAAAGATTCAAAAGAGAAACTTTCATGTACTCTTAAAAAGTTATGAAAACATATTTAGAGTAAATTTGCTGTACCATTTTACCCGCATAGTACTCATATGACTCATACCCTATTTACGCAACTAGTGCATTTTTGCTTCTTTATAACATTCCACGAGCCCGTAGGGTAATGCCCTACGCCATAGTTGAAGTTAATTGCCAAGGTTTTGACTTTAACCATTTTTGTATTTAATAATTTCTTATCTTTGTTTAAACATATCAGTGATTTATCATCTCTACAGTGTCAACAATTCAAATGCTTGTGTATCTGTTTCACACCGGTGTAATGACTGAAAGAGAACCGGTCAAAAGGCCTCGCATGCACGTTGCGTTGTTTTTTGTTTTCAAATTATGCAGAGGGTCAAACTACTTAGAAATTGCTGTACTTATGGGTTGTCTTCTCCCCCCTCCAACGCTTTCAAATTTGTCTAAAATATTCAAAAGTGATTCAATCGTCATTTAACTTCAGGAACACGCAGATGAGTACATTCTCTACCCACTTGCAAAAATGTGTGCAATCCGGGAAGTACTCTCTGAATTAGATATAATAGCGTGAAGTGTATTGATGTCTGCATCTGATTTCCTCCGTATTCTATTTGACACACTTTTGCCACTCATTGCGCATTGTTCTCCCTCCGTCTTCTTGGACAAATGCTTCGACAGTAGTAAGCAAATGACAAACACTCGACCGGCGCCCCCCCCCTCTGGAACGGCAGAGTGTCGTGGTCGGCCGCCGTGGTGCTTCGGGTCTGAGTCCCCCCCCCTCTGGAACGATAGAGTGTCGTGGTGGACTTGGGCGACCGCCAGGATTAGTGTTGAGGCTATAGTGTGTGATGTTTTTGGTGCAATCTGCTGAATGTTGGGTTGTAAATGGGTTGTTTCGAGTGGAAGGAGTGTTCGGATGAGAAAACGGAGTCCAGATTCGGAATCTACGTGAAATTTTGGGTTAGGAAGGATGTTTCCAGCGAAATCGGAGAGAAAAAATTTTCGGCTGACGTCCCCCCCCCTCTACACAGCTTGCTTCGATTTTGGCTTCTAGTGGACGGATTTTGTCGTGCGATAGCTCGTTTGAAAGCTAAGAGTGAGACAAATTCAGTGAAAGAATCGGCTTGTTCCTATCTGTCTTCGTTTAGATGTGAGACGCCATTGAAGATTTTGGGACATTGGCGAAAAACGACAGAGTTAGAATTTGGGACGTTTTGGTATGTAGCGCCCAAACGAAGCATCGGATGAGAAAACGGAGGCCAGATTTGGAATCAGCGTGAAATTCTCTATCTGTATGGTGAGTTTCAAGTCAATCGGCGACAAAAAATTTTCAACATTTTTCGAAAAAACGACAGAGTTAGAATTTGGGACGTTTTGGTGTGTAGCGCCCAAACGAAGCATCGGATGAGAAAACGGAGTCCAGATTCGGAATCTACGTGAAATTTTGGGTTAGGAAGGATGTTTCCAACGAAATCGGAGAGAAAAAATTTTCACTGACGTCCCCCCCCCTCTGGACAGCTTGCTTCGATTTTGGCTTCCAGTGGACGGATTTTGTCGTGCGATAGCTCGTTTGAAAGCTAAGAGTGAGACAAATTCAGTGAAACAATCGGCTTGTTCCTATCTGTCTTCGTTCAAAAGTTAGAGCGGTTACAAGATTTTAGGTCGGAGCTCGCTTACCTGAAAAAATCCTAAGTGTCAGAGTGACTTTGTATGGGTAAAAATTTGAAAATTTTCCAAAGTGTGGAATTTCGACCTGGGACCGTCACCAAAACATTTTTCATCAAATTTTGAAATTTCACTGACGTCCCCCCCCTCTGGACAGCTTGCTTCGATTTTGGCTTCCAGTGGACGGTTTTTGTCGTGCGATAGCTCGTTTGAAAGCTGAGAGTGAGACAAATTCAGTGAAAGAATCGGCTTGTTCCTATCTGTCTTCGTTTAGATGTGAGACGCCATTTAAGATTTTGGGACATTAGCGAAAAACGACAGAGTTAGAATTTGGGACGTTTTGGGCTCTAGCTTCAAAACGAAGCATCGGATTGGAAAACAGAGACCAGATTTGGAATCAGCTTGATGTTATTGTCCAATGAGGATCATCATCCAATGAGAATCAAGCATTTCTTTATAAATAGCGAGCCTTCCACAGTGAGAATCATTCCATCGTTGAATCACACGAGTGACGGACGCACATTTTCTCTCTCTCTAGTTCCCTGTTCTATTACCCAACTAAAATGGTAAGTCGCTACTTCCCTCCCTCTCCTCCCTTGAACGTAAACTTAATACAATCTTGTTTTCATTTTCAGGCATCTACTCCATCTGCTGCACTAGTAGGACAAAATGGCGGTCAAACGTTACAAGGTTCGCTACGGTCAGATCATCTACAACTGAGGCCAGTGGAAGAAACATCCAAGGTACATAATCCTACACCGCTACAGCGTAAATTTAAACAAGCCTTGCGTTATGATGATCATAGCGTAGTACTCCAAACGGGAATGCTCCCTTCCACGGATGTCAAGATAATGCACAATCAGTATGGGGACTACATACTGATCCCCGTGAGTCCGTACATTCGCCACCAACTTGATATTATTGAGGAGTACGTGACATTAAATATGG